>JAEAOA010001828.1:710000-997500 GCA_016746295.1 Potamilus streckersoni
CCCAGGTTGCTTAATTCTCGATCAATGTCATGATATAATGTCAAAATCCTATTCGGTAATTGAAAGATTAAATTTTGACCGGGATAAATGGATCCCTGCTTTCTGATTTAAATGCGCTTACCCCGCTTCTGATATTGCGCCAAGCAGCTTAGTGATTCAGACTTTAAGCAAGATTGCTGTATATGGTGTCTTAATTACCAGTAGTGTAGGAAACACAATTCGTTTTATGTAAAACCCTCTTTCATTGGTCGGATGCTCAAGTACTTAAAAGATGTGACCTTGACCTTTGACTCCCCAAATCAGTTGGTTTCTTCTTCGTCTCATTATAAGCCAGCCTGAAATGTTGCCAAACAATGAAAGCTACATTGAATAGTAATATAGCACAGAAGTTACTATTCTTGGATTCATTGTAATATTGACCTTTAGCTTTTTCATTCGGAAATCAGTAGGTTTATTCATTGCATGCCACCATAAAATTTGGCCGAGAGAAAGGAAACAGACCCAAAATTTTGTTGTGGAAATAATTTTTCTTCTTTACCTTTTAGTGATTTTGACCAGTACCCTATTCATTCACAAAGTAACAAGTATCTTTCGGATTTCAAATTATTTCCATTTTGGTGGTAATTTATCGCAAAAACTTGAGTTATTTTGTGTGTGTCTTTTCTTCTTGGAATCAATCTGATCATGAACTTTGACCTTTTAATCTCAAAACCAACGTCTTCCTCGTTTGTAAAAATGTCATCTACTATATTTAGTCAAGGCATGTGGTACATAACATAAGTGGTTTGTTTAAATCTTTATTCCGTTTTTCGGTCCATGTATTCTTGACCCTTGATCTTTTCAACCAAAATAAAAAATTTTCTTCCTTTTCTGAAATATAAGCCATCAACAAAGTATAGTTAAAACAACTGTAATAAAAGTTCAATATAACGTGCGGAAACGATTTTGTAGTTTCTTTTTTGTGGTTACTGTTATCTTGGTCTTTTGATCCCGGAATCAATATATAATATTTTTTATCTCTAAAGCAAGGCTCTTACAGAGTTTGTTTAATCTGAATCTAGTGTAAGAATTCAAATATTTTCTGGAAAACCCCTACATTGTTCCATGTCGTAATAATTGACATTTTAAGACCGAAACTGATTAATGTGTTTCTTGCTCCGTATGCATGCTACTTACAGAGTTTGGTAACTTTAGTTATTTTACGGATACAAACTCTGGAACGATGGATGGACAGACGCAGGGCTGGATCGGTCAGTTGTTGGGGTTGATGCTTTCCAAAATTTGAAAAGAGCCCTAACTTTTTAAAAATGGTTCCACAGCAAAAGTCTTTGTCTATTTACTCAGAGTGTGCATAATACCCAATAAGAGTGTGCAAAAATAAAACGATGGTCAAATTTCACTTGACAAGTGACTGTACATTTGTGTGCGTGTAGATTTTCTTGACTGGAGTGGGTGGGTCGTAAACACTCCTTCCCCTCCCGACGACGGACAACCGAGTAAAATGATACCTTCTCTTTTATGGCTGGCGGCCATAATTGCAAAACTTTTACGTCGTTTTTGTTTTTTATGTTAGAAATAGTCCCCGGGTGTAGGCTTCCAAGTAATTCCTGCAGCAATAGACGCCATTATAACTATTTCGTTTGGTCTTGTCGCTCTGGAATCTCCTCTCCTATCGCCTCTAAATACCTACTGGGGAGAGATTGCCTAAGAAGAAGAAGAGAATTATGGCTATGAAAGATAGGTCTACGGTATGACACATTGATATTTGAGTATAAAAAATATGAAGAGGAAAAAAAAAACAAAAACAAGGTATATTGTATCACATTGTCCTTTGAAAGATTCATAAAATAAGTATTGGATTATCAGTTTTAGTCACTGACTGACTGATCGACTAAGTTATAAGTTATTATTATTATTATTATTATTATTATTATTATTATTATTATTATTATTATTATTATTATTATTATTATCCTTCTTCTTCTTCTTCTTCTTCTTCTTCTTCTTCTTCTTCTTCTTATTATTATTATTATTATTATTATTATTATTATTATTATTATTATTATTATTATTATCCTTCTTCTTCTTCTTCTTATTATTATTATTATTATTTTATTATTATTATTATTATTATTATTATTATATTATTATTATTATTATTATTATTATTATTATTATTATTATTATTATTATTATTATTATTATTATTATTATGTGATTTTGTTTAATAGAATCAGTACATGCAAAACAAAACGGTAACGTCAATATATACATATCTAAATGAACACATCAACTCATGCAAATAAGTTGGTATATAATGCGTTCACAGAAACAGATTATCACCATATAATTTGCATTCAATATTTTTACGGTCCGCAGCAGATATTGACATACAACATTAAACACACAGTACACAAAATAGACAACAATTTAACTAAGCCGGATAATAAATCTTGTATACATGTCATAAACATAAATTAAATTTTGCTAAAACTGTTTTCTAAGATAAACTACAACCTGCTGCAGAAAACTACGACGACTGAACGTATAATGCTATTTACGTCATTTGAAATGAGTACCAGGTAAATAAACTCTCAGAATGGACAATTACTAGCTTACAAAAACTTACAAAAGGTCCGCGACTGTATAAAATATACGAACAACCCCTTTTGGAGACGTTCTATAGTTCTACACTATTAAAGGGTGAAAAAAATCAAACCTATCCTAGGATCTCTTAATTTACTCCTTTCCTCTGTCATAACTAAGAAGCTAAATCGCCAGTGCCGATGGTTTCTATGTGAAAAAAGATATGACCTTCCTTATTGCTTATATGACCTTCTTTGATGCGTCGCTTTGCAGTCAAGGTCAAGAAATAACCTCTGAAGTAGTTGTGGGATAACGCCTCCGCCAGATCGCATCAGGTATCCCCCTAAAGAAAAGGCCGACAATATTCTGATTGTGGCAGTCTCTTTCCACCAAGGGTCCCGGGCGGCCGAGTGGACTATAACTATCGCCTTTACTGATCACTACCTGTCCTCCTAGGTCCGAGTCTCAGGCTCATGTCCAGTGTTGGTATGTGAAAAAAAAAGATACAAGTAGCTTCCGCGGGTTGTTGGTTCTTGCTTGAGTTCTTCCAGATGCTTCCTCTGCCGTTGTATATTGCCTCTCTTGCGCTAAGAAATGACGTTAAACATCAAAACAACAAGCTTCCACTCTACATATTGTCAGGTCCGGCTATAGGATGTGCGGGACCCAAGGCAGCATGTGGGGTCAAAAGCAGCAAGTGACGAGTGCTGGGCCCCAAGCAACAAAATTGCATTGATGAGAAGCGCGGGGCCCAAGGCCGTTGCCCCGTTCGTTTTGCCCTAAGTCGCGGCCTGCATATTGTGCCGCTTGATCAAACGTTGTTACGATCTCATTTGGGGAGAATAACATACTAGGTATCTGTCACAACTTAACGGAAAAGGCCGAGGATTCTTTGACTGGCAACTGACTCCCCCACACCCCACTGACCATCACCACCATCCCCAAGAAAACAAAAGAAAAAATATAAAAAATGGAAAAGGGGAAGACTGGAAATGCTCCGCTTGTCCATTTGCATAACAATTTATTTCAGTGTGTTTTCTTCTCTTTGTGGGAAATTCGTAGGGACTGACACATACATTAAAGGATCTGGTAAAAATCTAGCTATACAGAGCAAAAGTGTATGCTCTATAGTGAAAACTATACCGGTGTCCCTTGCTGCTGTTGTAACCGAAAAACACTTCCAAACAGATGCAGTAATGTAATTATTCATACCTAGCAGGTGATTGGATAAACAAAATATGTTGCCTACAAATATGGTGTCATTCCGGGGTCAGTCACATTCAGAGTTTCGTTTCAGGAATTTTTGCGTTGAAATTTTAGTGAGAATTTTTTTAAAAAAAAGTTAATTATTGTGCTAGAATTGCTAACCAAGTTTTACAGTTTGTATATATTCCGTTATTACATTTTGCGGACCCCAAAACAAATAAATAACAATAAAATCAGATATATCTGCCAGAAAGATACATATATCAGCTTGTGTTTGCATTGGCGTTTAAAGAGAAGCAAGAGCACGAACGTGAAACTTGTTTAATGTTTAGAAGACATTTTAAAAATATGAAAATTTCAGTTAAATGTGCCTATAATTTTGACTAAAACAATATTTCATCGTACAACCATATAACATTCATAGGGAGCAAAACATAAGAATAAAAATGAACTGCTTTATAAAGCAAAAATAAAGCTCTGTTAACAAGAAGAATGCAGAACGAAAGGTTCCAAATTTTCTCACAACATCAAAGTAAAGCAGAATATTTTTGTACTTTGAAATTCGACAATAGGAGGGCCTGGAACATGGAAAAGTAAATAGCTGTGAGCATCACATGGTAGTTGTTTTTAATTACAAAGTATTCACAAAACTTTCTGCATAAATACCGAATCACAATAGTAGAAGTAATTATGCGAACAAAGAAAAGTACTTTAAAATAATAATTTTTTGAGCTCTGAAGTAAATAACCGACCTGATTTTTTTAAGAGGTGTTTTTTCGTTATTTTTTTTTGTTGTCTATTTCGTGTGTGATTCATAATATGTGACACATTTAAAGTTATAATATACAACAAAAGTATACTATGTACCTTGAAATTGAACATGGGCATGGGCAGTAAATAATTCGGCAAAATCCCATTCAGGTATGTTGGAATCGTTGATCAGTTAAAGCCTTGTGTTATTAATATCACGTCTTCGGGTCTGCAAGGAAAATGTCATTGTTCGTTAATTACTGGGGCATAACATGCGACATGAAGGATGACAATACATTTTTTAATATTTTTGGTAGTGTACGGTAGTGTTATATTTTGTTTCTAAATTTGAAATTTTGTAAACGATACTTTCTGTCAGTCTTGCAAAGAGCTAGCCATTATGTTTAATGGCAACACTTTCTACACAAAATACCTCGTGAGCATAATTGAAGGATTAGTGCAAAAGTTTTGTGATCTAAAAGGGAAGCAGTTTTTGAAGACAGATTTTCCGTTTTACGGCAAGTTACCGTATTTCATCCATAATGAATCCATGCTTGATGGAAAACCTACTGACAGTTTGACAAGTTTTGAAAATCGTTTTATTTAAGAAAGCCTTATGTAATTATATGTCTACCACCCAGTGTTTCTAATACAGATTGTGCCACGCTCATCAAAGTAGATTACATCTATCAAATGCATGACAGTAGCAGTTATGTGCGAATTGTATATAAATTAATACCGATATATATATATATATATATATATATATATATATATATCTATATATATATATATATATATATATATATATATATATATATATATATATATATATATATATATATATAAATTAATATATATATATATATATATATATATATATATATATATATATATATATATATATATATATATATATATATATATATATATCGGTATGCATTCCAAAATGGTTCACATTTGCTTCATTGGATGGCGTGAATTTTGAAGTAGACGGTAATCTGATCCTTCAATCTCAAGTGTTGTATAGTTAATTCACGGTGGTAAGGATTGTTTCATTGTGTATGGTAATATATAATGCCTTAGACTTAGTTACCCAAGGAAAAGTTTGGGATTGGTATCTATTATTCTTTGGAACACGAAGTATAATTCTATGTTCTCTTTGACATTTCATTGCGTTTACAAACGGGGAGCAGAGGCGCTGTGAAAATTCGTGTGAAGTTGAGGAAATGAATGGCTTTGAAGCATCAGATCAAAATTGTATGACTGATCTTTATACTTAACATATAAAAGACGAATCGTTTAAAACAAAGGAAAGTTGTGAAGTTTTTGAATTAAGAGGAAAATACTACAAATAAAATTTTGACAGAAAATATATATGGAAGATTAGGGAAAGCTGTATGAAGGATGAAGGAGTTAAATTAAAATCAGGTGCAAACACTGATCACATCTGGAAAACGTTAACAATAAATATTTTGACTACTGTGAGTTGACTTTTGTGATTGATCTACAAGTAAAATCTGCGACGACTTTTGGCCCACTTGGAATGCTGACATTAATTACTGGAGTGTTTTATGTTTTAATTACTTTCACCTTTTAATTTCTTGTTGTAATAGAGGAGCACTTGAACAGACACCAAGAAAAGGAAATGCGCGGTTTTCATTTTTGGGAACATTTTACCTTGCACGAGATATTGTAATTAAGGAGAGAATTATTTGAAATGACCGAAGTAAGCATGATCCAATGGTTTGCAATATGACATTTTTAACATTGCTGACGAGAGTAATATGCATCGTCAATTGCTTCAGTTGCATGTCAATAATTAGATGGTGCATAGACATGTTTGATGTCTATATGGAACATTCGACATAAATACATATTCGAGTAGAAAGACGTGTACATCATATACGAGGATGAGTGATGTTTCAAATTAAAACATATCTAATTGCCCTGAATTGGGAAATTAATGTTTTTTGCGTTTGTAAAATAATGACAGTCCGTCATTTTGTATTGCTGATTCCTTGTGGTTGTTATTGACGTACATAGTGAACACAAAATTAGGAATAGTTCGAGTGCCTCTTAATTTGTGAATTTCAGATAAATAAAACCAAATAAAACAGCATTTAATTGAATAAGCAAACAATTTTAGGCAATTAGTTTTCCAAACAAAAGTGATTTTTATAGAAGATCCTCCAATGGTGATCTGATCACTACAGGATAGAGTACGAGGAGTACTTACTGGCTTGCGGATACGAGATACAGACAAATACGTTTCTATTTTATGGCACAGTAAAACAAGATGAAGGAGAAGAAAACTAGAGTCACATTTAAGGAAAAGTCTGGCGAGGAGCCACCGGTTGTCAATGATACCAAAACGACCGCTGTGTCACAAGTAGAAGGCGCCAACCTACAGCCAGACACTAATCGTGGCCAGATTTTCTCGAACCACCGGACCGTGCATGCACCTACTACGAAAGGACCTCCTCCGCTGGAGGCTCCGGCAAAGCTGCTCTCTCAGATCAACCGCCCAAAGGTAATCCTGAGGCGTACCGGTTCAGAGAAATCGGCAATCAGTAATGACATAATCCTGGAAGAGGAACAGGAGAACGATGAAATCGAAAGTATGACACCATTCATTGTTCAGCGTTTGGACAAGACAATGTCTAAATCCAGCCTCTCAGCCAGTAGACAGGGTTCACAAATCAACCCACAGACAGAGCGCAATGTTAATATGACCGAAAAGAGATATAGTCCGGCGGGAGATGATTCGCGGGTACTAACCCCTCGTGGTCTCGATGATAACATACCCGACGAAGCAAGAGATAGGAGCAAGAAGCCATTACAGAACGTGGAGCCTGAGGCAGATGGAATGGAAACCCTACCCCCTTTGAACAGACACAGCTCGGGATCTCCATCCAGTAGCTTTGGTAAAGTCGGTGTCATGGTCAGTCCAAAAAAAAAGCTTAAAGAATCCTGGTGAGTTTATTTGTACGATTTTTTATTTGTAAAATTATGTTTACATATACTTACATAGAAATTTCTGCGGAAGAAACATTTTGACTGGTGTAGGGTTTGTTTAGACCATCATCGAAACCATTAAAACTAAGTTAGGCAAATGTTATACGTGAATGTTAAGCATGAAAAATACATGTAATAAGAAACTGTACTTTATTATAAACGATCAACCTTTAAGACTACAATTTTCTTTTACTCTCTCCAGTATGATTACAATGAATGATCCATGAGGAGGCACTGTACATACAGTCGGTTACAGTTCAATCTTAGACTTGAAAGAAGAACAATAATATATATAAAATGGACCATTTTCAAGACAACGAATCAGCCCATTTCTAATCCACTCGCCGCTAAATAATTCTACACATTCACGCGCATTTTATTTTCCGTTCAGGGAGTTCTTCAGCTTGACAGCGGATTGGTATTACTAATATATGTGCGTTGGGGGAGTGTACCTGTTCAAAAAAAAAAATCTTTCATGTTTGTTGGTGTGCTTCTAACATGCCATTTCGTACTCGAACACAGTTTCGAATGACCTGGTGCTATTTCAAGAGCAGGAAAGGTAGTGAAATGGGCCACGCCGTTGTCAAGATTTACCTGACACAAAGAGAGCGTTGGGTCAATCGTTACCTTGACCTGGTCCTGAGAGGGCTGTGTGCCATTTATAGTCCTTATCATGTTATAAAGCTGCACGGAGCCGTAATCGAGCAGGTTTTTTTTTTCTGAAACAGTACGGGACAGTGTCGCTACCATATAGCCGAGCCGCTTTGTAACTGAGCAATTTATTTACGCTAGGATTGTTTAAAAAAAACCCCTAAAGTATGTCTAGCTGTTATTCCATTCAACGAGGGAATGCTAAAAAAAATACCTAACAAAATAAACAACCTCCTCCCACCAAACCCCAGAGCTTTGCTTGTAACTTCAAAGCGAGGCGTTTCTAATATAGTACTTGCAAATGTTATCTGACTGGTTGGCACGATGAGAAGAAGTATGACGTGTGATGAGATGCCTCCATGTTTTGCGTATAACTTTACAGTTTCTTTGTGTGATTTAGACACATTTCCGGTATCGTTGTCTTATTACAGGGTGATATTCAATAATATCCGTTTTGGCTTATAACTTTGATTTGGCTGCAGAAAACGTGTCTCTAAATAAATGAAAGCATTGAGATAGGGAGAAATGTGTCAGCAGTTTCGGTTCTGCAAATTAACCAAATTGCCTTCAATCGGTAACAGAGATCAATGCGGAGTTTTGCCAGATCCTAGTATAGTGGAGATTTTACTGAGTAGAGTCAGCCTTACTATGAAACTGCGTGTGTGTCGCAAGTATAGTGTACGCCACATTGAATGCGTGCGCCACAGTATAAGAATACGAAACAGCATGCGACATTAACAACTGGAACATTCTGAGAACTTCAACGTCACGTACTTGAAATGGTTGTCAAACTCCTTTCAGGATAACACCACCGTGTCATTTCTGTAAATTGTGTGGTGAAAAGGCACCTTAGAAAAAATGGAATCTTTGATGAAACTTTATACTTTAGACTGATTTTTTTTTTTTCTTTTGTGTAGAATGCAAAAATGTCCTATAAACATCGTTTGAAATATTCTTTTCTTGCGTTAAAATAATGCGGCGTGTGAGGAACCCGTCATAATATACCAATTACGTTACAATGTAACGCGTCTGAGCGGCCATGTTTAGTATGGTTTCGTTTATATCCATTCTTGATAAGTGCCATTGGAATTATAACAAGATTTAGTCACAGTCATCGTGTGCTAATCCGCGTAAGGTGGCGCTCTACAGTTTTGTATTTAGCATAGGGTTAAAATTTTAAAAAAAAAAGTTACCCCGGGTTGCCTCATTAGTTATACTGGTTATTTAAAAGAGACTTTGTATATCTTAGGTGTTGTTCAAAGAACCTTTAATTCCCTTTATTTTGATGTATGATTGATGGGTGTAATATGGGTTAGAGAGTATACAGCTTGGCCTTACTCCAGATGTGCACCTTTCAAAAACGTGCTAGCTCTACTTGCTCATTTTCACTTCTCGAACTTCAGAGGTAAATTGTAAAAAAAAGAGCCGATAACTTTTTTACATTTTATGTATTTGGTAATTCAGTCATTGCACTTTTAGAAGCTGTTATTATCTAGTTTGGCAAAATTCATTTTCCATATTTTAAAAGCTGCCAAGAATAGGGTACTTTAGACAAATTTAGGTTGATTTTTGGAGCACAAGGGAGCAGTCATTTTAGTTAGCAGTGTCCTAAGATCATTTAAAATTTCCAAAAGTACAATATCCAAAGAAATTTCATCCACATTACATGAAAGTAGTATATAGGTATGCCAACATTCTCTCCACTGTGCATGTTTAAAATGCAAACAACTTCACAATACATACATCACTCTCTCAAAAGTACATAATAATTGGTGAGCGCCACCATAAAGAGAATATAGGTATTATTATTGTATGATTTAATTTTGATTGTATGACTGAAATATTTAAGTCGCAAGCATCAAAACAGTCATTTGTAATAATTGTCATGTATTTCCTCCCCCCCCCTCAGAACAGCATTTATTAGAGTCAGGGTCTTAAACCGGTACAGCCCAACTCCAATGTTATGCTGATAAACAGGAACATGAAACTAGCCATATTTATTCCTGAGATGTCAACAATAAATTTTACAGTTATAAAAGGGATATAACAGGTGAGGTTCATAAAGGTCAAAGGTCAAAGGGTAAATATTAACTAATTCTTTGATATGGAAGAAAGCAAATTTGCTTTGTTATCATTTATTTTTTAATTTCATTGCAAATAAATGAAATAAAACTTTTTCACTATGTATTTCTTTTACTTAATGCAACATCATTTTTCAATTTAAGTTGACTTTATTCCTATATTCTAAGACTTCTAATTTCCCCATTGGGGCCCCGAGTGGCCGAGTGGTCTAAAGCGCTGTCCGTTACGGATCACTGCCATCTCACCTCTGTCTGCGTGGGTTCGAGTTTAGGAATCGGCGAATGTGGATATGTGAGAAAGCTTGCCAGTAGCTTCTCGTGGGTCGGTGGTTCTTTCCGATGATTTCCCGGTTTCTTCCTCCACCATTAATACTGGCCGCCATGAATAGCCTATCGTGTGCTGAAAAATGGCGTTAAGCCCAACAACAACAACAACAACTAATTTCCCCATAATGAAGGTCACTACTCACCCAAACATGCTTCATATCAAATTATGTATGCTAGAGCAAAAATAAGCATAATTAGCTTATTTTCATGAATAAAATCATTATTAATGTACCATTTTACTCAGAAGATCATACATAATAATATGAAAAAAAGAAAAATAATTTCATAAATGTTTATATTTGTTTTTAAGGTGGCGCTCTACAGTTTCGTATTTAGCATAGGGTTAAAATTATAAAGAAAAAGAGTTTCCCCGGGTTGCCTCACTAGTTATACTGGTTATTTAAAAGAGACTTTGTATATCTTAGGTGTTGTTCAAAGAACCTTTGAATTCCCTTTATTTTGATGTATGATTGATGGGTGTAATATGGGTTAGAGAGTATACAGCTTGGCCTTACTCCAGATGTGCATCTTTCAAAAACGTGCTAGCTCTACTTGCTCATTTTCACTTCTCGAATTTCAGAGGTAAATTGTTAAAAAAAAAAGAGCCGATAACTTTTTTACATTTTATGTATTTGGTAATTCAGTCATTGCACTTTTAGAAGCTGGTATTATCTAGTTTGGCAAAATTCATTTTCCATATTTTAATAGCTGCCAAGAATAGGGTACTTTAGACAAATTTAGGTTGATTTTTGGAGCACAAGGGAACAGTCATTTTAGTTAGCGGTGTCCTAAGATCATTTAAAATTTCCAAAAGTACAATATCCAAAGAAATTTCATCCACATTACATGAAAGTAGTATATAGGTATGCCAACATTCTCTCCACTGTGCATGTTTAAAATGCAAACAACTTCACCTTACATACATCACTCTCTCAAAAAAACATAATAACTGGTGAGCGACACCTAAGTCTTGAACTAAGATTTAGATTTTCTAAAGGTCAAAACATCGTGATGCGGGCGATATATTTTAAAAATGTATTGAACACACGGTAGTAATTACATGAAAAAATGAGAACCAGCCAGAAAATGGGTGAACATAATCTAGAGTATATATAGGTTTTGGTGGTCATTGGTTAATAACGTAAGTTATATCTTAGGAAAAGTCTGTTTTTATAGTCCTTATCATGTTATAACGCTGCACTAAGCCGTAATCGAGCAGGGGTTTTTTTTTTCCGAAACAGTACGGGACAGAGACTGTTTTATTGATGAACTTTCAGTCCTTTAACAGTCTTGAATTTGGAACACTCATTACTGAAACTAGCACGTGTCTCTTTGGTGCGGAATGGAAAGCACATGTTTCAAAACACTTGTAGGTCCAGAAAATGCTGCAGTTCATATCCTTTTCTTTATACAGAAGCTGACATACAGGTTTCATCTATACTGATAAATATTGGTTTGATCAAGATCACTCAGAAATGTTAAGTTATTGAATTTTTAATATCATGGCGTTTCCATAGGGTTACTATGGGAAGTGAATTTGTACCAGAGTCCTATAAGCCTCAGAGAGCGTGATCGTCTTGAGATCGAATAATCTTCAAAGCATTTTTATTTTCCTTTGGTAGGATAACACCACTTCCACAATAATGTAATTCAGTGGCTGCATGATACATATAGAAAACCATACACTTTTAAAATGTTATGCCACTAAATATAGATTTTATGTATTGTGATTTGTAATCCTATGTATATTGGTGCAGAATTAAAAGATTTTGAACATACTGCTGACTGGAAATTACCAACCATATACCGCAGTTTTTTTGTAAGAATCACGACACGATGTACAATCTTTATATTATGCTCCAGTACATATAAGATAATAACTCTCACTGGGCTTCTGATGGAGACTCGGAGGTAATCATAATGATACTTCTCACATTGGTTTCGTCGGACGATCATGTGAGTAGAACATATTCTTACAAAATGATATGTGCCGCTCTACAACTTTGTACTTAGATATTTATAGAAAAGAATTTCCCAAGTTTTCCTGGCTGATTAACTAGCATGTTTAAAGGAAGACCTTCTCCATATCAGGTATTGCTAAAATAAATCGCAATTGACTTAATTTCGGTGTGTGATTATTCTGTGCAATTTGAAGTATAAAGTATGCAACTTGACTTTACGTAAGAAGTGCATTTACTAAAAGAATGCTAGCTTTGCTTGGATATTTAGCTTCCTGGACTTAAAAGGTAAATTGGGGGAAAATAGTAACTTTTTCATTTTATTCTTAAAATAAGTTTTATAATTCGTTGGTAGCACTTTCATAAGGTAGTATCGTCTAGTCATTATCTGTTTAATGACTGCTACAATTATTATACGTTAGACCTTTCAAATTCGTTTCTCGAGCACATGGGACCAGCCATTTGGATCGGTTGTTTTAGAAAGCGCATTGTTTCCCTAATGCCACATAAGGAGGAAATTTCCGTTAGAGTACATGAAAGTAGTATAGATATGTCAACATGACCTCCACTGTGCTTGTTGCCAATGCACACAACTTCATTTTATACCATTTACGGTCTCGGAAGTATTCGATAACTGTAGAGTGGAATAGCACATGTTAAAAGTAACACTTCTCGACGTATTAATGTTGCCTGCAATTTTATAATAAAGACATTTTTTTTAAAAAAAAATTCTGTTTCATAACTTGAAAACTTTCTTACGTTGCTGCTAGTGATGTCATGTCAGCTAATCATTGTGACATCATTTAGTTATTATGTCGCAATAAAACCAAGGGATCGAGGGCAGTTCATAATGGTTATTATATTTGGATCCGAGTTTTTCTAAGCATCCGACAGAAAAGGCCGAGAACATTCCGATTGATGTCACATTGGCGGCGATCGTCCGCTATTTCCATCAGATCGTAATATCGTTTTGACGGAAATGGCCGGTCGATATTCCTATCGACTTGTGGCATGTTAAATGAGGTCAACATTAACGTCTTTGTTTCTTTGCGACAGAGATTCACCCCTAGAACTACATACGGCGAAATCATTTGTGGACGAGTGATCCAGTAAAGTCTGGATTCAATGTCGCGCGTTGTGCGGTCGACAATGAAGGTTACACATACCGATAACAAATTCTCACAACCCTATCTTGTGACGATTAGAATCGACGTAAAACTTTCTTTCTTTTCTTTTTTTTTTTTTTGACCCATGTAGTACCAGACCACAGTTTAAAGGTCCTTAGGGTTCTTAATGACAGTTAGGGCGCAGAGCAGTCGATAATCAGGATTTAATAGACTTTGTTTACGCAAAATCCGTGTTAAATTCTAAAAACAGTAATTTATATTTAATTTTACGAGGAGTAAACGCATATACATGATCTGTATGACTTTTACTTGAGATGTGCGAAGAACAGTCTTATAACATGACACATATTGAAAAAAGAAAAAAAAAACAAATTCGATGACTCTTCAATAATCAGTGCAGTTTCTACCCATTTCATTATGAATCATTTTCCTGCAACTTACCCATGAAATAAACTTGAAAAAAAAAATCATTCGTTTCAGTTGTCTGCAACATTTGCTTGTGTTGCCTTTAGTGAGGACGCTTTATGTGTTCATTATGACGTTCTGAAAGTTAACGTTAAGAAATAATCACGGGCTTGAGGGCAATTTAAAATGGCCATTATTTACATTCGGATGTTTGTATTTTGGTAGCGATGGAAAAGGTCGAGGATCTTCCGATGGGAGAAAAAGACACAAGAAGGATAAGCAGACTTTACAAGTTCCTGTGTTGTTGGGTTTTTTTTCTTGCAGAAACCGATTGTTTAGAGGACTTTTGCGCAGAGTAATCGGATATGGTAAGCCATTGCTGGGTACTATATTCGGTCAATTCCGCCTCCGGCGAATAACCACACCCATCAAATATAGATGTGAATTTTTACAGCGACCTCAGAGGTTAAATCTCGGCTTGACGGAAATAGCCGAGTGATGTTTCGATCGGAAAGAGCCTCATCTGAATTGTCGCCCTTGATTACACTTCTACTGGTCTGGAAGCAACATTTTCATCGTCTGCACAAGAATTAATTTGCTTAGAGCTAACTAAAAATTGGTAATGGAAAGGTAATATACTTATCAAAAAGAGATCTAAATTGGCAGCCAGTAAAGATATTGATTTCCCTTCACAGTTTTGGTTCCCTTCCAATGTCTAGATCTTAATGATGTTTACACAGAAAGTGCAGGGTATCATGGCTACAAATTACAACGGACAAAATAGTTGTATAGCTCGTCCTTCCCCCTACCCCCGCATATATTCCTTGACAAAATCTTTTTTCATCAAAATCATATACTTACAGGCTCTTATAGACCACCAGATTAAATGCATGCACATTAAAAATTGAGCTTTATGAATTTACGATTTTTTTTATATTGTTGACACTCGTTGCTTAACAGAATATTGTTGTTTTAAATATTTGCTTCAGCAATTTTAAATGGAAAAATCATGGTCGTACAGGGTCTCAAACTCAGGACCTTACTTTTGATAGGCACTCAACAAAGTCAAAGAGCTATCCAAGCCAACATGCCCAGTTTTACCTGTTATACTCTCTCCCCACCTTTCAACTTTTCACAGGCAGAAATGCATTTTACCAGCATCTCTGCTTGCTGTTATGAAAGGACTACTGTTAATAACAATGTATCACACATAAGTGTTTCAGTTTCTGATCATGGGCTTCCAGTGCTTGTTTTGACTGTGCAATGGTCACATGGTTCACATGAAGAGTTAGGTAACTAGGCTCATCTGATAAACATTTTATTTGCTTTTTTTTGTTAATTGGACCAATATGCAATTAAAAAAATCCATTTTTCAATATTTAAAGTATTGATGATGATGATGATGATGATGATGATGATGATGATGATTTCTATTTGTCAGCCTATAATATACAAGTTATATATCATTCTCTCTGCCTCATTAACCTATGGAATGCATGTCTTTCTGTCTCATTTACATAAGTGTGTAGGATCTGATTGGTCTTTTGCAATACACAATGAGAAAAGTAATAACTGTATGACATATATGAACTAAAAATAAGTAATTCTTCAAAATTTTATAAATTTAATGGCAACATCCACCCCGACACATAAGAATTAGCAAATTAGGACATTATCAAATTTTTTGTGAACATTAGAAAATGATGACATTTATACATTCTCACACAACATTTACTGTGCATTAACATAAGTGAAAACCTTTGATGCTGATTGATGGCATAGTTATGCCACTACTTTTTAGCTGTTGGTGTTTTGACCATTTCTAACCTGTATTTTTCTCAATAGTGTGATGACTTATATAGTACCACTTTTCCTATTAATTTGAGGTTCTTCTTGACTTAAATTTACATTTCACTTTTTAGGGTGTAATACCATGAACAAACAAAACCCAAGACAAATTGGCATTCAGACTTACAGATCATGATGTCTTCTAAGTCAAATATGAGAAGTCGGGTACAAACATTCCTTGGAATTAGGTGATTAGTTTATGGTAAATGGTGAGTTTCAGGCAATTTTGAGTTCAATTTCAGTCAAATATTGGTTTGGTGTGTAAGGTGAGTTGCACATTAATGTGGATTATTAAGCTTGGTGTGTCAAACCAATCATCTTTGATCAGGAAAACGACTTAATAAAACTCGAGTGCTAATAAGATTATTCTCAGTAACCATTTAATTCAGGTTGTGAACTTCATGTTTTGCCCATTTGAAATAAAATTGGAGCGGACAATGTATGCCTCATTAATGAAAGACAATGACCATTATGTCAGTTTGAAAGAGTTTAAAAACATGAGAAGTTTGTTGAGTGCTGATGTAATTAAATGTACCAGATTTTGCTGTTCTAAAGTTGTAAACTCATGCTAAAGTATCATTTAAGGTAATAAGAATTTGAATTAACCTATTGATATGCAATAAGCTAATGAAATAGATTATCTAGATTTTTTGTGAGCTTTAATGTGACCAATATTCTTTTAGAGCAATGGTTTCCAACCTCCAAGTTACAACCTATATGAGGGTTGCAAGGATGTTCTGGAGGGTCACAGGTATTTTTTTTATTGTTTTTTGGAGGGTGGCATAAGTTGACAAAATGTTGAAATGGGTTGTGAGGCTCTGAAAAACTTTTTTGGGGGGTGCAGCCAAAAGAGAGTCACCTTCCGGGGAATCACTGTTTTAGAATGCCTAAACAATTTCAGATTTTTTAGAAATGTTGAGATGCATCTAGTGAACTTTTCAGAAAATAGTTTTCATTCCTCTAATGTACACTGATTGATATATTAATAAACAAATTTTACTTTCTGTCAGACTTTATTAACAATGTGTATTTTTTTCAGGGTTATTATTAAATGAAATTAGATCCTGGGGCTAGTTGTTAGTCAAAATATTTGAAAAGCTGTTGCCCTGTATATTGTTCAATTGTTTGTTATATATCTTGCCCGTGACACACCTTTATCATTCTTATCATCAAAGTATATGGTTGTTTTGACCATTTCTTTCTGTCCTGAGATAATTGTCAGCCATGAATTCACACTTAACTTTAATCTGTTGAAAAGTGACACTCATCACATTATCACATATTGATCAGTTGAACTGTTTTTTATCAGCAGTCGGACAGTTGTGATGCTCTTCATAACTTGAATTATCTTGACTGAAATTTGAAAATGGCTTATTTGTATATTATCTGCTCCAACCACATCTGAAACAGCCAATATTAGAATCCATTTTTGTCATGTTACCGTCTACTTCTTTAGTAAACACCAGTAGTTAATCTTTAGTTAACACCTGCAGTTGCAATGCAGTATGTTTTACTAGAGGATAAGTAACATTTTTGACATCTTTACCAGAGCAATGAAGTATGGAGCCATTTTTTATCATTATATTTTTATATGCAGTATTATTAATGAACAGTTTCACTTGATTTTAGCTCTTGGTTTTTGATGGCCATTATACAGTGGTTTACATTCATTAGAGGCATGATTTTGTGTTATGCATTATTATGGTACAAAAGTGCCTCAGCATATAAAGGTGACCCCAGTCGAATAAGGGTTGCTTTTATGGTTTCAATGAATAGCATTTGCTGAAACAGCACTCTATATATATTTTGCTGCATCTTTTTGAATTTAGTGTTTCTGATGAACCATTTATGCTCTTAAAGGTAGATGTACGGTAAAGCATGTGTGTATCTAGAGGACCTAATTGTGCTGAAAAATTTGCATTAGGTAAAGATAACTTGTATCAAGAGAGGTCTGCAAACAAAGCATTGTGACATGAGTCCTCTTTGAAAGAGCGGAAACATCTTGACCTTACCCTGGGTATCGGCTGTTTATTTGGTCCATATGATAATTTAACACTGAAGTATTTTACAAGGTAATGTGTACATTGATGTCCAGATGACTGGGGTTGTAAATTTCATAATCTATGGAATTTTTAAAAATTTTTTTTTTGTTTCTGCCTAAATTTTATGCAGGTCATTAAGAGATTAATTGGGGGGACTTATTTTTTATTATGCTGACCATTTATTTGAATGTACAAGTGTTGGATATCTAACAAATTGCATATGCTGCTTATAAAATGGGGACATTGAACACCCTGCTTATAAACTGGGGACATTGTATGTGATGCTTAAAAGAATTAAAAACCTAGGATAGGGCTTGGGTGGACAAGAAGCAGTGTACATATTTGTAACCAATAAACAAGACAGTTTCTTAAAATCCATGCCAATTTCTACAATGTCTGTAATTTGTATTGCATCATTTGTTAAATACAGTATACTTCTATAAAGATAAAAAATTTTGTACTATATGTACCAGCTTATAAAATGGATCCAACTGAAGCAAGTATATAATGTGCTGGCAGATCTGGTTCTATGCAGTTTGTAAGGGAAAATCAGTAGAGCAAACAACATAGACCTGGATCTGTACTGTGTGACAACATATTAGGGTCTTTAGTAATTGCAGTTGGATCCAATAACCACACAAACTTACAAACAACATGGTGCTGATGTTCATGTGACCTTGCAAGTATGTTTCTGCAGAATGACAATGTGATTTTGATTTTTTGATACATCATTTCAATTTGCTTTGGTATGAAATAAAACTGAACAGTTAAGCACATATAATCAGTCCAATTTTGACAGCTGCATAGAGTTTCTTTCTTCAAAAATAGTTTTGGTTGAAGTTAAAGATATCATCAATTTGAAATCATCATTGAACTTTAATTGTGTGTCACATAAAGCTATATTATGGGCAGCAATATTTTTTTTGCATTGACCTAAATGTATTTGAAAAAACCTAACAAGTAATGATTTGGTTTGCTTTATTATTTTCTGACAGACAAAAGTGAGTTATTGAAAAGTAACTTGTAGTAAAGTACTTTGCCCAAGGAGGATATTTGAATGCCAGCACAGAGTACTTTGCCCAAGTAGGTTATTTTTAGTGCCAGGGCAATTGTAAAAATGTATCTTGATCAAGTAAGTTATTTAAGTGCCAAAGTATTTGTAGTAAAGTACCTTGCCCAAGGTGGTTATTTTAGAGTGCAATTGTAGTACAGTAAAAACTGTTTTGAGTGACCTCTGATATGAGCGAATATATCATTTCCAACCACAATTGTAATGCATGAATTGATTTTATTATATAAACTTTCTTTAATGAGCAACCACCTGCTGAACTCAAACAACAATCACAATATCTTGGCAAAATAAGCATTTTGACACTTATCAACAACCACATTGCACAGATGGGAGATAAACTCACTGATCTTTATTTAATGCAAGAACTACTTATACATTATTAAAAAACGGATGCTGGATACAGTATCTGAAAGTTTACCCATGTTGTTTATATATTTTCTATTGCAAACCAGACTAAAGTACCTGTAGTGATCCCAGCACTTAGCCTGGTTCCCAGCTTTATTGTAGCTACTAATATGTACAAGTAGGACCCAGCATTACTACATGTATATCACAAGTACAGATACAGACACCACTCACCTTTATGTAATCATTTATTACAATGATCACTTGAATGGTAAATATTATTCTGATCAAAAACATGCATGAAAAGAACAATCAAAATAAAAAGAAAAAAGGGATTCTTGCTACCAGCTTGTATATAGTGACAAATGTTAGTCTGTAAACAAGGCTAATGTACATTTCATGTGTTCCCATTGTAGTGCTAAAATTTAGGTAGTGGTTGCATATATTGTTTGTCTTTAGGGTTAATCAATATTGCCTGGGAGTGAATAAGGTCTTTGTCTTTTAAACCAGCAAATGAGTACTATTTGTGGGATTTGATTGATAGTTTTAAAGGTTTGTGATGTTTGTTGTTTTGGCCTACCCCTCCCCCATGTTAAAGTGATTACATCTAAGTCTCCAAGCTGTCATCGTTGAAGTTGGTGAGGCTGGGCTACACACAATCAATATTGCCTGGGAGTGAATAAGGTCTTTGTCTTTTAAACCAGCAAATGAGTACCATTTATGGGATTTGATTGATAGTTTTAAAGGTTTGTGATGTTTGTTGTTTTGGCCTACCCCTCCCCCATGTTAAAGTGATTACATCTAAGTCTCCAAGCTGTCATCGTTGAAGTTGGTGAGGCTGGGCTACACACTTGTTTATAGAGTTAACCCAGTATGGCTTCTTTGACTTTTGTCTCAGAGTAAATGATTCTGTTTTTGGATAAGATAACTGTTTCTTTTTATATCATTAATTGTTAGATATGCAATGCACATGCAAAGATTTTTCATATTTTCCAAAAGTCTTGTCAAAACCATCTTTACAGTTGATATTACAATGGAGCACTCATAATGTTAACACCTAGTACCTTCATAACCATGGAAGATCCTCAAATGAAAAAGATACAAATTTTAACACTGACGAAAATAATTATTGTAACTGAAAGAAGTCAAATTAGAGCAGACCACTCACAAAATAGCAGTTTAAATGTTGGTAAAACAAATTTAGGGTGTTATAAAGGAAATGAAGCAAATCAGAACTGATTTCATATACTACTGGTAATACAAGTACATGTGATCTTCAAATATAAATGTGATTTAAATTTGATGTTAGAAGTATATCTTTATTGCTATATAATTTTTTCTTTCAGATGAATGCATACCATATTTTAGCAAGAACTTAAGAATAGAAAATATGTATAGTGATAGTGGTTACTTTAAATTGTTCTGAGACTGGACCTTGGAAACCAGTCATTTTCAAACCTGTTATGAGAGACCATCTGTCTTGAGAGACCATTTTTGTTGGCAGAAGGGGCAGACTTTCATGGGTGTTACTGTAAAGTACCTTGCACAAGGACACACCACAATACCTGACCCAGTTTGGCCTGATGGTAGGATTTAAACCTGCACCCATGTAGTTGTGAGTACATTACAATAACCTTGGAGTTATCATAACTCTAGTCTCCATTGGTCTTATGATGTGCAGGACTTGTGCATCATGCCTATTTAGAATCATGGCTTTGTGGAAATGGATTTAATTGTTCCCTTACCTTTTACAACAGTTAACCCTGTCTTGAAAGACTACTGCTATGTAAGACCACCTGTCTTGAGAGACCACATTCTTAGTGCACAAATTTATTGACTATATGGAATAATGACTTGTTATGGGAGACCACCACCTGTCTTGAAAAACCATAATACTTTGGCTAAGGAGGTGGTCTTTCAAGACAGGTTCTACTGTAATAAATAGACACACAATATTGACCCTTTCTGCTCAAACCCAAGGAGTCACATTGGTAAATGTTTGTGTGAATTGGATTTTTAATGTAGCTTTAACAAATTTTTCAGTCATACAGTATTTCCATTTTGTTCAAAATATCACTAGGGAAGGAAATAAACAGCAGAAAAATATGTTTATTTTATGTGAAATCGAACTGAGAGTAATAACAAAAGCCTTAAAAATTGTGACATTTGTCCTCTCATAGAGGTATCATGCGTATGTTTGATCTAGTCATATATGATCTGCAGATAATTGAAGAAACTGTACTTACTCTCATGGCAAATATTTAACTAAAGATTACAACTTAGATATTAAATATACATAGATTAAATTGACTGATTCAGTCCTAGCAGGGTTATGATGATTAAAATGTGTTGTTGTAAAACTTGAAATATCATTATTTGATTATTATTGGTTTGAAAATTGATTGTCATTTTTTTGGCTGCTTTATTAAAGTTTTAGCAAGTTGACCAGGCTAGGATTTTTCTGATAGTATATAAAGTTGATGTGGAAATTAACTTTAGAGCAGTTATTTTACTTTATTAACATAATATCAACTACTGTAGATTTCAGATCACAACTTTATATTTTTTTTGTATGAAATCTTTGAAGTAAGTGAGAGTTGAGTTTTATAGAACATCATATGGGTAACACATCAAACAAAACTTAAGTAAGTAATTTTGGTAAAAACTGTAAATATCTATGTATTTGATCTTATATTGAGACAGTTTTGAAGTTTCTTAAAGTATTTTTTACTCTTATAAGGAGTAACTTAGGACAGGCTAAGAGAAAACTACCCTTATTGAACAGAAAACCAATATCTTGATTCTCTTTGTTAATAATCCATCGTATATACAATTATTTATTGTGTAATTTCCTTAAATACATAAATGTGGAAGCATGTTCAGTTTTGTGTTCCTTTGACTTTGTCACCATAGAGTGTGTGTGTGTGTGTGTGTGTGTGTTTGTTTGTTTCAGATTATTAATGTCACTTTTACAATTTGAGTCATACATGTATTGCTTCGATTTCTGCAATGAGCAGTTTATCGTGAAGTCTAGCACTGGGGCATCATGCCGCAATCATGTGGCACCATGTCTCACCCAGTCACATCATCCAGACACCAGGATAAGAAGTCCTAACACTAACCTTTTAATCCTGAGTGCAAAACAAGGAAACTGCTAGTACAATTTGTATAAGTCTTTGGTATGACTTGGCTGGGGTTCGAACACATGACTTTCAGCTTCTGATGGAGGTGCTTTAGCCACTTAGGCCACAAGAACAGTCTGTGTCAGAATGGTAAGAGCTTTGCAATGGATTCAGTTTGAAATGGCAACAATTTATTTTATTACTCTTGTAATCATCATCACACTTCCTGTATCATTTTTAAAAAATCATTTGCTGCGCAAGCAGAATTTAATACTCGGCTTTATGCACAAATCCACTGGATTTCTGTTTAGAAATTCAAAGTGTATACAAGAACCCATAAAGAACAAATTACACCCTTAATATACCAGACAGAGAGAAAGTACTTATCTTATGTTTGGATACATGATTATACGAAAGAAATTTACACAGATGACATCAGTATAATCAAACAGGTTGGAGTGTTGTGTGTCATTCAAAGCTGTAATAAGCTTGTTCTGCTAGGATTTACCCCTGTTGCTGAGTTCTCATACACAAGCACCCTTATCCACTTATCCAAGCACTCAGCCAAAAATTAGATTCAACAAAAGGACTCAAGATATATATATATATATATATATATATATATATATATATATATATATATATATATATATATATATATATATATATATATATATATATATATATATATATATATTGTGTATCTGGGACCATGAAATCCTGGACCATGACAGGTGGGTGGCTATTGTTGATATTTTTTCTGGACAATTATTGTAGCAGCCAGATATTTTTGTAAGTTATTATAGAAACATTCACAGGAGATACAAAAAGTTGTAATAAATGTGAAACCATTGGTATTATTAATTGATAAATGTTCCAGAAAATGTGTTTGTTTTCTTTTTGTTCTGGATCAGCTATTGTTTCAGTTTTAGCATTGTCTTCTGCACTTCACTAGTTTTCTAACAAACTTTTTATAAAATAATTTATTTCTTTCAAAGCATTATATGATAGACTTTCACCCAACAATAGTATTTTATGCCCCACTATTTTTTTTTTTTTAAATTGTTTCAATAAGCTTTAACTTACTGTATTTAAAATTCATAACAATTGATTGGCAATTCAGGTAAGATTTGAGGGTAAAATTTTAATGCTTGGTACTTTGATAAAGTGCTTGTTTGGCATTGGTTTGATATAATCATGTTTGAGATATCTTGTTATTGATATTTGGTCACTTGCAGCATGTGGCAGTCAAAACTTGTGATCTGTCAATCATGTCTGCTGGATAAATTGATTTCAGGTCTATGTCTAGTTCTGGTTTTACAAATATTGCAGTTTTACAAACTATAAAATTTTCAGCAAAATGTAAACATTTAGTCTGTTTTTTTACTGTTGCAAATAAAACCTTCATCAATATTTTGCAATGCATTTTTAAAAATGTGACTTTCCTGTCTTTAATTAATATCTTGGACAAATTGGCTGGTGACTTAATTCTTAAATGCTGTAATTATGGATAATTAGTGCACAAAATTATTTGTTAAATGTGTTTTTGTTAATAGTGCTGATTCTTGATTATAGTGAAATACATGTGTGTCATTACACAACAGTGTGAATAGTTTCAGTTGTTATGCTTATCAGCCTTAGATTTGAAAGCATTTTAATATTTTATTAGCATATTGCAGGATAAATTTAGGATCTGTGACAAATATTCCACCTACAAATAACAAATATTTGCAATATTTATGGGAAGAAAATTTATCAGACTATAATTTGGTTTTGGACATTTAACACATATACATGTACCTATATGCTTTATTTGTTAAAAAAAATACCAGACTGTCAAAGTGCATTTGTTTCCCATGCTTATTTTTCTCTCTTTCATTTCACAGGTGCTTATTATTTTTAAATTATGTTGCATCACGATTTTTTTTTCTCATAATGCACATATAACCCAGACTTGACAATATATAAGTTAAATTTGGTATTGTATGGACTTTTATGACTGCTTTGGTAAACCATCGCAGGAGAATAAGAAAGGTTAAGATCACAAGTCAAGTTTACTGAAACTGTTGCATTTCTATTGATTGATAATACAGTAATCCCTCATTATAACACTGTTCATATCAACCATAGAGTATTTTGCCTTTTTGTTAAATGAAGTAAAATTTGTTGTTGTTGTTGTTGGCTTCCGTTAGTCTCGAGAGACGATGGAAGTGTGCCAATGAAAGGTGTCCCAGTTTGTAGTTGTGCAGTGTCTTCTGTGGCTATAAAGCCCCACACGGGAGTGGCAATCCTTGTTGCAGTTGCTGCACTTGAAGTTTGAGTCAGGTCTTGGTTGGAACTGCATCCTCTTTTTTTCCTGGGCGGGCTTTGGTAACTTTTCCTCGATGGCTTTCAGACCTGTGAACAGAGCATGTTGCCAGCTGGACTTGTCAAGGGCAAGCTCTTCCCAGGTGTTGACCTCGATCCCAAGAGATTTGTATTGTGCTTGCAGACATCCTTGAAGTGAAGATGTAGCTGTCCGATTGATCTTCTGCCTGAGGCAAGCTTAGAGTAGAGTAGGTCTTTGGGGATCCGTCCATCATCCATTCAATGCACATGGCCCAGCCATCTGATTCGACATTGGCAGAGGAGTGTGACCATACTGGGATTTTTGGCCTGTTGAAGCACCTCGTTGTTTGTCACGAGATTGTTGATCCAGGTCATCCTGAGTATCTGACGGAGACAATGCATGTGAAAGGCACTCAGTCGTTCTCCTGAGAGGCAATATTTGCTCAATGCCAAAACGTTAAGGCACCAGCAACGTCGAAGGAGTTTCTGAGATGTCACTAAAAGCAGTGACAAGTCACATTAGGGACTCTGTCTCTGGATTTTCTGTTGGGGTTTACTCCCTTAGCCTTTCCCATGTATAGGTATAGTCACAAGGCAGCGAAGGTTTGAAGTCAGAGTTTACCTTATCCTAGAGGGGCTACCACCCAAAGGGCAGATGGGAAGTAAAATACAGTATTAATTATAACACTGTCAAAAGGAATCATTGACTATATTGCCTGGTTGTGTGACCACCTTATAATAAAGTACATGAAGTAAATACATTACTGATAATAACACTGTCCATTGGAACCATAGAGTATACTGTTAGACCACTTTAAAAATAAGTACATGATTTAATTTTACTGCCACTTAAATAAATTGAGATCCATTACCATACTTGCCTTATTAAAGGAACCATGTTATAATAAAGGCTTTTAAGTGAAGGTGTGCTGCTTAACTGATAATCAGCTAAACACATATTCATTTATACCTAGCATTATATGGATTGAATAAATTTCAGCTGAACACACACATTTATACCTAGCATGATGTGGATTGAATAAATTTCAGCTGAACACACATTTATACCTAGCATGATGTGGATTGAATACATTTCAGCCGAACACACACATTTATACCTAACATTATATGGATTTAATAAATTTCAGCTGAACATACACATTTATAACTAGCATGATATGGATTGAATACATTTCAGCTGAACATACACATTTGTACCTAGCATGATATGGATTGAATAAATTTCAGCTGAACACACACATTTATACTTAGCATGATATGGATTGAATAAATTTCAGCTGAACACACATTTATACCTAGCATGATGTGGATTGAATAAATTTCAGCTGAACATACACATTTATATCTAGCATGTGGATTGAATACATTTCAGCCGAACACACACATTTATACCTAGCATGTGGATTGAATAAATTTCAGCTGAACACACACATTTATACCTAGCATGTGGATTGAATAAATTTCAGCTGAACATACACATTTATACCTATAACATACACATTTATACCTAGCATGAGGATTGAATAAATTTCAGCTGAACACACACATTTATACTTAGCATGATATGGAAATAATAAATTTCAGCTGAACACACACATTTATACCTAGCAAGATATGGATTGAATAAATTTCAGCTGAACATACAGTTGTAGCTTGCAAGATACCGAGTTGAATAAATTTCAGCTAAACATGCACTTTTGTGCCTAACATAATATGGATTTACTAAATTTCAGCTTAACACAAATTTTTGTACCTAGCATAAGATAGATTTAATAAATTTCAGCTTAACACAAATTTTTGTACCTAGCATAATATAGATTTAATAAATTTCAGCTTAGCACACACATTTGTACCTAACATAATATGGATTTAATAAATTTCAACTCAGCACAAATTTTTGTACCTAACATAATATAGATTTAATGAATTTTAGCTAAACATGCACATTTGTACACTGTACCTAACATAATATGGATGTACTAAATTTCTGCTTATTACGCACTTTTGTACACAGCATGATAAGTTGAATAAATTGCCATCTTTCTAAATACATTATTTCCCCTTCTGGCCTCCAGCTTTAACAGGCCAAAATAAACCTTAAGAAAATAAATACGGTATAAACAGCACAGTTTAGTTTGAGTCATGCCAAAGCAGGAAATTGTTGTTAGGCATCATAAAATTATGGATTTGGGGAACACTTGACATATAAAATCCAAGACACAACATAAACCAAGATATTTTCTCCTAGATGACCATCAATCTGTCATCCATAATGTCCTTTCCACTTCTTATAGATGTAACAACAGAGATATGCTATCTCTTATCAGCAATGTTCTGTTCCAGTCTCTTTTACAATACATTAAGCCAATGACTATGTTGAAAGAACTTGTTTGATTTAAGGTCAACTCACCCTGTCAGGCTCAATGATCATTACAAAAATCTATAAAATACAAGTACCAGCCTTCCCACTGAAAGATACAGAACAAGAACAATTACTTTAATTGTTTTATGGTGCAAAGGGGATAGTGTAAACAAGGTGTTTAATCTTAAATGAGATACATAGCCTTATACTGAAATCAGTTTACCTGTACCTAGCAAGAAAAACCCTCATACAAAGACCATCTGATCTATGTGTATTGTTTGTAAAGTACTTTCTGGATCAAGTATGGATTAAACCAAACATTTGGCAATAGAAAATGAGTCTTTCAACAGAATTTACCTGAATGACTGTTGAGAGATATACAGTTTAAACCATGGGGTGTTATGTTTGATCCATTGTACTTGAAAACTTTGGAAATATCTTTGCAGTTTGGTGATAGTCGAATTACGCATATTGAAGAACGTGCTTCAGTGCATATAACAAAACATTTTTGAAGTGAGCCATTGGAAAGAACCATGCCACCAGAAATTTAAAAAAAAACAACTAGAAAATTATATTTCATGGATCTTGAATATTAATTTTGATTTATTCAACAAGTTTACTAACATGTAAAGTATTTTGAAAAGGGAAATATTGAAATAGTAATCAGCACCAAGTAATGTTCCACAGATTATATGTGTATATGACAAAGTGTGCAATTAAGTGTGTATAATAATATTTCTTTAAACTGAATCATATGAAAGAAAAAAAATCTTAGAATGAATGAGTAGATAAAAATGAACATATCATCATGGGAAGAAAAGAGATAAAACATTAGACCAAATACAGAGTTTCAGCTTGTCCACTGAGCTGTTAAAGAACTTGGGAATAAAGGATCATTCAAGGAATCAATGGTAAAATGCATGGAAAAACTGAAAGACGTAGTTGCTGACATTGAGTTCTATTTATAGAAAGTGATTTGTGCTGACACAGAGAACTAATGAAGATGGTTGAAAGATCTGTGCACTTTTCTTTCAGGAGTTCGACAACTCTGTCTTCAAATGCGCCCACAGATGCCTCCGATGAAGCTGATGATCATATCAATGTTGTGTTAAGGTGAGTTAAACCATGATGCTTTATTATAGATAGGAGTGAAAAATGCTTCTAATTAGATGAGCCATGTTGTTTGTACTAGCATGTAATTCAGGTCCACATGCATGGACCCAGATCTACGGTCATGATGCACTGGCGGATCTGGGTGTATAAATTTTGTAAAGAGTGATCCGTAGAACAAACAACATAGACCCTAATCAGCTGATACATAGTGCAGTTGCAGATCAGAGTCTATGTTGTTTGCAGTTGGACTTGAATTATAAATCACTATATGTGGTACACTTATCCCTGACCAATAAATACCCCACCCCCATTATATATACTTTGAACCAATTTATAAGGCAGATCACGAATCCCTTTAAATGCAAGTTAAATGAATTTACTACTAACTTTGCTGCATAAGTTTTTTCACTTCATTTTAGTGTCAGGGTATTTTTGCTAACAAAGGGGTCATTGATCCTTCTTATTGATCATTGGCATATGTAATTGGTTGGTTGTAGGTAGAAGGAACTGATCCAGTCCGATTCTTTGTCACAACCTGGGAAGATAGTTTCACGTCACATGTAAAATTTCTCCAATTTAAACTTTTTGTACACATTTTGCTTTGGACATGTGGAAATCATGGAAGTCACCATATTGAAAACTTAACATGTCAAGTTTTTGATTGGTCAAATAATTTTGCATGGTGTTGACACTAACTCTTCATCCCGAAGAGGACACATGTTCAAAACAGTTTTAGCTTGTTACATATGCCATGGATTAATGTGGAATGAATTGGATATATGACCCTAGGCTAGTGAAGATGGTGACATAGGTATTGCATGTATTATGATGAAGTTGAATCACATTTTATGATCACTGTGCACCACAGAATACATTGATATTGGAATGTAACTCAATCCAAGGCAAGGTTTTAACAACAAAATATGTAATTAAACTTCATCACATCTGGCCACTGGCCATCTGAACCCTGCATTGGTGAATTTCTCCAATGTTTCAAGAAGTTAAGTAAAGGCTTTATCAATTTCATCATTAATGGTCTCAGTGTCTTTGTGGTTTAAGATCATATGAGTACAACTATGAATCAATGCTGTTGTGATTTCAAATGTATTCTCATTGTCACTGTTAAGTTGCATAATCAGTCTCAAATGGAAAACAATCTCAGTCTTAACCTCTGAGGCATCTGTGCTCTGTAATGTTGATATAATGCTCAGGTGCAGCTTTAAAATACATTATAAGCACTGATATGGTGGGGATGCTTTTGCAGTTCATCACTGACCACCTGTGCTATTTCAGCCTGCTTGGCCCATGGAAGAATCTTGATACTTCAGTGATATTTCACGAAGCTGCTTCAGTCAATTGTTTTGGCTCTTGAGAAAGTTCTAAGTTCAGCTTTTCTCAAACTGCTTGATATTTGTGTTCCACCCCATTTGAACATCCTTCATTGTAATATACCCCATAAAAACACAGTTCTGTTTGTATTGAGATTTCAGAAATAACACAGCTTTGCTTGTAGCCTTCAGCTTTAATCATTACAGCACAGTCTTGCTAGAAATACACACAACTGTAACACAGCTACCTTTAAAAACATAACCTTGCGCCTTTGTAGCACAGCCTTGCTTGAATTCTACATGACTGTAACACAACTTTGTAATTTTCGAACTCATTATAACACAGCATTGCCTGTAATATACAGTACTATAACACAGCCTTGTTTGTAATTTGCTGCACTTTAATACAGTCTTTATTGTAATATACCACAATAAACACAGCCATGTTTGTAACTTTCTGCCCCATTATAACACAGGTTTGCTGGTAATACACCACACAGTAACACAGCCTTGTTTGTAAGATACTGCACTGTAACACAGCCTTGCTTGTAATATACCACACTGTAACAAAGTCTTGTTGGTAACCTTTTTACCAATTATAACAGCCTTTCTAATACATCACACTGTAAAACAGCCTTGTTTGTAACCTTATAATACATTATAACACAAATTTGCTTGTAATATACCACACTGTTAACACAGCCTTGTTTGTAATATACCACACTGTAACACATCCTTGTTTGTAATATACTGCATTGTGACACAGCCTTTCTTGTAATATACCACATTGTAACACAGCCTTGTTTGTAGCCTTCTAACCCATTATAATATAGCCCTGCTTGCAATATACCTCAGGATAAAGTGGCTTCACTTACAGGAACTCATTAACAACTTTATGAAGAGGAATTAAAAGATAGGATATTTAAATTTTTTGTACCAAATAATTACATGCATGAAGGTTAATGTACTGTAAGGTCAAAAAAATAGCACATCTCTGAATCCATTCATTTTCAGACATCTTAATTCTAATTGGTTACATATTGACTCCATTTTCAGATTTGATTGGCAGTAAACAGTCACATGTTGATGCTTCATGATTGGCTGTAAACAGCCACATGTCATGATTGGATGTAAAGTCACATGTTGCTGCTTCATGATTAAATGTAAACAGTCACATGTTGCTGCTTCATGATTGGTTGTAAACAGTCACATGTTTGCTTCATGATTGGTTGTAAACAGTCACATGTTGCTGCTTCATAAAACTGTTTCTGACTGGGATGTTTCTAAAAAGCTTATATGGATTATTAATAGAAAAACTGATAATAATCATAAAAAATATTCTATATTGCCTTTGTTTTTTTTCAAACATAATGACCATTACAAGCGTTCATATCCATAGTTATAGTAATTCCATTCTGGGATATGATTAAAAGTGTATGAAGATTTTTCTTGGTATTTTGGAACAAAAATGACAAAACATTTAGAAGGTAACTTCCATTTGCAAGGTTTAATTGAAGATGTCATGGGTAGCTGTGAACAGTTTGTTACTAAGGCTATGGTAAATGTCATTCCTTGTCATCATTGATACGAACCAGTAGCATGACCATTAACATTAGATGTATGTATTCTCAAACTCTTTAAAGAATGGAGAAATGAATTAGTTAAGTTAAACTTGTTGTAAAAGACCACTTTTATGAGAGACCATTTGTCTTGACCAGATTCTCATTGCATAGATTTTGTAATATATAGTGTTACCATGACTTTATGCACTAGATGTGTTCTTTCAAGACAGGCTGAACTGTGAAAAGATTGGCCAGCTCAACCTGATTCTTCTATGATTACCCCCTTCAGAGGTACATTAAAACGCCATCGGATAACACATGACAATTGCTAACAAAATTGTATTTTTAACCCATAAGGAACTTGTACTGAACAAAATTGAACACACTTCATACCTAAAGTGATGACAGTAGCATTTTAGATATAATTTTAATGAAGAGGTACATGGACCATAAACAGATTAATTCCCACAAAATCACATTACAAATTACTTAGGTAAAAATGGGCTATAGTTTGTGAACATCAGTGCCATTGCCAATGCAAAAGCTGGTGCAATCATGGCCATACCAAGCAAAATAATTTTTGCTTCCTTTTAAGAACTGTTCCACTATTCGTAGCTAATACAGAAATATGTGTCATGTATAAATCTGACTTCTCCAGGATTTTATAACAATTATCACCCAATTTATCACACATTAACACCAGTAAGCATTAAATAGATGCAGAAAGTGATTAGACATAAATGAAGGATCAAAATAGTGTGTTTATACTTTTTTAAATCAAGCTCTTAATAGATAACTAGTTTTAAAATAAAATAAATTTAAATGCTTTAGTTTGCAATAAATCAGCAATGTTTTCTTGGGAACATGCCAATCTCCCACATGCCATCCCCTGCATTGTGTTGCAGATTAACCCTTTAATTAGCTGTACTATGTTAAAAATGCCAGTGATGCACATTGTGGGCAAAAACTTATTCTCAAATCCAAGCAACACAAATATTTCTGCAATGGAATAATCTCCTTGGACATAAAATAATGCATTCTTGAAACCACTGTAACTAACAAGGAAAAAAATAATGGAGATAAAGTATGGATGTCTAGTCATTAAAAACTTGACTCTATAGCCAAAACTTGGAAACTGTATTTAGTTCTTCCATAGCATGTACATTGTAGCTGGAAACATCCTCATGTTTATTGGTTTATCCAACATGGATGTGATCCTTCATCATGTTGTTTATCAAATGGCATCAGAAACATGGTGTTGTCATACGGATTAAATGTGAATTAATTGTATTAATTTATGTCATGCTTATTGTTAGTACATAGTTATCATTGCAAAAATATGGGTAATGAATCATTTACCATTAACTTTAGTCACACAAGTCAATGCAGCTTTTTGTGTAGATGCATGTACAAAAGTACAGTACCACCTTTTTAAAATTTGGTGAATGTGACATGTATTCTGTGCCTCAGTGACTTTGGTGGTTTAAAGTTTTGTTGAGTTAAAGTTAGTTCATTGTCACTGACATTGTTGGATGCTCTATGTGGATGTTTCTTAATGAGTACAGAGCTAACCTACTAAAATTTGGTCACTGTGACCTCTATGTGGTTCTTCATTGACTTATGTCAAGTGTATTGAGGTCAGTTTATTAGGCAATTGTGAGAATGGAGTCATGCATTTTTCTGGATATATCTTAGTGTGTACAGGACTATTTTTCCAAAAAGAGGACACTGCAGCAGGTCATATTCATGGAGCTTTTTGTTAGATACGTCTTGGTGATTACAACAGTGCCCTACTAAGAGTAGGTCACTGCAGCAGGACATTCATATTCAATTAAAGCATTTCCACTTTGGACTGATGGAAGCTTAGTCAATACTGTGCCAAATTTATTTCATTATCATTTCCTTGAAATTAACATTTTATACTTGAATTAAGAAGTGTTACTCAGATTCATACATTTAAGGTGTTTTAGCCTTTACCTTTTTACCACATCTACAAGATTAATTTCATAGATTTGTATGGAGACAATTTTATGATCAAATTTAATCCAAAAATTTGTGCAAGGTCAGACTCTTATTACAGTTTGTAATTCTGTTGTAGAACTCCCAATCATTCAAATTTAGATATGATTGTGTGACTTCAATAACATTATCAGTTAAACAAATTTTTATAGTATGACTTTCCACAACTATCATGTGTTTGATTAAACCACCATTATCATAGATATTGTATACTATTTACATGTTTAGAAATTTTGTATAAAATTGCAGTCTAATCTGCTATCTGATTTCTCCTTTTTTTGAATCCTGTGTACATATATATTTCTAAAAGAAATGTTACATATTTTAAGATGACCTTTTTATCATGTTTCAGAAAACCAATTTTAATTTTACACTGAAGTTTTTATATTGGTTTTTGGCTGTGAAGAAGGTGCACCCATAAATTGAATTAATAAAGACACAAAAAAGTATTCATTCAGAAGTTTGCTCTGATTGCTGTTAAAATTCATTTTGTAGATTGTGGAAAAGATAACATATTGCTATGCCTGAGGTGATTAATTGATAATGGATTGTATTGTTAGACACTCTTATGACTCATTTGTCTTTTGGAGTTGCTTGGTGTTTATCCTAGCCTGTATGTGACTTTTAAGATTGTATTGTTAGGCACCATTATTATACATATATTGTACAGAATGTCCTTTGTCTTATTGCAGATTTACTGAGTGGTGTTTTAATATTTAACTCCTGTACCATTTATCCATTTGTATACAGCAAGGACCCAGATTTACTGTCACATACTTCCCTAGCAGATCAGAATCTGTGCTGTAATGCTAAGAATTAGTTTTGGGTAGATGGGATCATATTTGATTCTTCTAGTGGCAGGAGTCAGTTAGGCAGATAGAATCAGATTTGATTTTCCTTGTGGTCGGACAGTAATACTGTTTTAAAGGCCATTTACCACACATGCTGTTTGATGTTGTAAGTCTACTGCTTTTGAAAATAAAAAGATTATTTGAAAAAAATTAAAGTAGAAAGGCAGATATTTTTACGCTTTCTATCCACATATTATGGAAAATAGCCTGAACCAGTCTGCTGAAAACCAAAACTGTACCACCAGTGCAACCAGTCTGCTGGGAACCAAAACTGTACCACCAGTGCAACAGCTGGTGCAATAATGCATACTGAGTAGTTGGGTGAAGAATTGTTAAACAATGCCTGACATGTGTACACAACAAGACATAAACTGATTACCTTACTGTTGTAATTAGAAGCATTTCAAGTAAAAAAAAAAAAAACATGATTTATTTAGGTGGTTTAAGTAGTAATGGGATCAAAAGTGATTCCTGATGGTTACTGAATCCTAACTCTAATCTGGTTTCTTTGTTGGTTTCTGAGACTTTTATTAAAAATTAGCTGATCTTTGGTAGAGGTGAGATAATAAAATATTAAACCAAATATGTTTTGGCAACATTTGAGGAAGCATTTTGATATTTTTTAAATAGAAATATTTAATGGCAGTCTGTATATGTTTTTAGTCAATTCATTTTAAAATGCTGTAATGTGCATCTCCCCGTGCTAAAATGTAACAAATAATTATTATAACTAATTTACCCTCGGAAATCAGAGGAAGAGCATGTGCATATATTTTGCAAAGGATCGTAAGTATGTGGAGTGTTTCATTCAAAGTGGATTGTAAGAGTATATATGGAGAAAGAAATTATATCACTAGGCATATGCAGGTACCATCACATATGAGCATCAAAACACCCCATTTGAAGGCTTTGTTTGAGATTTGATCAAAAATAGACATATAAACTTCATGTCATTTAAAATTCTAATGGTTTAGAAGCCAATCTACTGATCAAAATGTTGAAATCTACTGGTTTTTATGTCTCAGTTTTGTCACATCATGTATGTAGAATAGACACAAATCTGTAGACACCATACACTAGGCCCTCACTCATTAGAGGCACTGATCTGTAAACACACTTCACACCGGTCCCTTACTATAAAGGACACATATTAAATACTATATACTGGTCCCTTACTATTGAGGACACTGATATGTAAATTTTAACAAACCAAACACTACAAGGATGCTGATATATAAATAAACCATATACTGTTCCCTCACAATTATGGACACTGATACATAGCACACTATACACTGGTCCCTCACTGTTGAGGACACTTGATATGTAAACATGCCATACACTGGTCAGATACTCTAAAGGCCATATGTTGCTACTGTTGTTGTTGTAGGGTTGAATGCCATTTTTCAGCACAATATAGGCTGCACATGACGGCCTCTATAAATGGTGGAGGAAGAATCTGGGGAAATCCTGGAAAGAACCTAACTGACCCACGAGAAGCTACTGGCAAGCTTTCTCACATACCCACATTGGCCAAATCAGAGACTCTAACCCATGCAGACAGAGGTGGGATGGCAGTAATTCATAATGGTGAGCACTTTAAACCACTTGACCATTGGGCACATATGAAACCACACAATACAAAAAGTCCCTCACTATAATTAGGATACTGATATGTGAACAAAGCATACACTGGTCACTCACTATAAAAGGACACTGATATGTAAACAGTTTACACTGGTCCATCACTATAAAGACACTGATCTGTAAACACATAATATAGTTTCCTCACTTTCATATACATACCTCATTAAAGTAATACCTGATTTAACTTGTATTAGTTCATGGATCCATATAATGGTTGAATTATATTTTTAATGTACCTCATAATAGTGACCTTGCCTGTATCACAGGGCACATTTATGGTTCCCCTGAACAGTGTTATGTTGAAGCACCATTGTGTAATGTACCCCATTATGCAAGATAACCATGCCTACATTTATAGTACCCCAAAAGGGTGTAATAATGAGTGATCACTGTACTGTGGCAGATCTAGGTCTGCTGTTTTTTCTTAGAAGGAATTTAAGTTGACAATAAATCTTGATCTGTGGGTCCATTATGACATATAAAGGTAACTATACTGTTTGCTTTTGAAGATGTTATATATTTTATTACTGGCATTTATTTAGAAGTAATAATTTTGCTTTAAGTTCATACACAGTAAGAATACTTATAAGTTGGAGGGCAATATAAGATTTGGATCAAGCATTTTTAGAATCAAACCAAGTGATTTCGAAATTATTTGAAAATTGAAAGTAATGCCATAATGTATAAAGTTGATTTAAGGTTGAGATGTCAGTGGTTACTCACTGACCAGCCTGGGTAATATGTAGATCTATGTATTATGTTTAGTTTGCATTCCTGTTTATAATGCATGAGGTTCTTATGTCAAATTACAATGGGAGCAATGTTTACTTTTTCCCATATCGCTTTGAACTTCGTGGGGCCCTCTCTGTTTTGTCAGACTTTTTCTGTTTTATAGGTTCCTTTCTGTTTTGTCAAACCATTTCGGTTTTGTCAGATCTTTTCTGTTTTGTCAGAACTTTCTGTTGGTGGTATTAAAAGGATACATTGCATTTTAGCTACTGAAAGGGAGAGAATCTGAATAGCATTCAGTTCCATGCATATTAAAGGTGTGTGTTATTTCTATTTACATTACATGACTTCATATACCATTGCTACCTTTCATCCTACCTTTGATTGACAAGACATAGGTATTGCTGTTTTGGTGGTGATGGAGATGGTAGCATCAGTAATGTTCAAGTCCTGTGTTCAAGTTAAAAAAAAAGTTTAAAAACAAACTTAAATGTAACCATTTATATTAGCAGCTGTATTTAACTGTTATATTAGTTGGTATATTAAAAAGCTATATTTCTTGCCTTATTCAAAGGCTATATTAATTGCTATATTCAGCTACTATATTGCTGTAATCATCTGCTTCAAAGACTATATTTGTTGCTGTGTGCAACTATCATATTAGTTGGTGTATATAACTGCAATATTGATGACTGCATTCAACTGTTATTTTAGTTGCAGTATTCAAAAGCTGTATTAGTTGCTATATCCAAAAGGCTATATTAATTGCTGTATTGAACTGTTAGTTGCTGTATATAGATGCTATATTAATTGCTGTATTCAACTGCTGTAGTAGCTGCTGTATTCAAGGCTATATAAATTGCTAGACTGCTGTATTCACTACTGTATTCAACTGTAGCATATGCTGTATTCAAGGCTATATTAATTGCTAAACTGCTGTATTCACTACTGTATTCAACTGTAGCATATGCTGTATTCAAGGTAATATTAATTGCTAAACTGTTGTATTAATTACTGTATTCAGCTGCTATATTAGTTGCTGTATTCGAGGTTGTATTCATTGCTTTATATATTCAGCTGTTGTATTGATAGTTGTATTCATTGCTGTATTCACAGGCTATATTAATTGCTGTAGTCAAGTTTGAAACATGAGGCAGGACCAATTGGAATAGCCTCAGCTTTTTCTATTACATGCTATGAAAAGACATCAGATGTAGATGGCAGCAATTTTGATATGTGTATGGTTGTAACTTTGTTAGAATAACTTCACTGGCATCACAACACAATTAAATGTCATCATTCAAAAGCAATAGTTTAAGACTATTGAAAATGAATGATTCATTAATTTTTCATTTAAAAGGTACAGGGTTTGTGTTATAAATGAAAAAGTACAGGCATTTTCTCTGATGGATGAAACAGTGTTGAATATTATTTTCATTGCCTTATCTTTCATTATAAAGATCTGTTCTTTGCATAATTGACTGAATATTAATATGCCAAAAATGTTCAAGTGAAGTATCACTGTGGTTATATTAGAATCTCGCTCAGAGAGTTATTTCACTGTGATTAGATTAGAATTGCCCATAGGGAGTTCATGTTTTTTGGTTTGATTCAGAAAAAGATGAGAATGTTACAATTAAAGTGAGACACTGCATTCTGCAAAACACTTGTCACCTCTCCTGTTACTATTGTTTGATAAATTTGTACCTGTATTGTGCCCTAGTTATGCAACCTAATAAATGATATGAGACAAAACAAAGAAAGATTTTGAGTTTTAAAATGCAATATTTGTAAGAAAACTTTAATTAGCATCTACAGGAAATAAAATGAACTTCAATTGTTCTTATGCAGATCAAAATATTTGAGGGTTGATCTTCTATATTACTGTTGACTTAGCTATTTGTAAATATTTTTTATTCTTATCTTTCAGAGTTCGACCCTTAAATTCTCAGGAATCTAGCAGAAATGATAAAGATATCACTTCATTTCCCGGTTCAGGAAAAATTGAGGTTGGTAATTCATATCCTACTTGTTACTATTTGTTGAAGGAGCAAGTTATAGCTGTGTCATGGACTTCTCACTACTAGGCCCAAAAAATTTCTGCTTGTAAATTATATTAATCTTAATGTGCCAGTAAGTTTACTATTAAATTTACAACAAGGATGTCTTAAATATTTGGAGCAGCTTTACCTTGCAAATGTTAACTCCACTTTTGAAGCCACTTGTTAGATGGAGAATCACACCTAGTAAATTAAGAAATTGCTTTAGACTGACTGTTCCCTTGATTTCCTTCAAATAACTTCAGTTTTTTTTTATTTAACAGTGGGCTGTACAATCTGTATACATTTCCTTTTTAGGGCACTTTTATTATAGGTGTGAGTTTGTAATAGTTGTATGTGCCTAGAACAGTGTGATAATCTCCATGCCATTCTGAAGAGGGTGTTATCCAGACTTTGAATGGAAGCCTTCATTAAGAGCTCTTTTATTCCTTTAACTCAAAAATCTCTCAATGTCAGGATTTCCTTTCAAGAGTACTTTATACAAAACTGTATGGAAGAAACTGTAAATTAGCAACCCCATATTATTTAAGCAATGTCACTTGCAAGATTTATAAAATATACATACAAAACAAATGCCTGGTGTTCCTTTTTTTTGTTCATAAAGATTTTGCAAATTCATTGCATACTCAACTCAGTCCAAAAAATATGCTTTGCACATGTTTTTAGGTGGTAGAATTTGCATAAATGAATTTTAAATTGAAAATTTTAAAAAGTCCCCATTATAGTCTTTGTTTAGGACACCTGCTGCCAGATTTAATAAAAGATCTTCAGTGTTTCCAGCAACCTTAGGTTTCCTTGCTTCTTTTTCAAACTTCCTAATTTAGTCTAGTTTTTCCCCAATGACGCTATGATTTGTACTTTTTTCAATGTTTAAACTGACCAAACACTGCATGAACATGCATTACAAGTGAAGTTAATTCAGATATGGACTCTGTGATGAGGAGTTGGATTGTTTAAGATTATATAATCAACCTGGGTTTAGGAAATGGCTAGTATTTGAGTGATAGCATGTTTATTTTGTTAGAGTTTTCTGAAGTAAGTCAAGTAAAGGTTTTATTTTTTTCAGTAATTTACATATTTCATACTACATATACCATAGTTTGTAAAATATCCCTTATATCCCCCTACTTTATACCATCTTATTAAAAAAAAGTAACCCTCTTTTATTTTTTTGTTGGTAAGACAGTATCTTCATAACATTTGACCTATGCTTCATCTTTAACCTTACCCAATACCTCTATAATTTTAGATAAATTGATACCAATTTTTAATTCATTAATTCACCTTCACAACCATCAGTGTAAATGTATTATTTAATTTTTATACATTAGGGCAGTCTCATGCAAGTATGAGAATATTCACAGTGCTAGTCATTCTTGTCCAGGGCACTTTCCTGCAAGTTACTGATAACTCTGGGACAAGTCAGTTTGCATGCATTGGTTGCACTGTATAATACTCTAATAAAACATTTTTTGAACTTTGGAAATCTATTATGTGCTCTCATGTTGTGAATATTGTTCAAGATAAATATTTTTTAAAAAAAAAATTAGCATTTTTTAATTTATAAATGATGTGAATGATTATGTGTTAATAACAATTAAATATTTTTTTAAAAAAATCTTTGAGTTTTCATATTTCATAAAAATCAGGACAAAATTTTTATTTTTAAGAGCCTTATGATTCTCAGTTCTGTCTAATTAGCAGCTGGAATTTTCATATCCTATTTATGCATAGAGAGGCAGTATGTAGAACTGAAAATTGGTGCAGAAATGCTATCTTTCATTAGAAGAAAAGGGAGGATTTTCTTAATGTAGGGAAATTTAGTGATTTGTTTGCATTCTGTTGATTTTTGGATTGTAATGTTTTAGAAATCAGTGTGAACCTCACATTTTTATATCATATACAACTGTTATACTTATTTTGTTATAACAGATCAAGGAATCAAATGCTGAGACTTTGCACCTGTCCTCTGTTTGCAAACAGATTGTTTCTTTGAAGTTGACTGATTAAAAAAATCAATATTGCCTTATTGTATTTGTCTTGTATTTGTATCAGTTGACACACAGCTGGTACTTTTAACAACAATACCGCATATTAAATATTGTATTTGAAACAACTGACAAATATAAGTTGGTTTATCTGTACTTTGTTTTCCTTTTACAAATCTGATGAGAAAGGTAAAGTCAGATGAAATATTTAATATGAGTCTCGTAGCATACATAATCGTCATTGATCCTTAGTACTATTTGTTCAAGGTCAACTTAATGTATGAGGTGAGTGTTATGTTTTCTCCAGGATTTCAAATCCCAGGGATCTTGGTGATTTGGCTCTCATGCATGTCTTTAAGAGGTGACAGTTATTTGTTAGGAGTCAAGAGTGGCTCTGTGGTTGTTGTTGCCAGACTCACTACTGAAGGTTTTGGGTTAAAATCTAACCACTGATTCAAACTGGGTTGGCTACATGGTATCACAGGAATTTAGGCCATCAAGTAAGGAATAACTTGGAGTGGAAGATAGGGTAGCTTAAAATGTTATAAGGAAATGTGAAGGAGGAAAACTTACCAGGATTGTTCCTTACTCCTGCCATACTTTAAACATCGCTATCAAAAAGTAAAATAAAGCTATGGAATGCACAACTTAGATCACTTGGTTCATCAAATATTTATCTACCTGTTACTGAAATTCAGTAACTTCAGATTTGTCTACAAAGTTTAACTCTTTCTTCTTAATGATGCTTATTTACTTGTGATGCGAAAGTCCAACCTGCACTCCATGCTCATGGCTGATTTGACTGGAAAATATGGTACATATGTAAAATCAATCAAACTGGGCTGTACATACAGAAAGTAAATACCATCAATAATGGCAGACTTAACATTTCCTTAGAGAACAAATGGATCTGAATTAAGCTTGAAATAAAGCTCAGATAATCCATGGCTTTAGATATACTGCAGTTGTGGTAAAGGTATACTAGAGAATACAATGAATAAAAAAGGTGATGGCTAAAATAAAAAAGATTTTGTGTCACTTAGTACTTACTCTACATGGAAATTGTTTATTATTTTTATAATTAATTAATTAATTTACAGAGGTAGATTTTTGGGCTTTCTTTTCCTTGGATTTTATAGAATTTTAACTTTAATTCATTGTGGTCATATTCTAGTAAATAACAACATTAAAACACTAAAATGATTTGGAAAGGACAGTGTAAGAAGTTTCAACAGTGAAAAAAACAGTACTTTATGGTAAGTACTGAAGTGTTTAGATTTTACTGTACAGCTAGAGCTTTACCTTGATATGGGGAAGCAGTAACCTTTTTCATCTGTCATTTTTTGTGTATGTCCTTGCATGTCTTGTAAATGACAGCTGTAGCTCAGTATACATTTGTAACATGTAATAATACAATTTTTCAACTGGTCAGCATATGCAGATTTTAGTTGTCTGCATTTTTTTACTTAGTTATTGCTCCATGCCAGATAAATTTTGGGTTTAATGTGGGCACTTGCTTCCAGCCACCTACTATCAGCAATTATCCAGTACTTTGGTGTCCTTAATACAAACACTTTATCTAAATTGTAGATTTGCACTATGAGAGATATCTTCTTGTTCAAAGAATGAAATATTTCAGTTTGTCAGTCATTTATTTTCCACATATGACATTTGGCACATAAAATCTCTCTTTCTCTCTCTCTTTCTCTCTCTCTCTCTCTCTCTCTCTCTCTCTCTCTCTCTCTCTCTCTCTCTCTCTCTCTCTCTCTCTCTCTCTCTCTCTCTCTCTCTGGCAGATTGACTTCGGTTTTCTGGGAGTAATCACTGAAATAAAACAATATAGACCATAATCTGCTGCATATTATGCAATAAGGGCATGTCTGGTTCTATGTTGTTTGTATAGAATTAACTTTAAAGAGAGAATGGATGGTATACCATTCCATATAATCCCAAATAATCATCATGTAGCATTTCTCACAGCTCTTTCATGCTACCTTATAAATTGTCTGAATAATGGTGGTAGCCTAATCATCAGACAAAGCTTTCTGAATAGAAATTTGCCAGAATTGTTTAAAGTCTGGGACTGATATCATCAAGCATGTCCAAGTGGGATTGTTAAGGGCAAGGTTGCAGTTATCTTCAAATAATCCTTCCTATGAAACCCTTGAAATTTCATTATTCTCACTAATTCACCCATTTGCAGTGTCTTATATTTTGCAGAAGATAATTATAGTGGTACAAGTAATTCAAATGCATTAAAATTATTATCCTGTTATTTAAATTTTAGATTGACAATAATGGATCAATGCGGCAGTTTGGCTACAATGTGGTCTTTGAACATGAAGCAACTCAGGCAGACCTGTTTGATCACTCAGGGGTGAAAAAATTGATTGACATGGCACTGAATGGGTGAGAAATATATACTTTAATTTTCCATTGAATTTTTGTGTAGACTCATACTAGGCCTAAAATCTGTATGGGGTAGATTGTTTATGTTATGCAGATTATGACACTATAGAAGCTAAATGATGGAATTTGATTTTGTATGACTATCAATGCATTTGTCTTTAGCTTGGTCAGGGTTTAACATTTAAAATTGTTGTGTCTGTCTTTTTTTAAGTTTAAAACAGATCAGAGCCATACATTATATTTGACTTGCATGAATTGGTCTTTTCATACAGTTCCATTAACATAGGTGAAAAATTAAATGAATTTCAAGCCCATTTATTCTCACAGAATTTTTTATAAAAAATATGTTAAAAAAGAGATTTTTCATAAGAATGTTCTAGGTGTATTTTAAATTTATCCTTATTTCAGCTTTGAAATTATGACAATTACCGCCCTTGTTACTTAAACAAACATCAATCACCAAAGTACTTGGTATATTCTGATCAACTGCTTAGTCCTGACTTAAAACCCAGTCTAAAACATATAACTTTGAAACTTGAGCAACTAAATTTGTAACTGAAACAACTTTTGAGCCCACATCAATTAAAACTGTGGAGGTTTTACTGTATTTTATCTCTCTCTGATTATTCTGTCTTACATTTTTTGTCTCTTTCCTGAGTTATAGAAAACCCATTTGAACTATTGTCACCCAGTTTGTGTGGCATGCATCAAATAATTTGCCCAGCTTTTCATGTTCACAAAATGCTTCTTTCACATTGTGACTCAAATTTTCAGTTACACTATCAGCTGTGCTTATGTGACCAGTTTGTGCCAAGGCAGTGAGAATAAAATGTGACCAGTTTGTGCCAAGGCAATGAGAATAAAATGTGACTAGTTTAAATGTGCAAAGACATTGAGAATAAAATGTGACCAGTTTATGCCAAGGCAATGAGAATAAAAGTGCCTTGCCTTGAGACATGCCACAAGGCCCAGTGTGGGCTAATCTCAGTAGACATGAACATTTGACCCATGGAAATGCCAGACCATCTTGCTACCCAATGAGCCACCACAGTTTTCTTACAAAATATTTAAAAAATAGGTGTATATACTTATTATCCAGAATTAAAAGTATACTAATTAAAACAAGATTATAAAACCATACAAATACCATATGTACTTACTTAAAAGACAAATCCTTTGGCAAACTGCACAGACCCAATCTGCCATCACATAATGTGTTGGCAAATCTGGTTCTATGCAGGGGTAATCAGTAGATCATACAACATAGACTTGCAGGTTCATTATGCCATGGTGGATCAGAATCTATGTTGTTGTAATTTTATTAATTTATGAGTGAGCTAAGAAGCTAACCCATGACATGTTGAAGTAATTGAAATTCTTCTTTATGTAATCTTGTAACCTTGTTGCAACCTATTCTTACCAGTTATATTTATGGATAAAAAAGGCTAGGAATCTGATTTTTTGGGTACTTTATGGTGTCCACTAATCAACACCATCTTTGATGTGATCATTGCATTATGATGCCATAAACATGGTGTAGCTTGTTACTGAGTGTACCGGTATTCTAATATGAACTTGGAGAAAGATTGAATACAAACAAGTTCTGGTATCCATTTAGTCTCTTATTAAATAATTTTTTTAAAAAAATGTTTATAAACTGGAGAGGAGCCATAGTGGCTCAATGGTTAACATGTTGGACTTAGGACACGATGGGCATATGTTCGAATCCTACTGTCAAACCAGCCTGGGTCAGCTAATATGGGTGTGTCCTTGGGCAAGGGACTTTACTCCAGTTGCCTCAGCGTTAAATAAGGTATTGCTGTGCAGTAAAACACCAAACCAAATATAATGCAGAATAATTGCAGTCAAAATCCAGTGTAAGAAAATGATGAAATTAATGAAAAGTATACCAGACCCTCAGAAATCATCAGTGATTGATGATAAGCCATAAATAAGCTATGCTTGCCTTTGGTTGCCTGATGTTTATCTTAATAACCAGGTATATTGAGAAAAAAAAATCTTTCAGCAGTATACACCAAGTCATTGTGAATATGAAAAGAGTAGTCTGTGATCTTCAACCTGTACAAATTTGATTAGTTTTTAAATGCTTATTCAATTATTATTTTATTGACAATTAGTGACTGGGTACTTTATCCCATACTTTTAAAATAATAATCTTTACTTGAGGATGGATATTCAGCTTTGAGCATTCATTACACACCGACATACAAGGTTTTAAATGGTGTTTTGTTTATTGGACCCTTAGCTACATAAAAATATAAATAAATATGCATTTCACCAATCCATCAAATTTTAATGTGCAAATGTTGCATTGAAAGTTGATTTGGGTATCTATCATGGAATAGGCTAGGGATTATTGGTATTTTACATTAAGTCAATAATTGAATCAGCATATGTACTGGCTTGTAAGTTGACTCCAGCTGGAAAACAACACTGACCCTGATCTGCCATTGTTTAATGTTCTTGCAAATCAGGTTCAGTATTACTTCTTTGACTGATCAGTTTTAAGAAACTGGATATGCCTATACCTTATGTCACATTATGTGATGGCAAATCTGGGTCAGTGCAGTTTGCAGTTGAACTCTATTTGAATATTATACAGAATTGAAAACTCTTATACCCTGCTTATCTTGCATTTACTTTATTCACAGAAAGATTATAAGATTATGGGATGCTAGAATTTTTTGATTTGATAAGTAATTGATTGATTAATTACAAGTTTTCTTTTTGTCTGTCTGTCACTCTGTCCATTTATGTCTACCTACCTACCTAGAAAGGTCAGAATAATCTATTCAATCACATCTGCTTGTTTTTTATGTTGATAGACTGGAATATAAATAATGATAATCTGCAACTTCATTTCAGTTATGCATGTACAGCTGTAGCATTTGGACAGACTGGTTCTGGGAAGACTCACACCATGACTGGTCCACCTCAACAGGTACTAGACTGATACACCATCATATGTATAATGATTGAGTGGTGTTTATTAATTGAGTTTCCTTTATCTTGAATTTTTTTTATTACTTGGTCTTTGCTGTCCATTTCTATGACAGCATGATGCACTTAAATCATGTACAGAGAAAAATAAAATGTGCAATTTTTATGGCAGGTATTTTGAAAGCTTACCTCCCAGTAGAAAGTAAAATATTCGGAGTTGTTAACCTGACTGTCTTTCTTCACTTTCAGACAGCTGACATTCCAACCCAGCATGAATATTTCATCTAGTTCCTTTTTTTAATCAACTTACAAGCCATCTTTTGAGTTTTCAGACATTTTAAAATCTCATGTATACCGTTGACCCCAAGACCAAGGCTGGAAAAGGTCCACTTATAGCATATCACTCAGTATATGGTTCATTGGAGTTGGTTCAAATCGGCTTAATTTCAAAAGGACATGTGCAAGATTTAAAAACATATGACAGCTCAAATTTGGATTGAGGCATTTGAAAGTGAAGATGGTTGATGAGACTAATTAGGTAATGTTTTGCGTCCTAAATGGAGGTAAACCCTTCAGACTATCACAATATGCTCACAAACTTTATTTTTCTCCACTTGTGCATAAGGCTATGTCTTGGAAATGGACAGTCAAATAATAAGATGATTTCCAAGAGAGTGGTCAGCGATGCTAATAGAAGCTTGAAATACTGTCTTTGGCATTTAGTAAGTAAAAATATAAATGTTTTTGTCCTTCATATAGTATCATCAGCTTATTGCTTTCCTGTGTGTTTTTCATTTCATAATTTTGTTTCCCTTATTAATGTTATATTGTCATTATTATTAGCAGAATAGCCTTTTTAAATTTTGCAGTATAAGTCGGCTTTATTATTTTTCTTTCATTGTTAGCAAGATGTTTTTAGTTCCCCCTTCCCCCATGGGATCAAGACATTGGATTGATACACACTCTTCCAATCGCACATTCATATGAGCAAGATAGGTGAAAATTTATTGATTCAAACCAGATTTGATATTTATATACTACTTTAGTTGGATTCCAGGACATGGTTAGATTCTGGTGACCAACATAATCTCTCTCTCTCTCTCTCTCTCTCTCTCTCTCTCTCTCTCTCTCTCTCTCTCTCTCTCTCTCTCTCTCTCTCTCTCTCATACACATTTTAGAACTTTTTTGCTGATTGGACATTTTTCACAAAACCTTGTACTCATGATTAAGCAATAATCACTTGAGGAAGACAAATTAAATTTGATTAGATTTTCAGGCCATTACAGAAGTTAATCTATTTTGTAACATTATTAAACTTTTTGCTAAAATCTTATTAGCACAATTTAATAATTACCATTTAAAGAAGACATAAAATGTAGCATGAATGATTGTATCACTTGTAGATAACTATCAAATTTCAGTAAAATATAAATTTTTGTACATCTTTTTGCTGTGGTTTATCCTTATTTGGGATAGAATTCTTTTTTAAAAAACACAATTCTTAAGTGGGGGCAAGTCTATGATTTTGGTCACTTAACCCTTCTTTTGTATAACTGTCAAACTTACCCTAATTTTTGCTAAGCTGAAGCTTTCTGTATGCTACTTAAATTATTCAAACCAATGAGAAGAAGAACAATAATCTAGACCTTAAATGTCAGGGACATTATATATCATACTTTTAACCAAATTCCATTTCCTTCACCCTGATAGATTTCTCTTTCTTTCTGTTAGCTACAAGTGTCATGTAATATAGTGTGATATTATTAAGGAAATAGACTAACTTACACACAGATGTTACTATATTATTGGCACATTTCATGTATAATTATAATTGACTAAAAGAGAGGTAACCTATTAATTAGCTAGTTAAAAAGAAGCCATCTTAAGCTATTGAGAAAGTTGTTTTTTTCCACTGCTCTTTATCCTTATAATTTCATAATGATCTCACTGCTATTAGCAATCATGTGTTGGTATACATGTTTATAAGACCTCTCTGGTGGCCTAGTGGTTAGAGCATCCATCTCAGATGTGGTAGGTTGCAGGTTTGAACCCTGGAAAAGTTATACTAAAAAACTTATACAAATTTACTGATAGCTGCCTGCTCGAATGCTCAGCTTTAAGAGGTCAATGTTAGGACTGGCTGGCCTTGTGTCAGGATAATGTGACTATTAGTGGCATCATGCTACATGTCTGTGGCATGATGCCCCAGTGCTAGACATTACTATAAACTGTCATATTGCAGACATCTTAACAATTAGACTGAAAATTTGTTAAAGCTACATTAAAATCATACAAACACACATTCACCAACACACAAACAGACACACACGCAGAGGGGTTTATATGATATATTCATTAATGCCTCTTTTATTTCCCATTAATTTCATATATCTTTCCATCCTTCACTATTGAAATGGCATCGTTTCAGTTATCTCTAATCTGTAGGTACCTTTGTGTCTTATCATCAATATTTCCATTATTCATCATTTTTGTGTCACTTGTTTAACATTTAAAAAGAGTAATATCTTCTGCCCATTACTAAAAGAACAGTTGAATGTTTAAATTTTGGAAAGATTTGCAACATTTATTAATATTTCTTCTATGTTTGAGATTGAAAATGCCACCAACTTAATCATTGGTTCATGCCAACCTGTGTCATGGAATTTATTTTCAGAATGTAATTTGATTTTAAAATCATTGGGGGGATTGTTTTAAAAAGTTCAAAAGTATATACAAATTGGGACGTTGGCAGCTACAAAAAGTGCAAGAAAATTGTAGTGCTCTTAAGGACCATAGAGAGCAATCATGGGCCCTAGGGTAAGAAACACCCAGGCCTCATCTGGTTCATGTTCAAACAAAATTTTTCTTTCATAAAAGAGATATTGGATATATCCCTGGTTGCCCCTTCCCGCCATTGGCCCCAGTAAATATTGCTCAGTTTCCATCGTTTTCAAAACCTTTTACCACCATTTTGCCTCTTTGATAATAAAAGCTTTTCAATAGAATTTTAATAATAAATAGGTTTAATCGTTCCAAAAAAAAAAGAAATAAAAATAAAAAAATACCTTGTATTGGTTCAACAAAAATATTTAGTTCTTGAGCCATGGCTTATATTCTTTAGGTTCTGTTTTTTAAACTTGTTATTCTTTTATATTATTATTATAGAAAGAGGTGAGTAAAATGTTTTTTATTTGAGAAGCACTTGGAATGGAATGCAGGGTCTGTTCTAGCACTGAAAATTTTGTTGAATATCCCCCATTGCACTCACATGTACAATCACTATGTACGTGTACAGTAGCACTCAACATCCACAACCACCACTCATATACAATCACTATGTACGTTTACAGTAGCACTCAACATCCACAACCACCACTCATATACAATCACTATGTACGTTTACAGTAGCACTCAACATCCACAACCACCACTCTCATGTACAATCACTATGTATGTGTACAGTAGCACTCAACATCCACAACCACCACTCATGTACAATCACTATGTACGTTTACAGTAGCACTCAACATCCACAACCACCACTCTCATGTACAATCACTATGTATGTGTACAGTAGCACTCATCATCCACAACCACCACTGTAGTAATGGTAAAGATTATAGTAATCTTGACAATTCTGTTGATATTTTTTCTTATTTTTGTTGTTGACTTTAACACATCATGCCAAGGAAATGGGAGCTAAGTGTTTTTCCCAAGGATTCACCAAGGTAGCTCACCTGGATCCCATGACTGATGAATTCTGAGTCTACCTCTAGGGACTGAGTTACCATGGCTTCCCTGTCCAGTTCCATCATCATTCACTGTTTGGAAAGATGATGATAAAGTACATGTAGCACAATCATCAGTTTTATTGAACCATTCATTATTACCAACAACTTTACAGTCATTGTATTGGTCATCATATTGTTTTCTACTCTCACCAGTTTTCATTGCAAAGGTGTCAGAGAACAGTTTTTTAAATTGGTCCATGTCAAATTTCATTATTTAAGGCTATGATATGACTTTCTGAGCTATTACTGTGTAGTAATTAAAGATATGGATATATTTGAAAATTTTGTCTTTCTGGCTTGTGTTCTTGAAGCTGATGAGTCATGTGTACCTCATTCGATCATAGCACTGTATGTAGCTAGTGAAATACCTGTAGTCAGCTAGGAAGCAGAGCTGGTCACTTATAACATTAGACATATTGGTTCATTAGTAGAATATCCCCCAAACTGCCTGGATGACAAATATTTTGATTACATCAGACTATTAAATAGTGTTTTCAAAATTATCACCCAGGGAAAGTGTTTGATTTGTGAGTATCTTGTTCTCAAAATGGTCTTCAGACATGATAAAAGCATGTATAAATTTGGGGGTGGGTGCATTTTATTCTATGAATTTCCAATGACATATCAGATTGAGTGAATGATATTCTTTTTATTTGCTTTTTTATACATAGCTAAAAATATGGACTTTTTTTTACCTCACTCATGTATTTTATTTTGTGAATTTTTATATTAGGCACATGTATACAACATTAAATTTGTGCATAAAAACTGTCTCTTGCACCATAACATTATGGATTATGGGTTTATTTTAAGTCTTAGCAAAGTCACAAAGTTTACATTTTTACCATCACCATTTGCTTCAAATATACTGTAAATTTCTGCAGCAGTTAGGTAAGGATTGGAAGCTGTATATTATTCCAGACATATAAACACTGCAGGGAAACAAAGTAAATTCTGTCTGTCTGTCTGTCTCTCTCTCTCTCTCTCTCTCTCTCTCTCTCTCTCTCTCTCTCTCTCTCTCTCTCTCTCTCTCTCTCTCTCTGTCTCTCTCTCTCTCTGTCTCTCTCTCTCTCTCTCTCTCTCTCTCTCTCTCTCTCTCTCTCTCTCTCTCTCTCTCTCTCTCTCTCTCTCTCTCTCTCTCTCTCTCTCTCTCTCTCTCTCTCTCTCTCTCTCTCCACACACACTCACACACATATATAATCTCAGACTTTATAATTATGTGAAAGAAAATGAAAATTAGCTGGATGATAAAGTAGGGTTTACATTTTATTATTTTCTAACAAATTATCTGAGGATAAGCTTGAAGGGAGAGAAAATATATTCTTAATGGTCAGAATTGATGTCAGAATAGTTGCATTGTAAATCAAGAACACAGAGTAAATAATGCAAAAATATAAGAGAGATTATATTTCCACATTTTCTACCTGCATTTGCAAATTGGAAAACTCTCTCATGGTGATAATAAAATCACCAATAATTCATTAATTGCATAATACCCTACAAGATAAAAGATCAGGATGAAATAATATCATATAATAAAAGATTGGTAAGACAAAAGGTTGACATGATCTGACAAATGATTGACTTTTTCACTTTGGAAAGAACACAAGGCACCAGTTATAAGTAATAAGAGCCATCAAAGGTGGTGCATGATTGTTTTTCAATAAGAATTCCCAGACATTTGGTGGAAGTGAGACAAAAGGAAGAGATCAACCCAAAATGATAATGTCAGAAACACTTGAGTTAATATTAATAATTTTTTGCATTGTTTAACTGTTATTGCTTTTTTACGGTGTTTTTGGAGGAATATTTAAGGGTATCTCATATTTTTTTGTTCAGTTTGTGTCAAAATGATGAAACATGCACTTTTTCCCATTGCTGAAATATCACTGGCTAATAAATTATGAGACATATGAAATACATATGAAGTCCAGCACAGGAACTTCTCCTTAGTGTAAACTTGGCTTGGAGGACTATTGAAGGGCAATCAGCAACCTTAAAAACCATAACACAGGTCTTTGCAAGCTGAGCAATCTTGTTTTGTCATGGCCACAAGTTTTGCAAAATACAATGGGGTTCATGTGGAAATTTGGACCAGAAAACTGTTGAGAGCCTGCTGAGTGTGAAACGAAATAATCACAATAAATTTAATTATTGGTCATAAGACTGATCTTGTGACTGAAAGTAAAAGTGCTTGAGGATTTTACTAAAACAAAGCAAATCTATATGATGGACTGTGAGATATACAACTCTTCCTTTCTACATTTAATTGACAATACCCTGAATAATATCAATTCATTATTATTTTAATGTTACCATCAGAATCTGATTCTTGTTTAAAACTTGCTGTTTTGTTATATGAACAGTAATTTTCTTTTCAATCCCCTTAAAACATGTGAAATTTATATCGATAAAATATCTACTAGTTTAAAAGCCAATCTGCTGATTAAAATTTGTAAATCTACTTGTTTGATGTCCTAGTTTTGTCCCAAGTATGTTTTGATAATATAATAATTGCATTTGCAAATTTCATATTTTGAAAAGAAATGAACAAATTAAAAAATATCTGATAGACATAAGTTTCATTCTTACTGAAGGGCTTACAAAAGTTCAACTGTAAAAATGATCTCACCAAAGCAAATTAAGTTGTTCCATAGTAAATATGGATACCTGCATTTAAGGTATAGTGTTACCAATTACAATAAATTAAATTTGGACCTTGTCCTAATAGCTAATCAATGGTGAAATGTATTGATCATAGAAGGCCATAGATCAACCTTTTTTAAAATATGGAATTCTTATAATCTGTTCCAAAGAAGTATTTGAAGGTTTAATTTAATTTTGAGTTTTACTTTCTTTGACAATTATTGTTATGATAATTTAGATTAGTAACTTACAGACATATGTCATTTCTTATGATAATTCAGATTATTAACTTACAGATAAGTCATTTGTTATGATAATCTTGATTAGTAACTTAATCTGACATAAGTCATTTGTTATGATAATCTGGATTAGTAACTTAATTGACAGATAAATAATTTTATATTTATATTTTTCAGACTAGGGCCACATAAGTGATAGAATTTATCATTTTCTTCAATACACATGAGATTGTCCCAGCTCAGGCTGAAACAAATCTTTGTTTGGATGGTTTCTGTTTTATATATTTGAATACATATTTCAGGAGAAAAACTCTTTCACATAATGGTAATCCTCTCCTGCTAAACATACACTTGATGATAGATTTATTTTTTTTGTTGCTAAATTTTCATGATAAACTTATCCAAGTTTTTAAAGAAGTTTGCAATTCTTCCACATGGGAATTACAAGAAAGGAAATACTTCGCTTAAAAAATTGATTGCAACTACAATCTGCACAGACCCAGATTTGCCATCACATAATGTGCTGGCATCTCTGGGTCAGAGCACTTTGTAATCAGTAGAATAAACAATATAGACCTTGATTTGCAGGTGCATTATGCTAGGGCAGATCAGGATCTTTGTTGTTTGTAGTTTGACTAGACTTATAAATGAATATATTTGGAACTGTATACTTTAAAGCACAATACAGGACCAGTCCCTGTTTTCCAGTGTTTGTCATAGAGGCAGGTATAATTAAGGTGGGATTACTTAGAGTTCATTCTCTAATTGATTGAGTAGTGAATATGATATAGATGAATCCTGCTTTCAGTCAATACCTCAATACTTTATCTTGCAAATCTCTGCCAAACTACATAATGAATTGAGTAGATATTACACATCATAGACAAAAGAATGTTTCAATTTTGACCTCCTACCGTGATGGCAATTATGTTTGAAAATCATGATATCAAAACTGTCATAATTGACTACACAACTGTGCAGTATAATAAAATTGTACAGTTCCAGTCTTCCAATTAAAGGTGAAATTTTCTCTAGTGACTATTGAAAACTTATTTCATTTTTTTTATTGTATTCAGATTTATTTTATGATCTGCATGTGGAGCTTGAGAACTCTTGAGGAACACAGACTTCATCTAGTAGAAAGAAACATATATCATCACCATCTACTCTGTTACTGATTTTTGTGTGCAAACACTCCTATTGAATTTTCAAGAGACCCTTAAGTTTTCTCAAGGACTTAAATAACATTTTGAATTCTCAATTTCATCTTTGTTGCTGAATGTCAGGTTTGACAGTAAAAGAACTCTTGAATGCATAAGGTTTGAAAAGGACAGGTTTTATAATTGACACAACTTACCCTGTAGGTCAGGAGTTATATTAATTGAAGAGATCTCCAACAGCTACATGAGAAAATAATCAGTCTGATGTATATAGTCATTACATTCATTGTTGATGTAGATTTTTGACCATTTATTAGTCATGCTTCTGGTTTTTACCTAGCTATCTTTTGCTTGAAGATCTGTTGAGTATTTCAGCCAGGGATTGCACTTGTGAGATTTGTGCACAATAGAAAAGAAGAGATTCAGTGTTCCAAAATTAATGTCAAAGCTGTTTAGTAATTGTTTTTGTGAAAATTTATAAAATCTACGAAGAAATATTTTTCAGTTTGACTGGTCACTATACTTGGACTATTTATTTTTACCCCATCCCCCTAATCCCAGAGCTTGGTATCATCCAGACATAATTCATTTACTGTATTGTATTCTGTGCTATTTCTTGGTTATGAGGTAAAGAATAAGCTTTATATATGACTGAAGTGTAAATGTCTTGATGACAAATATAAAAGCAATTCAAGAGACACAGTGCCATTAACTTCACTAATGTTTTAGTAACATTTTTAACTGCAAGACAAATTTATAGTTTCTGATTGTCATAAGCATGTGTTGTCAGTCACATGACATGACCTCGATGTAGCACCATTTATTATTTGTACAAGTAGCAAAGTTTGGCTTGGAGGTAGACACAGAATGATGAATAACTGATTTCATTACCCCAGTATCACTTTCAGTCATTATCCCAGTATCACACCAAGACTGAAAATTTATCATTGATATGAGTTCAGGCAAACAGGCTGACAAATACTGCCTTCACCTCAAGAAAGACAAAATCTAACAGAAATTGAAACTTCTGATGAAGAAGTGGATTCCAACATGATGGAGCTGAAACTTTGCAAAGCTTGAGGATAAAAATGTTAGAGGGGTTTAAAACTTAGACTTCTCCTGCAATGTTGAAGTCAGAGCCACCAAAGAGGGGACTCCTAAATTAAAGATGGTTATTTCTCTGGATTTTATGTAAATACTATCAGAAGGCTATATAAATATGTTTTTATTATAAGCTAGGTATATTTTGATCACATTTTAATCCACATTTTGAAACGAAGGGTACCAATTGGCCCCTTTTTTTGTCAAACCAGACTGAAATACTGGTTGGTCAAGAATTTGATTACTGTACCACATGTACTTGTATTTCGCCTGAACAAAATTTTGAATTTTTTAAAAATTTTCTTTATTATGTTTGGAATGTTCTTTGTTACATTCATTTGAAATTCAACAGCAGGATGCAAGAGCTTTAGAAAATTTTGCCATTATTGCTGTTAGATGCAAATTTTCACCAGCTGTAAGATGAAATCAAGTAACCTGTCATTTTCAAGTAGTCATTGGATAGTTATTCAAACATTGGCACATGGGGTGCAAACTTTTTAAAATATACATTCAAGGATGTGCATAAAAAGAACTATCACAACTCTGACCATTATAATGAATTGGCAGCTCATGGTTTATGCTATATGGTTGAAATAAAAAAATAGAAAGAGTACAATACCTGTAGATCAGGTCTGTGTTGTTTGTTCTACTGATTTCTCCTAAAAACAATACAGACACAGACTAGCCAGTGCATTATGCAAGGGCAGAACTGGGTCTGTGCAATTTGCAGTTGGACTTGTAAGCAAGTACAGATGATCTATAACCAGTCCAAAAAGAACGTTCTTTACACCTCTAGTTTCAGGATGGAAAGCAGCCAGATCCAGAGATGTTTGGGATCATCCAGCGATCACTGAAGTATATGTTTGAACAGTTGCAAAAGCAGCCAGGGCAAAAGATCATAAGAGCATCCTACCTTGAGATTTACAATGAACAGGTTTGTGTTTATTTAGTTTTCTTCCCAATTTACCATCCCTATTACAGGTCTCCAACACTACCAGAATATCAGGGAAAAGCCCTTTTACTTCCACTTGATCATCAACAAATATGTAATTGAGTCATAATTAAACAGATTAGGAATTAAATTTATTGAGTTTTTACTGTAAATTTTGGAGGTTGCCTAACTCCTCATTAAGCTGAGATATGGTTATATAGATCATTTGGGTGCATGCCTTAATTATATGCTCAGGCAGCAAGATTGGGCAAGTGGACTGGTTACCTCTTAGTCTGTGCATTATTGGCATTAGTTTTGTGGATTTTTGCAGAAGTTATTTAGTCCAGTCTAGTGTCACAATCATCAAGATGGCTGAGATGTATGATCTTAGTAAGTATAAGATAAAACTAATAATGATTTTCATCCCCAGTTTCTCTTTAGGTATTTAAAGTAAACAAAAAAAAAATACTTGTTTCTAAGTAATAACTTCTGTGTTTTGGCACATGGCCTTGTGTCTAATTCAGATGTTTTAGGAATCTCAAAATAGAAACAAAATAGAAACAACTTTAACAGTGCACGTTTTCTAAAGCAAAATATTTTTTATTCTGTTCTGTGCCATAAGTGATCCTTAAAAGATCAATTTTACCAAGGAAAAAGCCAGGAAAAGACCTCAAAATGTTTGTTTTAAAAAGTATGAGAATCCTCAGCGGAACATGTTCTAGTATTCTTTTTGCTGGGATAAACAATGTTACATACAGAGGGAAAGTTTATTTGATGGTAATTGATGCAACCCGTCACTGAATATGGTAGCTATGGCACCACCCAAACCCCTTCAAATGTCTTCTCAAAAACTACTGAACAGAATTTTTAACAAATTTGACAGCATTCTAGCATGAAGGTCTTTCAGTTTTTGTTACTCTTTGGAATTGGATATTTTTTTGCCATTACAAACAAAATTAAGCTTTAAATGGTTTCTTTTTGCAAGCCTTTCAACAGATTTTTACAAAATATAACAAAAACATTTTGTCATAAGGCCTTTCTTGTTTCTACAGATTGTGCTGATCTGCCATCCAATATGGCTGCCAGTGCAAAAAAAAAGAACCTTTTAATGTCAGATAGAGTCAGACTAACCCATACTTCATGGAAAACTGTGCCTGCATTTGAGTTTGAGGTAGATGCCAGTCAGAACAGCAATCTGAAGCCAGCTGTGACTGCATTTGAAATTGAGGTAGATGCCAGTCAGATGGGCAATCTGAAGCCAGCTGTACTGATTTCAAATTGAGGTAGATGCCAGTCAGATGAGCAATCTGAAGCCAGCTGTGCCTGCATTTGGGTTTGAGGTAGATGCCAGTTAGATGAGCAACCTCTTTTCAAATGTGCCTGCATTTGGGTTTGAGGTAGATGCCAGTTAGATGAGTGACCTTGGGCCCACTTGGAAACGAATGTTTGTGTTAAATTAGCTGCAGTGAATGTCAGAAAACTGTTATGTACTATAGTGATGGTTGTTAGAGAACAAGAGAGTTAACAACTATAATTCCAGTTAAAAAATAAATCATCATTTTGCTATTTTCATTAGGTGGCAGTGTTATCTGTTAGCTTTATATCTTAGTTCTAATATAATTTTTTGATTCAGATAATTTAGGAAAATTAATTACCCATCTTTGGGGTGGTGTGTGGTATGGTGGAAATCTGGCATCTTAAGTCAAAGAGAAGTAGTCAGATAATGCTTCCTGATCATTGGCATTGCACCTACACTAGTATAAAATTATTGCATTGTTATACACCTGTCAAAAGGCAGAGCATATATTGCTATGACACTGCAAGAGTCTTTCTTTTTCTGTTTCCACTCAATAACTTTAGTTTTATACTATCTGCTTTTACCAGAATTTATGGACGGCTTGCATTTGCAGTAAGAAACCTATTACATTAGGGTAAAAAAATAACTTCGATTGAAAGAAGGAAGAAAGGTTTTTGCATAAAGTTAGCTCTACATCACAGTCCAGGGTCAAACAGTGTGGATAGTTTGTTCTTGAAAGTAAAGAAGAAGCGTATCAGTTTTGGGGCTAAAGAGGAAGAGACCAAAGTTACAGTGACTGAATAAAGGAATATGGGGTCTTCATCACAGATCTGGACTAAATGTTGTATATGGCTTGCAAATGGAGCAAGAGAAATTCATTTTTGGGGGTCAAAAGGTCAGTGGTCAAGGTCACACTAAGTAAATAAAACTAAAATGGTTTGCAGTTAGGGTAAGAAAAAAGCTGTAGATGTTGGAGTTCTAAGGTCAAGGCAAGTCTAATAAGAAAATGGTTTCTACATGGAAACTTTGTTCAAGACTGCATACTTTCACCTTTAGTCATTGAAGCCTGTTGGTTAATAATCTCAAGAGTCAACCATGTTCTATTAGTGCCTACACTATTAAACAGGGGGGAAGGTGCCATTTGCACAAGAAGTGTTTAATGTACCATTTGCACAGAAAGTGTTTAATGTACCATTTGCTCAGAAATTGTTAACATGCAGTGAAGGTGATACAATATTGAGTGAATCAAAGAAAGCTGGCAATTTTAACATAAATGAATTTCCCCTACTGAAATTCAGACTTTGATAGAAAAATGCAAGTGTTAACCCAGTATAATTGAGGTTTTGTTTTCATCCTTCATTGTGCCTATTTTGTCGGTGTTTAAGTCTTTAGCTGCACTCCATCATGGTCTATTACCAAAACAGGTCACTACATCTGGTATTTTATAACAATTGTAGGTGTTGTAAAACTTAATTGTTTTTACATTTTTAATATCTTTTTGAAATCAACCATGGGTCAGAAAGGAATTATTTATTATATCAAATCCTTTTATGAATTATATGACAATATGATCTAATGCCATGACTTTCTCAACAACAGGTTATAGATCTACTCAATACAAACCAAAGGCGGTATTTGGCGGTGCGGTGGTCCAAAAACAGAGGGTTCTATGTAGAAAATCTCTTTGTAGTAGAGTGTGGGACATTGGATGACATTATGGCAGTCCTAGATGAAGGTTTGTATACATTCTACCCCAGAAATAATTTCATTGATATAAAATATGTACAATCTTGGCCCTTTTTGTTATTTTTGCTCTGTAACTTTATTTAGCAGGGAAAGGTTATTTTGTAATATTAAATACTTTTCAGCACTAGATTCTTGGAAATTTTATTGATACTGTTCATTTATGACAGAAACTTTCTCAATTTCATATTTGACAGAATTGCTAATTATACTTTGGCAAATTTAGTTTTTTTATAGATTTGTAGATACATTTCTCTTCCTGAAAGAAGCCAGAATGGCATAATTCTTTTGCTACCAATACTTTTTTATCCATCTGACCAAAGATGTGGGGGGAATATAGCAGTAACATTACTCAAATGTCATTTTGTCAAGTTATAGGTGATGTGACTTTAAGAACGTAGATTAAGTTTACCATGGTCTGTTTTCTTAAAATAAATTTCTTATTAGACTCTGCTATAGGTAGAGACAGAAACCTGTCCACTTTAGGGTGCTATATTTAAGATCAAGATTACCTCAGTTAAAAATATGATTTTCATTTGCACATTTATTGAATTTCCTTGGCTTAATTTGTAACAGATTTTATAGGTAGACAAAAATTTGGCATGGGGCAGTTTCTGATTAATTTTTAGGCCTTGGGGTCAAAGGTCAAGGTTACTGGAACTGACATTGCAAATCTTGAAGGTTTTATTTCTGACCAAGTCAGGTCTCCTGGATTCAGTTGTCATCAGAATTCATTGTTTGTCTAAACTTGGACAGAAAGTCCTCTCTTTTCATTATGGGTGCAGAGATCAAAGGTTATGGTTACTGGATCTAAAATAGATGCTTTGAGTTACACATGATAAGTTGACTTTCCTCAAGTTTTCCACATGGAGTTGGTATCAGCTTCATAGTTACATTGCATTTGAAGAATGGAAGCTTCCCCTTGAGTCTGCATTAAAACATGAAAGGTCATGGTCACCAAAGGTGAAATTTTGCATTTAGGACAACTGTATTAGGAGGGGGCAGTCATTCTTCTGATGGCTGTTTTTTTACAGCATGGTTGAAGATGATTGAAAATAGAAACTTCGCATGCATTTCAAAATTTCATCAAATTATCTTGAAGTGGTGTATTCAGATTTAATATCTGTCAGTGAAATATAAAGAAAAGTCTTCTCAGAATGATTCAGTATTGATATTTTAAAAGAAATTTTAAAAAAAGCAATAACTGATATGCATGTGTCATATGTAACTAATTTCTTACGTCCAGAGCATTATTACCCATTATCATGTGCAGCTGCAGTATTACATTACAGACATATTTACAACAGTGAAATGTAAAAGACAAACACAGTATTTGCATTAATTGATTGAAATGTCACTAATAACAATAATAGATCAGGTTTCATTGTTCCTAAAAAAGCTATTTCTGGTAACATCGACAAGTATTATTTACTGCTTTTTTTCTTTCTATAAACTGCATAGGGAAAACAAAAAGGTTATATTGTACCATAGTACCAGATATAGGTTTTCTGATTTGTTGCATACTCTAGTTCATCATTTTTAATTTTATGTAATATTTAAATAATCCTGTCATATGCTTCTTGCTGCAAGTAATTTTCATTTCTTTACAATGTATGTATAAGAGGTATGTTCTTGTTCCACATTAGGGCTGGAAAGTTTCTGAAATCCATACTACATGCATAAAATTATTAAGCTTTATACATATGGTACTTGACTCTGATACTTGGACATTTCTGCTTTTAAAATGTACAAATTGGAGGCATAATTCTGGATGATGGTAAAGCCGAATGCCTGAAATTAATTATACAATGGTTGCAATTAATCCTGAAAACATGTATATAAAACTAGCCAAGCTGAACTGATGCAAAATGATAATGTCATTATATCGGTTACATTATTATTGGCACTTTCAGTTAATGATATCAGATTTGAAGTGACCCGCCAATGAAAATGTTCAATTAATAGTGGAACTAAAATTGACCTATGGACAGTTTTTGGTCATTTATTGCTTATTGGTAATACTGCTTATTTGTCCGAGTTATTGGCAGCTTATCTCTGACACACGGATGTTTCTGCCTGTGTGAACAGGTAGAAATTCTTCTTGATATAACTTTAATATTTATGGCAAAAAAACTCAAAATGAAAATTATTAATACAGTCCGAAACTGGTTGCAAGTTGAGTCCATAATGCACCATCAGATCATGGTCTGTGTTGTTTGTTTTCCTGATGAGTCCTAAGAAACTATTTAGACTAAAATCTGCATGCACAATATACAAGGGTAGATTTGGGTCAGTGTAGTTTGCAGTACGACTTATGAGTATATATTGTAATAATAATAATAATGATGATAATAATAATAATAATGATAATAATAATAATAATAATAATAATGATGATAATAATAATAATAATAATAATGATAATAATAATAAAAATAATGATAATAATAATAATAATAATGATAATAATAATAAAATAATAATAATAATAATAATAATAATAATAATAATAATAATAATAATAATAATAATAATAATGATAATAATAATAATAATAATAATAATAATAATAATAATAATAATAATAATAATAATGATAATAATTAAAAGATAATTTATGGAGACTAAAACAGTATAAATTAGATCTTCCATGAGGCCATTATCACTGCTGATATAACAGAGATACAAAAATTATCTACATTATAATACAAAGTTAACTGAATTACCTACCAATGAGAGACCATACAAAGGTGAGATTGGTTTCATATCTGTCATAGTCTCTAGGCTACCACAAAAATACAATGTTATATTTTTCAATAAAATGTTCATTACTCTTTTCTGTGTGTGTGTGTGTGTTTTGAATTTTTATCATAGCTTTAACACATAAACCCCAGGTACCACATTTATGAGGCAGGAGGTAGTAGCCTACTTCCAACCTATGTAGGGTCATGGTCATGTATGATACACTAAAGTAGGTGGTAGACAAATGTAGCTTTACACCGATACCAAAAAATCTGGATGGTCTAGCTGCACTATAAAATACAGAGGGATAAACGTAATTATTGGGACCTGAGCTTTTCCCATCCAAAATTTGCCAGAGGCTGAAATCCTATTTTGTGTCCAGATTTTAAACTTTTAGGCCTTAGATCTTAGACAGACCAGCAGTCTGAACTACACAGACAGGTGAACCTTTGCAAAAAGTCGGATAAAATAGGCATATGGAATAAAGAGTGGTCTCAATACAAAAATGATGAGTTCATTAAGCAAAAAACAAAACAAAGAAAACTAGGCTTTAGGTTGACCAAATATCTCTTGGAGGTTGATGTAGTAGGATGTATTCTGAAATAGCCCCCAAAATGTGTTTAATACTCACATTTCAGGCGAAAACGACAAAAACCTCCAGGGGTTAATGTATTAATTTTTTTTAGTCATATTGCTAAATATCTGCAGTGTGACAGTTAATAGTCATGTGTAGCACTGGGGCATCATGCCGCAGACATGCATCATAATGTCCCACCCAGTCACATTATCCTGACACCAGGCTGACCAGTCCTAACACTAACCTCTTAATGCTGAGTGCCAAGTGAGGCAGCAGCTGTTAGTATCATTTTTTAAGTCTTTGGTTTGACTTGGCTGAGGTTCAAACCCTCAACCTCCCACATCAGATGTGGAAGCTATAACCACTAGGCCACCGGAGTGGTTTATTTTTTTCAGCAAAGCGGATAAAGCATATGTATATATTCCTGAGCCACATACAAAAAATACTATACTATGGTTGATTGCAAAGAACGATGAAGAATCAGCTGTGTAGCTTCAATAGGCAATGGTTATTGATAGTTTCTTTATATACAAAATAGACAAGAAAACAAACATGTTATAAAGATACCATGAGACATAGAAAATTGCATGACTTAACAAGAAAAAGAAAACATGAATAGTTAAAATTTATTTGTAAACAGGAATTTCCAATCAATGTAGTAATGTAAGATGAAAGACATCATTTGTAGTAATTTGGATACTAATTGATACTAATAATTTGATACTAATTTGATAGTAATTTGATACTAATTGATACTAATAATTTGATACTAATTTGATAGTAATTTGATACTAATTGATACTAATAATTTGATACTAATTTGATAGTAATTTGATACTAATTGATACTAATAATTTGATACTAATTTGATAGTAATTTGATACTAATTGATACTAATAATTTGATACTAATTTGATAGTAATTTGATACTAATTGATACTAATAATTTGATACTAATTTGATAGTAATTTGATACTAATTGATACTAATAATTTGATACTAATTTGATAGTAATTTGATACTAATTGATACTAATAATTTGATACTAATTTGATAGTAATTTGATACTAATTGATACTAATAATTTGATACTAATTTGATAGTAATTTGATACTAATTTGATACTAATTCATACTCAAGATAGTACACTTAAAACACAGGCATGTTTGATGAGTTATAATTAGTGATGTTTGATGAGTGTGGGATTGTAATTTTCAGTTGATTTTATCAAAGTACATCTGAGTAAAATTTGTTCTTTTGTAACTACAAAGTGGAAATAAAATATTTATGCCGATTTTCTCAATGAAGTCTGGAATTTTAAATAAGGTGACTCGATTAAATCAGCAGAGCACAGTCACAGAATCAATTGCTTAAATGGAGGTAGAAATAATATTAGAATACAATTATCACCTGTCATGTATAGATTAATATGTAGGTATTACAATGCATTGCATATTATCCAATTACCAAATAGAGCATATTTAAATATGTGAAGCAAATCTTTTTATCTAAAATTCATAAAAGGCTATTTTTGCAGTTATTACACAAGACAGGGTAAACTATGTGTTGAATAATTTCAGGCACTAACAATACACAGGGGTTGGGAAATCATAATATCCACTTGCCCAGGCAGGCAAGAACTAAATATTTTATTCACCTGGAATAAACTCTTACTCAACCAGCTGATACAGAAATCATAAAAGTTATCAATGTTATTGATCAATAAAGGGATGTTTTTCAAAAAAATTTCTGTGACCATCCTAATACCAGCAGGAGGTAATTATAAATAAAGACCTACTCTCCTGATAAACTTTTATTAGTTTGGGATGCATTACATCAAAATGTACTTGTTCCAGTTATATCCAAATGAATAGAAAGCAAACTTCAATAAAAAGTATGGACTTTAAATGAACAAAGTTGGCAATATACTCAAGAGAAAATCCTTTCTTTTAAAGAGAGACACTTATCAGCCCTGAATCAGAATTCATCTTTGATTGGAAATTTTGCTTGACTGCTGGAAATTTTCACTCACTATTTTGACTATGCTTATTAGTTTAATAAGAAAATGAATATATTGGTGACTGAAATTCTGTGCCACTTTTAAAAAGATCATAATTCAGATTTGAAACAAAGTGTATAGATAACCCTAATATGTTAAAGTGAATGCATGTATTGCAAAATTTAAGACAAAATGCATGACAGCTGCAGATTTCTGCAATAATTTTAGTTTTGTTTGTACAGAATTTCTGTCCATTCATCCTACATGATAGCTAGCATTACCTGATGTCCCATATTCAGGTTTGAAGAGATTTATGAGAGAAGTTCATGGACTAAATAATAATGTGATCCAGATATAAATTATTTAGACCTATTAATAACAATTTATAAACCAAATCCTCATACTAGACAGTTTTACAACAAGATTACCTATGCATCACCTTGGTTTTGAGGTTATCAGTGCTAAGACTATGTCATAAATCAGTTGCAGGAATTTCAACAAGGTTTGGTTTTGGTGTTGACAGTAATGTGCAATAAACCACTTATTTTGCAGTACATTGGTCTTGAGTTTGAACCCCAGTATCAGCATGAGTAAGAGTTTGTGGTTAACCTTTCATTTTTGTCTCTATTTTACACTTCAACAGACCACTCCATGTCTATCAGTCAACTTTGAAAATAAAGCAAAACATCAAAACCAAACTGAAGCAAATATTCTGACATTCCATAATTTTGCATCTTGCACACAAATTCAAACATGAATTTCTCAAATTTCTCAAATTTTATGTTGATACAAATCTTTTTTCAGTGATTTTAATTCTGTATTTGATGTATTTAATGACTTTAAAAGCAAGCTCGGTTGCAGATACATGTACTATACTTTAATTATCATCTGTACTTGCTTGTAAGTTATGTTGAACTACAAACAATACAGTCCCAGTTCTACTGTTACAAAATATTCGGGTAGATCTGAGTCTATGCAGTCTGCGAGGAGTAGTCAGTGGAATAAATCTGGGTTTATGCAATCTGTGAGGAGTAGTCAGTAGAATAAATCTGGGTCTATGCAGTCTGTGAGGAGTAGTCAGTAGAATAAATCTGGGTCAATGCAATCTGTGAGGAGTAATCAGTAGAATAAATCTGGGTCTATGCAGTCTGTGAGGAGTAATAAGTAGAATAAATCTGGGTCTATGCAGTCTGTGAGGAGTAATCAGTAGAATAAATCTGGGTTTATGCAGTCTATGAGGAGTAGTCAGTAGAATAAATCTGGGTTTATGCAGTCTGTGAGGAGTAATCAGTAGAATAAATCTGGGTCTATGCAGTCTGTGAGGAGTAATCAGTAGAATAAATCTGGGTTTATGCAGTCTGTGAGGAGTAATCAGTAGAATAAATCTGGGTCTATGCAGTCTGTGAGGAGTAATCAGTAGAATAAATCTGGGTCTATGCAGTCTGTGAGGAGTAATCAGTAGAATAAATCTGGGTCTATGCAGTCTGTGAGGAGTAATAAGTAGAATAAATCTGGGTCTATGCAGTCTGTGAGGAGTAATCAGTGGAATAAATCTGGGTCTATGCAGTCTGTGAGGAGTAATCAGTAGAATAAATCTGGGTCTATGCAGTCTGTGAGGAGTAATCAGTAGAATAAATCTGGGTCTATGCAGTCTGTGAGGAGTAATCAGTAGAATAAACAACATAGATCCTGATCTGCCTGTGCATTGTTATGTGATGGCAGATCAGGGACTATGTTGTTTGCAGTTGGCTCCAACATACAAGTCCTATAGAACACAGTTGAATCTGGTATTAATAAATGCAAATTTGATGGTTATAAAATGTCTGGATTGAGTGGGATTGAAGGATTATTGTATTCTTAACTTACAAGGGTACTGTTTATACATGCTTAGAAGTCAGGTCTAACTACAAACAACAGACACCCATCACATAATGCGCCAGCAGATCAAGTTCTCTATTTTTTGTTCTACTGATTACTCCTAAACAAAACTGCATAAGATCTGCTGGTGCATCAGTGGCAGATGTAGTTCAATGGCAAGTATGAGTCTATACAGTTGGTCCCCACTTGTGAGTTACATAGTCATTGGATATTGAACTGGATGATTATGTTTATCCATACAGCTGTGGAATCTGATTGCAAATTAATATGCCAATATAAACAACAAAAATACCATGCTGACATTGTACCTATAGAATTGTTAAAAAACCCTCAAATATTTGATTCTGGAGTTGTAATGCATGTGGGGATCTTTATATCTTTTATCATTGCCATTTTATGAGTGAACTATTTTCAGTTAATTTTCATGTCAAAAATAATAATTTTAATTCTTTATAACTCAACATCTTGTTTCCAGCTGAGAATTTTTGGTAAATTTGTAACTGATAGTGAAAATTTTAAAAAAATTAAGTATCAAAGGATGATATAAACAATTCTTAAAAATGAAAATAAAGTTTAAGTTTTCTTTATCATTGGCAAGGGCATTGACATGATCATGATCAGATGAATCTTCCCAGATAATTGCCAGTCATAATTTTTCATGTTGATAGTGGTCAAAAAATTAGAATTAGGGACTAAGTTTCTCAATCTATGAAAGACCAGCCTCTTGAGAGAAATTTTTCCAGTGTCCCTGAAAAATAAGGGAATGCAAGTAACTTGTTTTTACAGCTGCTTTCTTATACAAGGAACAAAATTTACTTTCCACAAAAATACCAGCTTTTAAAGTTTGTTTACTGATAATTATTTTCTTAATTTTTTTCTTGGAATTGAGAAGGAAAAAAAGACTGCACTTAAAAACTAGTCAAATATATGTTCTAGAAGAGGGAACATTAGCTCCATGATGAATAGAACAAAGACATTTTTTGCTTATCTCCCTTTAACTGCTTATGACCTACTGTGTATGTTGTAGACATAGCTCCAGTGCATAATATAGTTTAGGAGTTCTTTAGCATGTCAAATCAATAGTAATTGAAAGAGAGAATCATGTTTGTAAAGAAAAAATATTTTAAACTAAAGTTCTTTTTGTAAAAGTAAAAAAAAAAATTCAAAAGGTTTTGTTTTTGCAGAATACTAATTTTATTTTGAGAAAAAATTTAATCTGTGCAAAAATTTGAAAAATTTATTAAAAAAATTAAAATAAATTATAAAATGTAATAAATATTTGCATGTGGGATATGATATGGGCATATTTTATCTTCAAATTTAGTCATGATATGGGCATATGTTACATTCAGATATTGTCATGTGCAATAATAATAATTATTTGTGGTCGATAAAGGAATTTTTTCATGTTTATATTTGGGAAAATCAAATTCAATATTGTTTTACAAAGAAAAGTGTATAATAATAATTGTCTGTCATATCTGTTGTATAAGCTGCCTTTATGGTACACTTTTCATATAGTGTTTGCAATTTAATATTTTTGATATGACAGCATGTTAATGTATCACTTTTTGATTCTGATTGGTCCAAAATAAGCCATGATATTCTTGTGCTGTTTACTGATTGGCTGTGATTCTGGGAATTTTCCCTTAACCTGCCTTCAAGAAATTTTTGGTTTTGCCAACACTTTGGTGGCAATTATTAAAATCAGTTATTCAAAGAAAATTAGGAAAAAAGGCAACGTCTGTTGGAATATGGCCAATTTATCCCACAATGGCTTGTTGCAAATAAAATTTAAGGATATCCATCAATGGAACTGTAACATGAAACTCAGCCTATAACAAGAATGATTTAAATGTTAACTTCCAGGAGTAAAAAAAAGCTCACCTCTTTAGTGAGAAGAATATGGGCATTTGATGGTCTCCCAACTGACAGAAAGTTCTCCAAAAACAGCATTTTTTTTTCATGGTAAAATAGCTACAGTGACCTAATGTTTCTTATTATGTGATGCAAATAAAACTTGTCTATATCTATGTCTACAGTACCCTAACAAAACAAATGCAGCTATCCAGTCATAAATACAATAAATCTGGAATTTCTGTATCTGTTAATCATCACTTTTCCAGCAACTGAATGCTTAGTAGTGGAATTGATACACTTCAGCTGATAACATTGTAAATATTCTAATCAATGTGGACTGTATGGCTCATCTAACCTAACATAAGTGAATGTTCTGACATCATGCTGTACTGGAGTTTTCATTGGAGATCTGGTGCAGAAAATGATGATCTGTGTTAAATGTTGTATTGATTTGGTAGAACAGTTGCTGTTTGAATTATAATTTGTAAAATAAGAATTTTTAAATGTTACTGGTTATAGACGTGCTCAATATTAATCTCATTAACACATGGAAATATTTTGAAATTTGCAGAGACTGAATTGGAATGAACAAAATTATTCCATCTTGCTTTCTAAACTATTTCCATTAAAATAAAAACTATATGATACACAAAATCTCTAATGGGTAATTATTTAATATTAAATTTGTGAAACTTGTTGAATAAATTCAGTATTAAATCATTACCCATTTGAGATCTACTATTTAGAATTAGTACAGTGTTTATCATATGATAAACCAAGGGAAACCAGCTATTTTCTCCATAAAATAATCTGCTGGAATATCACCCAAATAAAATAAATAGAATATCCTTGGATTTTTTTTCCTCCAATAAAAAATAGTTTTTTAATATAATTTACAAAAGACATGTCAATATTTACCTTGTACCTATGGTTGGAAAGTAATTCATCACTTTACCTATGGGCAGTAATGTGCCTTAAAAGAACTACTGAGGTATGCTACCATTTGATTATGCACTCATATCAACATGGCAGGAAAAGATATTTATTTGTAATTCAGCCTATGAAATAGTGAAAAACAGACAAGTAATTTAGGTTGATATGTGATTGATAATTTCTTTATGACAGATCACAGGCCTCATGTCAATTTGAAGACAAAAAGCACCTATAAAGATGATGCAAGTGCCATTATACTCACACAAGGCCAAATTATTGCAAAAGGTTTGATGAGAAGTTGAGCAGATATATGAAAATGGAAAATCAAAAGAAATTGTCACCTTTACTGGAAAGGATATTGGCCCTGGATTGAATAAAATGTGGAAAAAAAACATAAAAGGTTTCTGTAAATACTGCATAAATTTTCTTTATGAAACTGATAAATAGAATACTTTAACAAGGTGTAATTAAAACTGGTATAATTAAGGTGTAATTAAAATTGTATAGCTGACCCAGATCAGACATCAGAGCACTTTTGTGTACAAAATATTTGGGTGTTGAGGTTGACCAATGTAAAATTGATTTCATTTTATGCTCCTTTAATTCAGGTACTTTATCTTTGCTTACACAGTTAATGAATTTTAGATCAGGTATAAACAATGGGAATTGCATGTTAGATTGTGTAACTTAAGTCAGAAGTTCACTAAAAAAATCTGGGACCCACTGGGACCCAGGCATGAGAATGCTTGAGGAGAAGCTCCTTGACCACTCTGTCAGTTTCTAAAAGAGTATCTGTTGGGGGAGGGTGGCTTATTTTTTGAAAAAGTTGTCAAATTTTGTACAAAAGAGGGAATCAAGGGAGAATTATGGTGTAGAGATTTATTTCATGTTTTGTAAATTGGTAGGTTCAAATGATTTAAGTTTATAGCAAATAACATTTTCTTTCTGCTGTTATTTTAACCATATAATTTGTTTGCATTTGTGATTTACTGCTTCTTTGCATATATCTTAAAATATGAAATGTAAATAACTTAAAAGCTCAGCAAGCACATGCCATTTGTCACTATATGTACCCAAAGCTACAGTAATTAATCACAAATAAGTTTGAAAACCTTTGCTGTAACATTTACAGGTCAATAACATGTTGATATAAGTGTTTGAAATAGACAAAGATAATGGATGAGAGTGAGTTTAGTGTCTCAGTAATTAAGTTGGATCATGGTTACAGATTGCAACAGCCTTTACCTTTAGTATATCTACATTGCTGAGCTTTGCAACAACAAAAATAGTTGGTATTTGTAAAATGATGATGATAATGTAGAAAAAAAGGATGGTAAATCTAATGATGATGCCATCTTGTGTTCCTATGAATAAAAATAAAAAAAAAGAATTTGTGATACAGCAACAAAAGTATTTGACCAGAAAGAATTAAAATAATGTTTGACAATATAATTTGCTGGGATTAGGGGTCCAATTTTTTTTGGGTCACTTTTAGCAGAAAGTGAAAGATTTTTCTTTGCTTTCACAAATGCATCAGCACTGACAATTGGCTTCAACCATGCTGCGATTTTGTCCATACATTTTTTAACTTTTAGTAACACAGGGGTCACACAATCAGGCAATGTGGGTGTCAAAGTCGACTAAAATATATAAACTTTGCCTTCTTTTGTTACGGACCATCCATAATTGATGTCATTCGATTTTGGCCGATATTTTACCCCCCTTTCCTTCTTGTCACATGTCGTCACAAAATGTCAGACTCCCTTAAATATGATGTCACAAAGTTCTGGCCCCCCAAGATTATTTTAACCTATCTTTGATGACACAATCGGACCAGAAATGAAAGAATTCTGTTTGGAACAAGCCACTGATGGGGCTAGTAGGGGTGTTGGTAGTTCAAAGACGTGTCCATTTTAATTTGAGCTCATGCAGGACACGTGAGAAGCTACTTAAAACATCATTAAATAAATTGTAAGCAATAAAGAAATTAAGAATGAAAATTAGGTGGAACGTTTTTTTAAAATTGTGCATTTTTATGTGACGTCATATTTCATAAACACCCCCCTCCCCCTCGTCACACATCATCACAAATGTGTGACCCCCCTCCTCCAGGTGCATGACGTTATTTTTGGACAGCTTCTTAGGAAAGTGAAAACGACTTTGCCTTGTGATATTTGTTGAGATACTTTGACCAACCATATATTTTGAAATGCCCCCTCGCCTTATCCAGGTTGTTGGGTTGTAGTGAAAAGTATTCATCAAGCCATCAGTAGTTAGGACTAGTTTTGCTGTCAGTTACATTGAAAAAAAAAACTTGCAAATTCAGAGGCATGTGTTTTGATAGCTGTTTGACCATTAACCCTTTCCTCCAGTCAGTTAGCAACTACCACTGCCCGATTTCTGCATATTATCCTTAGTGATAAAAACATACAAACTTGTGTTTCAAAACTTTAACAGTAGTATGTAAATAAAAATGTTTGTTCTAAGAACAGAATTGGTGATCTGGGTATTTTAACTGCCTCTTGTACACTATTTCATCATTAAATTAGTTTGAAACTGTAAGTGTACCAGTAACAAGGAAATGCATCACTTTGTGTGGAAGTACCAGCTTAAAGTTTATTAGATTGTTTTCATAACCGTGCATATATATTTAGATAAATCCCAATACAATTTATAGAAATCAAGGCCTAGGTATTATGCTATTTGAGATTTAACTATAAGATTATGTAGGTCAGATACTATGGTGCAATGCCATGTTGTGGAATTATCGAAAAGCGCTGTATGGTCAAAGTTATTTTCTGACTGGACTCATATTTGTGAATATATGGAAAAAAGCAATGCAGCTTTTTTTATTTAACCAATGCATAAAATTACTGCAAGTAGGTAGACAAATAAATAAACCATAAATTTGCAATCCTATCAATGGACTGTTGAAACGAAGCTTTATAAGTGAGCAGTAACGTTACTTGAATCCCTTCTTCTTAAAATAGATGCACTCATATGTCTGTGATTTGGTTGGAAAGAAGCATGTAGTTCATATACCGACCATAAAGGAGCCATGTCTGTAATTTTAGGCATTTTATTGTTATGTATGAATAGTTAGGGTAATGTTTTATTTGCAAAAAAAGAAATTAGGGCAAACAGTATGATCAACTGCAAGAACAGTCATGAAGACCTACTAATGTATGCTTATAACGTATCCTTACCTTAAAAATTTACAGCATGTTTTTCTGTTTCTAATTTTGTGATGTTTGTTTTTATTTTTGTAATCATATAGTTGTATATGGTTTTTATTCTTTTAAAGTGTTGTCAAATGTTGTAAAGCTCGTTTTGAACTTCTAAAGATTAGACGCTTTATAAAGTCCTCATTATTATTATTTTTTGCAAATACGTGTGCATTTGCCCTCATGTACATGGTACAAGGGTTGTTTCAAATGCTTTTCGAAATCTTTCAAAGTGACATTATTGTGAAGTTTTAGAAAGAATTTTTCAAAAATTTATTAAGGGTAATTGTTCAAGAATTATTACTAACTTGCATTTAAGGTAATGTAATCTGGTTACTCAGTTAAATTTATGTTACAATGTAGTTTCTGTTACTTTCTTTTCAAGTCATATGGTCAAAATAACTGGAAATTTTTTACTTGAAAATAAAGTATTGCTTAACTCCCGTGCTAAATGCAAACACACACACACACACACACACATCAAGGTGATGTTTGGGGGTTGGACATAGTGTTCTTCTTAAACATAGTTTTGTTGTTTTCTCATAATTTATTATCAGCAATGTATTCCACTCTTGCTAGCTTGTATGTATGTAGCAGTTGTTGTATGAAAATTCACAATATCTGTGACTGATGTTACAACTTGAGGCTTTAAAGTTACTAACTGAAAGAATTAAAATCAACAAGTTTATTAGATTTGAAAAATAATATATTTATCTATATTGCATAGTGAAAATTTTAGACATGGTACTGTGAATTTTTATCTCAAAGAATCATAAATGTTTGATACCAAGTCCAAAAGCATAGAATGTTCCAAATTAATCCCATTAGTCTTGAATGTCCTGTTGTACCAATGTGGTACAATCCAGAACATCTTGGAGTCCTCAATAATTCCAGAGTAGTGTTTTAGTCCAAAAATTCAATGAGCACTTCATAATTCCAAAGAATAATTTATTTAAATAAATAATTCCTTAAGAATTATATCTGAACACAGCTGTAACCTCTGATCATAGATTCCCAAAGACTGTTATGAAAGAGGAATGAATAATTGTTTACCAAATCCCTTTTGTGTACATCCCCACTTGATCTCTGGAGCAATAAAATGTTCTGGAAAACTTGATCAGATTCATGTAATATTCCGCTTCAGTTCCTATTCTGGTAAAGATCTTGTTTACCACTTATAAATATGACAGAAGTCAAGCAGGCATTTACTTCTTTCACAACCCTCAATTTGGTTACCATCATGTCAAAAGTCAGTTACACAATATAAATGAAATATATGAAACACTAAAGTTTAGAAATGAAGATTACTTTTATCAAATCGCAACACTTACCAGCATTGTTAATTATCTGCCATTATCGGAAATTTTAGGTCTTGATGACATTTTGGAACCTTATCATTGCTAGGATTTTGATACACATAAAATTTAGTGTTGCACTGGAAGTTGAACTAGCCCATTATGTCACTGTTAAACAAATTCAGTTCTAATCAAAAGAAAAAAAACTGCTTTCATATATTTTATGTTGCAAACAATTATTTTAATACAGTACTTGGTCAGCTTCATTTAGCTGATGTTGTTCTCCCTCAAACTCAGCAAAGGTTGTAAAGTATTTTTGAGTTTTGAAAATGACTATTACCAATGAAGTTAACATTCCATTTTGATACTGTGATATTGCAGTCTTCCATTCCTATAGAATTTTTCAACACTCAGATATATCAGTATTACAAGTTCAGTGGATGACTACATGGAAAGAAGCCTTAGTTTCAGAGGGCCAATCTAATTATAAGAAGCCAGACTGTAACTATAAAGAGCTCAGGTAAATAATGACAGAATTGTTGAAATCTCACAATGTGGAAATATTATGAGATGCCCCAAACTCAAATCTTTATCTCCCTTAATTGTAAGCACAGAAAGGAATTGCATTTTTCAAAATGTGCCATTTCAAGTCTTCATTGGGGCCAGCTAGTGTTTCAGTTTGCTTCAGGTCCAACATTGTCTGATCAAGGGTACTTAAGATATGATAGCATTTGCATGAAACATCTGTGGAATACAGGATCCACCTTAGCAAATAATGTCTATAAAACAGTCCTTGACTGCCTGGCATATTTTTATGCATCATTATTAATAAGTCCAGTACAAAAGTCAGTTGTTTGCAAATATTTGCACGTTCACAGTGATTGTGTTCATAAAATTTAATTTGCCAGTGGACCACTCTGGTGGTTAGAGAATCCACCTTGGATGCAGGAGGTCACAGAATTGAACCCCGGCCAAGTCATTCCAAAGACTTCTAAAAATTGTACTAACAGCTGTCTTGCTAAGTGCTAAGCATTAATATGTTAGTGTCAGGATAATGTGGCTGGCAGGGACATGATGCTAAATGTCTGTAGCATGATGCCCCAGTGCTAGACATTACTGTAAACTACCATACTCAGACAACATAGTGATATGACAGAAAAAATGTTAAAGCTGCATTAAAAATCCAGATCTCTCTCACACACACAAACACACACACACACAGACACTTGCCAGTGTCAGTTACATGCTATTTTTGTTGTAAGAATACATTCCTAAAAATGTGAGGTGAATTGATCTTCCAGTCATTTAGTGTTTCGAAGACAGATCCACATTATGCATCTTGCGATAGAATAGGGTTTCATATATAAAGGGGCTTCAGTGACACTGCGATAGAATAGGGTTTCATATATAAAGGGGCTTCAGTGACACTGCGATAGAATAGGGTTTCATATATAAAGGGGCTTCAGTGACACTACAATAGAATAGGGTTTCATATATAAAGGGGCTTCAGTGACACTGCGATAGAATAGGGTTTCATATATAAAGGGGCTTCAGTGACACTGCGATAGAATAGGGTTTCATATATAAAGGGGCTTCAGTGACACTGCGATAGAAAAGGGTTTCATATATAAAGTGGCTACAAAGACATTGCGATAGAATAGGGTTTCATATATAAAGGGGCTTCAGTGACACTGCGATAGAAGAGGGTTTCATATATAAAGGGGCTTCAGTGACACTGCCATAGAATAGGGTTTCATATATAAAGGGGCTTCAGTGACACTGCGTTAGAAGAGGGTTTCATATATAAAGGGGCTACAAAGACACTGCAATAGAATAGGGTTTCATATATAAAGGGGCTACAATAGATAGGGTTTCATATATAAAGGGGCTACAAAGACACTATGATAGAATAGGGTTTCATATATAAAGAGGCTACAAAAGAATAGGGTTTCATATATAAAGAGGCTACAAAGACACTTAGATAGAATAGGGTTTCATATATAAAGGGGCTACAAAGACACTTAGATAGAATAGGGTTTCATATGTAAAGAGGCTACAGAGACACTGTAAATAAAGAAGCTGCACCTACAGAACCTCATCTTGATGGTCTGCAGTTTGGTGACAAGCATACATACATGCTGTATCTGTCATTATAGTTAATCATATCCCTAAATCTCAAAAGAAATTTCCAAAGCTTAAACATACTTTATTTTGCATAGAGGAATAATAAAATGCAGAATTCCTGAAAGGAGGATGGTATTGCCACAATGAGACCTTGAAGTTCACTAACTTTCAATCCACAAAAGCTCTAATCGAGCGCTTTTACTGTGAGTGGCTGATCTCAAAATCACAAGATGAAAATACACCATGTTGTTGTATGGTTATTATTTCCTAATTGCATATCTGTAACTTTTTTAGTCTGTGTCTCTATCATACATATGTAATGATACTTTAATACTTCAGAGGTCTTTAAGATCAATCAATTAAAAGTCTATGAATGTACTTACACATCCTCTGTGCTTTCTCAGAAATGTATAATTGGCTTACATAAACTTGTTATGGTAATGTTCATAACTGTCAACAACATCACTTTTTTCATCATTATGGAATGGGTAACTAAAGTTCATTCAATACACAGAGCAATAAAAACACTTTTGAGAAGTTCTTCCCTTATCAAACCACTATTTTGTGGAATTAAAAGCACATAAGATTGTTACAGAACACAGCATATAGTAGTGCAAATGGTGAAGTTAATGGTACATGAAGGGGAAAGCACTGATGGGGTGGTCTTGTACATTTTAATATTTGTTCGATATACATGTTTGCTTGGAAGGTCACAATTCTAACACTGAACCAGGAAATAAAAGGACACAAAGTATTATTCAATGGCTTATTGTTGTAACATGAATAAAAAAATGTGCTGAACATGCGAAAACCAGGTGAAATGTCATGAAACATTTTTTGGTGTCAATCAGAAATAAAATGTTGTATTTATCATGCATGTTAAAATTTCTGGAAATTATACTTTTACAAAACAAGACAAGTTTTGAAATAATATAGGGGAAATTAAAATTATTAGTCCCAGATATTTTTCTCTGAATTTTTAAAGGTTTCATATTTGTATAAGCTTTACCATTACTGAGTTTATTTTAGAACTCTTATAGAGATCTAGTATGATCAAAGACTAGGGTTAGCAAGACTTTTATGTGTAAATATTTATCTAGAAAGATATACAACCAGTATGAAGTGGAAGAGTAATCTGGGGGACAGTTAAAATCAGGTGAAAGACAGGTATTTGAAACTTCATAGAGTCAGATGGAGCAATGGTCTTACATTTATTTTGCTTTTTTGTTTCCTCTGAACTTTCATGTATGTGGCCACTACTGTTAGATCAATTGCATTATGTACTTGTGTGTGAGTTGGATCCGACTACAAACAGCACAGAACCGAATCTGCCATTGCATAATGTGCCAGCAAATCAGGGTCTTTGCAGAAGAAAAAAGCAACATAGATCCTTAATATACTGGTCCATTATGTAATGGCAGATCAGGGTCTATCTTGTTTGCACTTGTACTAGACTTATATTCATGTATATGTGATACTGCCCAAACGATATTGAGAAAAATACATTAGCCAGCATCCTTTAATTAAGAAAACTTCATACTGTTGATATCTCTTCAGTATGTACATTTCCAGCCTTATGTCAAAGAAACAAATTGTGTAACCTGTACAAAATGTTTCAGGTGGACTTAAGGAGGATTTCAAATGGGTTTTTTTAAGTGCTTTCTGCCAAAACCATAACTGGTGATACATGTAATAAGGGAGATTAGGCAAATTTCAAGCAGAATCCAGGCAGATTCAAAGCAGAATTTTAGATGAAATATGCAAATTAGTTGTTCTAATATTCCTCTTGAATAAAAAGAATCTGTCCAAGATTTAAGCCTGAAATAAAATTCTACCTGAAATCCTGTAAAAAATTTTCCATGTAGACTTTGGGTGGATTTTAGATGTTTTTTTTTTTTTAAGTGTTGGCTGCCTAACCATAAACTTAAAGATGCTAAAATCCAGGTGGAATCTGCCTAAAAAAAATTTGTATGAGGAGGAAGAGAAAAATGTAGTCTCAAAATATGATCAGAATCTCACATCAGGGTGACTACTGGGTCTGTGTTATATTTTTAATCTGAGAAAACTGTGACATAGAAAATAGACGGACTTTGAGATAAAGCAAAAAACCATATGTGCCTGTGAAACATGTATATTTAAGGACTTCTGTTATTGGTTTTACCTATATTTAAGAACTTCTGTTATTGGACTTACCATCCATTGATTATCAATAAAAGTGATTAGCTTGCTGTGTTCTCGATTGGTGTATTGGTGTATGCGTTTCTGAACAGATTTTCCTGCAAAACACCTGTATGTCAAAGAGACGTTTGTACTGGGGAGGGTGTCTACAGTTTTCAAATAGTATACACAATTATTTTGCTCTAATTGATCCTATTTACATATTGATTTTCACTCCCAACAAAAGCTCCATGTGACCAAGACACAAGACCTCGAAAACATTCCATGTAACAATGCTTTACAGCTGGATACAGTGTATTAAATTTTGATGAATAAGCATTAAATGGTAACAAATCCATACAGTTATCTTCAGGGTCATTTATATCTAAATTGAACATTATCCTTGCTTAAAATTTAAATCAAATTTAAGTACTTCAAAGATTGTTTAATTGTTTGAACTACTGCCTTACAGATGGTAACCTAGGAAACCAGTAATAACTATCCCAATATATACCTTGGGTTGGACAAGATCAATATCATTATACTTGATTGTGATTTATTTTCAGGTGTTGGTACATATAAATTCCATGGGGTACCATATTAAAAGAATAGTGCTTGAAATATTAAATACATAGATTGATTCAGATATATCTATTCATTTTATATGTAGCACTTACATATGTATGTAGTGAAATGTAATGAAACAGTATGTGGCTAAAGACAAGATATTTCCACTTCAGTTGACTCACATTGTTCTCTCTGCTTGGCATTAAGTTACAAAATTTGCCAAGTTTTTTTCTGCAGGTTATTGAAGGTGTGGATATTAACATAAACAAGTTGGGTGAAGAATGAAGATAAAATTATGACTGAAAATTGGAAGTAATTAGAAAAAGGAGCCTTTATGTAAGAAAAAAATTGCCTTTAGCTTTTATATAGGATTTTTCTATACTACAAATGAAAATGACAAAAGACATAAGCAGAAAAAGGCACAAGAAGTGATTTCACAAACTTCTCAGGTTTGTTTGCAACAATATGTATGGTGCTCAGCTAATGAGAAGGCTTATTGAAAATTCTCCATAGGCTGTTGTCAAAGCTAGAAAACAAAAAGGACAGATACAGTTCTAAAGAGTGACATTTGGGTTATAACTGTTGATTTCAGGATTGACCTAATATTCCACTCTTCCAATGGCATGTAAGCCTGGATTTAGTTCAACATTCTGTCTGTCCAGCAGGAGTTTCTAAAGATAAGAAATAGATACACATCCGGGCATCTTGAATCCGTTGAGTAAAGATTCACGAGGGTAAGAGCAATAGGCTTGAAAGTTTATTGCATCATTGAATCACAAAGACACCATTAGTTTATGTGCTGCTTTTTGAAACATGTTGAGACAATCATTTACAACACAGGCAACATCCAACATGTTGCATGATTTAGATAAAATAGAATCGGCATTTCAAGCACCAGTTTAGTCTGACAGAAATTTTTTTCTTGATTCATTGAAAGCACGGTTGTACAATGTTATAAAACAAGGATTATTATAAAATTGTAACAATTTTAGCAATATTGACAATATTAAATGATAAATATTCTTTTGATGTGAATTCTTTTAGCGTTTCATGATACTTTTTGGCCATTCATGAGTTAGTGAGATTATAAAAGCTTAGAACAATTTAACTTTGTTTTGGTACAGAAAGGGTGAAACTTTTATTTATAAATTAATTTTTATTTATTAATATATAATATATTCAGCTGTGTGACATTCTGCTGAAATATTGTGAGCAGTATACACTTAATAAAATACTTTAATTACTTATAAACTGACAAGGAACATTCAGAAGTGAATAATGGCTGAATGAGCCATAAAAGACCCTTGTTACCCTCCGATATTAGATTGTGTACTGTAATGGTAATGTTGACATTGGTGTCTATATTGATGTAGTACCATGAAGAGTAATAACGGTCTATTATGACCAAGTTTCTCAACCCCTTAGCAGTCACTAAGGTACAACACAGAACATGTTCTTATAGGAAGATGCTTCTGAAGTATATTTTGTCTTCATGTGCACACCAATTCAAGATGTAAATTGTAATTTTGGGTCTTTTTTTGTTCAATATTTGCTTATGGTACAAGATCTCATTTGGTTTCTCATTCAGGTGAGCAAACATTTCGGCAAACCTAACTGACATTTTTGTAATGAAACACTAATAGAGGTAAACAAGCTGTGAAAATTACTTGTCTCTTTTATGAGGGCTCAAATACTGGAGACAGTGTATTAGGTCCCAACTATATTGTTGTTTTTTTTTGTAAGATCTCAACTGTACTTCCCACCTATTTTCAATGGTAATTTATGAAGTGCAAAGTGAACAATACTGTGACAAGCCCTGCCTTAATGCAAAATTTCCTGTCTGATATTAGGGGATGCTTGTTTTGCTTTTCTGTTTTATATTCACATGGATTAAACTTATCAAACATGAGAGGAATACTGAACAGAAAATTATTAAACTTCTCAGGCTGCCCAAACAATTGAACTGGTAGATAAATGGAGGTGTGAATAAACATGTCAACAAAACAGCAGGGAAAGAATGTTTTCACTGGTGATATTAGTGGCACTAGATTTCATGGACCTCCAAAGCAGGCAGCAGTTACTCAGAGCAGACGACACTTAAAGCAGACAGAAACTGTTATCAGAGAGCAGATATACCCACCAACTGCAAGGAGCAAACAAATTAGTGATCAGTCCGCTGGAAAAATTGTGTATCATACACCACGCAATATTCTCAGTGATAAGAACCCACAGTTAAAACGTGAGGGAAATAATGCAGCACTCATTGGTAAATCCAATATTGTGATCAGTCAACAACAGCCTAGTCAATGGCTTAATGAGCCAGGGCCAGGGGTTTACAGAGGCACTTATATACCTAAAAAGTTAATTGATTCAAGCAGTTCTGTGATTACACAGCCTAACAAACCAAAGCCTCGACAGATTGGAGACAGTTTGGATCAGGGTAGTAAAGCCAAAAGGAATACTGGTTCATTTCCAAGTGGGGTCCAGCAATCTCAGTCTCTACTATTCACCAGCAGAGACAATTTTCCAGATGGGGACAATCATACTGAGACAGGTAGAATCACACAAAGAACATTGCTGGATCAAACAAAACACATTCTAAGTTTTCAAAAAAGTCAAAGAACAGCAACACAGCATGTCACTGTTAATATTGACTTAGACCCACACAGTGTAGCACGTCAGTCACAAATTACTGTTACTGGGAGACATCCAGTGGATGGTCATACCAAGTATCCTTCATATGTGTCTCATATAGATTCACTGCCTCAAGTTGGAATTGGACAAAAGGAAATCAACCAATATGACACCTCTAGTCCAACACGACGACAGCTCCCAACAATTCCTATTATTCACAGGGGAGATAGTACAGCCACAATTGTAGTGGGAGATAACTCTCCAAGACTTAATAGTAACAAGAAGCCAAAGCAACAAGAATCACATGATGTCCCTGTCATTACTCGACAGGATCTTGAGTCTTACCGTATATCACCTGCAAAACTAAATAGTGACAAGAAACCGAAACCATCTGAATTACATAATCAAAAAAGCAGCTCTGGTGGAAAATTACCCCGAGGAGGCAACCTTGATTATCAAGGAAATGATGATACTACTTTGAAAAATAGGCCTTCTACAGATCTTCCAACAAAATTCTTCAGAGAGAAATTTGAGGAACTAGAGATGTCAATCAAAGAAATGCAGAGACATCATAGTAAGAACATACACAAAAGCAATGGTGAGATTAATCCTGGTAAGCAAGATCCAAACCTCCATTATCTACGAGACAGTCAAGAGGACCAAAGCCCAATTCATGATGACTGGGCCTCCTGGGACGTAGAGAACATTACAAGACAAAATGAGAAACAGCATCAAGATAGGCAGCACCTTGACTACAGAAAATCTGATTACAGATACACAAGTAAAGATGAACCAGATATTTATGAAAGAGATTACAACAGGTTTAATAGGGAGATAACACCAAAAAGAATTTCAGAGAAAAAGGTGTCCAGTGATGAATACAGACAGGATGAGTATCACAGAAAAAGACCATCTAGCAAAAAAAGTCACAAAAGTCCAGTTTCAGAACAACCTGCACCTCCAAAAGAACATGATGATGAAGGAAATAATGCAAGAAACAGAAAACTTGGTCAAGGTCAAGGATATAATGATTTGAGATATAATGAAGCTATTGCCATGGAAGCTAAGAGAAAAGCATTAGATGAAGATAAGCGAAGGCAATCACAGATGAGGAATCAATCTGCAGGTGGGAAGGCATCATCAGAAAGGAGACAGCCTGTGGACTCCGAAATTGTGTATGTCATGAAAAACAAAAGCAAAGACCAGTCCTTTGGAGAAAGAGATCATGCAGATCAAAACAAAAGGACTCCAGCTTCTGTAACTAAAAATGCTGAAGATAAAGTTGAAGCTAGGCATGAATACCCAGCATCTCTATTAGAATTAAATGAGAAACAAAAAATTCAGACGAAGCATAGGGACCAACATCTTGCCAGAGTTGATAGTTCCCAAAAAGTGGAACATATTCCAAGAGCTCAACAAGCATTAGTGTCTAATAACCAGAGTTTACCCAGAGAATCAGGAGACTTTGGGAATGAAGCATCTAATAGACAGCAGGATGCTTCTAGGGCTGACAAGAATGTAGGCTCAGGCAGGATTGATTTGGGTAATGTGGAAGATACCTCTTCCAAAGAGAGAATCAAAGCAAAGTCAGATTCTCCAAATATTGTTAGATCAGCAAAACAGAGTAGGGAGAAGTCAGTAGGGCCAGATATTTCTAATGAAAACAATGAAGTTAATTCACATAGATCTACTGAAGATAAAAAATTGAAAAACAATACTCATAGCAAAGGTCAGGGTGAAAAGGACCTTTACCTTGATATTGACCTGGATGACATAGAAGAGGAATTTGTGGGAAATGAAATATATGTGTGCTATCTTGTGACTGACGAAGGGGCTGCTGTTGGCCCCTTTAAGTTGGATATTGAAGACATAAAAATAGGATTACCAAACAGTAATAAAGGAAAACCTGAGGATCAAGGACCAGAAAACAAACAGGAGAGAGAGGAAGGTAATTTTTTTTAAGTAACATGTCTAAGCATTATATATATATATATATATATATATATATATATATATATATATATATATATATATATATATATATATATATATATTGTGAAACAACATTTTTGCAGCCCTTAAACCATCAATCAATATTTAGGTTTTAGTGAAATAAACAAACATGTGTTTTAAGTCAATAAGGTCTATTAGCTTGGAATTCAGACACAAGCCAGAGATAAAGCTGTAACTATATTCTTTCTAGCGTCAATATTGCAACTATGTTTTGCTGGAAAGATTTTATATTCATTAAGAATCTAATTTATTAACTAAATATTTTCCTAGTTTTTAATTCAGTGCAATGAAATAAGGTTTTATTTGTTCTTATTAACTGTCAATAAAGACCCTGATTTTTTTTGCAAAGATGGTGATATAAGATCAGGTGGTAGAGGTGGAAACTGGAGAAAGGGAATGCTGTTCAGAAAATGGTTTAGATTGAATTAGTTTTAGTGATTTGTAAGCACATTTTTTTGATGGTATTTTGTTCAAGTTGAAGCAGAGTTTCATTGTATTGAACATATTAGGAATGTAGATGATTTGAAGTCTTCACCACCAACATAAATTACACGTTGAAATAGCCCTACTATTATTAATAACTTTGCCACCAACATAAATTACACATTTAAATAGCTTTACTATTATTGAAGATTTTGCCATCAATATACATTACACATTTAGATAGCATTACTGTTATTGAAGACTTCACCATCAACATAAATTACACATTTAAATAGCATTGCTATGATTGAAGACTTCACCATCAACATAAATTTCACATTTGAATAGCCCATACTATTACTGAAGATGTCATTAACCAACATAAATTACACATGTAAAAGCATTGCTATTATTAAAGACTTCACCATCAACATAAATTACATTTTTAAATAGCCTCAAAGTTATTGAAGTCTTCACCATCAAGAGAAATCACACAATTAAATACTGACATTGTTCCAACAGAGGGTCTGGTTCATTTTAATGTAGGCAAAATTCAGATTGCATAACTATATTAGTTTATTTACTTGAGCTGTGAGTCATTCACTTTCTTTTGAACTGAAAGGGAATTTAAAAATTCAAATTAATGTATAGAGCAGGTTTACCTAAGTTTATCTAGTACTGCAGTTTACTTTATCATGTAATCAATTACCTATAAATAGACAGAGCATGAAGTTCACTCATAGAAGTATAGCATGTTTCTTTCATTAATATGCTCATGCAGGTATAATTCTGGAATATTAACAAACAGTAAATACAAAATTGATTCATTTTCCTACTACTCCTTTCATAAAGTTCTTTTGGTTAATTAGTATATGTACCAGTAGTTACTCTCATCATGACCTTGTTCTTCAGTTCTTTTCATTTCCCACTTTCCCATTTGGACTATTTGAGGGAATGAAGTTCATATAACATATGTGAAGGATTTTTATTTAATTGTATCTTTTAGTTCATCTACATTTTTATGGAATTTCAATGTCATCACAGTGAATATTTTATCATGAAATTGCAGTACTTGATGTTTATGTTTATTTGGAAGGGTTTATCATCCTGAAGGTTTTGTTGGGCAATTCTATATATTTATTCTTTAAACATAGGTTTAACTGGCATCATATAACCAGTTTTGTGCTGGTGTGCTGTTAAACCATCCATCCATCCATCCTCCCCCACATACATACATACATACATACATACATACATACATACATACATACATACATACATACATACATACATACATACATACATACATACATACATACATACATACATACATACATAAGAAACAGTAAATTCCATGACCAGTTGCTCATAATACATTCACTGACCATTGTTCATGACCAAATTATCCATAATACATTCACTGACCATTGTTAATCAAACACACCTTATGTTGTGTACAGGGTGTGAACTGTTAAGAATTTCTAAATACCTTATCAAAGCTTCTAGTTTCTAAAATATTCTAAAATTGACATTTTACACTTGGTGACACAAATATACTCCCCCCCCAGCTTTTGCATGAGCTCTGTGTATGCAATTTCCTCCTTTAATTATGTGGTCATAATTCTCCACCATTGCAGGCAGCAGTAATAGCCAGCAGTACAATCCTGCTGATTGTAATGATCACCCAAACACTTGAGTGTTTTGAACTTTGTGTTGCTAGCTTTAATATAACTTCAGACACAAAATGGTAAGACCTCTAAAATGTCACAGAAGAAAATAGGCCTTATGTCAGAGATTATGTCAGCAACATGAATGTCTGGGTCAATGTGACTTATAGGAACTTGACTGGTTAAAAAATGTCTTAACTACTTTACTATGAATTCCATTAAAACCATCTGGGTAATCATCACAGTTCTGATACATACTACCTACCTACCTACCTGCTTATAAATTCAGTCCAACTGCAAACTGCCCAGACACAGATAAGCCATTGCATAATGCAGCAGCAGATCTGGGTCCATGCAGTTGATTAGACACAATCATTAAAATAAATTAACACTGACCCTGATCTACCAACACATTGTTTTATAGCAGCTCAGGGTCAATGTTAATTACAAGTTGACTTTACATTTACTGGAGTATACAAAGTCATATTAAGAGTTTAATATGTAATATATTGAGTATAATATAGAATATAATGAGTGTAATAAGTTCTCTGTTGATTGTATGAGCATGAATTTTGTACAGATTATGGCAACATATAACTGAATGAACATTAAAGGGTGAGTGTGACACATACCAAGTTAAGTTGATGAGTTTGATGAGGTAAGAAGTCAAGGCTAAGGCCTGAGCTAGAATACATATTTCAGTGTCCCTGTTGTGGGCTTGTTTTTTTTTAATGAAGTTTTTGTTTGATGGATACAGTGAGGTGAATTTGGTTTTAAGTATAAAAGTGCCAAGAGTTGTGTGACAAATTGTCGTCTTCAAAACACACCAACTTTTTTCACTACGGCTGGTTGCTAGGGAATGACCTCCTCAGTGTAATTAACCCAGTGTGGATAGATAGAAAGAAGAATGCAGATCACTGAACAAGTATATTGAAGAAATAACACAACAAGCCTTCTTTCAATGAACAAATATAAAATTTAATCAGTTTATCAACAGAATTTAAAATGAAAAGAAATCAATGACTTGGTTACAAAAGAAGGAAAATGGTACTAACATCTACTCAAATAAAAAGACAATACAAATTTCTTAAATGTAAAAATACTTTCAACATTAATATACTTTCTTCATTGCCAATGAGATGTGACCTTTGAGTGCAACGATGAGAGACTTCATTACCTCTTTTATGCGGACATCAAGACTTCCGTTCGTCCCTGCTCTGCCCATCTTTGTCTAGCTATTTCGTCTTGGACTCTTGTCCGTCAAACTCTGATTTAACAATCGTTTCTGGACTTAGATTTCTGCTTCAAATTTGCTCTGGTCCCGTGATTGGTTTAGGGATTTCTCATGTGAATCCAGAGAAGCTGTTTTCATTTGCCGTTTCTTTATTCGTTTCCACGAACCTCACTAGATAACATCATGTTTAACAGGAATAACAGTTACTGAAATTAAAAATAAATACAAAAAGTAAATATGCCTATAATAAAGGACCAGAAGGGGGATTTGTTCCATGCAACTAATTGTATCACCTCTTTAAATAAATTTATAGTTATTGTTATTGTTATTATTATTATTATTATTATTATTATTATTATTATTATTATTAATATTATTATTATTATTATTATTATTATTATTGTTGTTGTTGTTGTTGTTGTATACCCATTTATTATAGAGAACTACTCTGCAACAAGAATTAAAGTTATTGAGAGTTTAGAAAAATGTCCCAATGTATCTTTTCATTTTGTCATTGCTGACTAAAACATGATGTGAAATACCTCAGTTCATCAGAATAATTACATGTACATGCTGTGTTTGATTATATTCTCTTTAAACTTAGTATTTTTATACCCAGTACAGTTACATTAGCTCCATTTGTTCATGTTAAATTGAGTATGAGGACATACTTGTCCCCAGAAGTTTCAGGGATTCAGCAATTCTAATGTTAAGCACTTTATGCTGGAATGCTTCGATCTTCAACCTACGCGTAATCATGACTACGTTGTGCAAGATATGACGGAGCTCTTTGATACAGTTAACATTACCAACATTATAGACTTCCTTAAGGAAGCAAACATTTATCATAAGTTATAGCTTTTATTTTATCACCTTGTTCGTTCAAATTTGTGTTATATTTATGCAGTCGATAGATTTTAATTGCCATATGTTTTCGTTATCATACATTTGCACTTCCCGTTGATGGGGAAACTTGTAATTATTTAACATCGTTACCATTTTTATCGCTTTACCTTTAACTGTTTGGTCTCCAATCGCTGGTCGATAAAATTATTTTACCAGTTTTAAATGAAAAAGGATATAACCTTATGTTTTTGGCACTAAATAGCCTCATAGTGCTGATGCGCCGTAAGAATATCAATCAATCAATCAAGCAATTCTAATGACTTTTTCTGTTTTTTTTCTCAAACATTAACATGGCAGCCATATATTTGTGAAACTTAATATAGAAACAGTTAAATGAGACCTAACAAGTTTTGTCAAACAAGAGAACATTTATGTATCTAATTTAACAGTGTACTGAAAAGTATGTTGTTTTTGGTTCCAGAGTTGCTACCACTTTAATATTGACATAATTTTTCCATGATACACAGATTTCCTTGATATTTGAAATCTAGTAATGCTCATTTGATGGCTTTGAGGTCATTTATTGGACACGCGTAGTGTTCACTGGTTTCAGGATCTCTCATACAGATAAATATTATTGAAGACTGGATGCAGTAATACATTTTTTGAAGCAATAAATAGAGGTAGGCAGTGACTTTATCATATGGAATCTGGGCTGAAACAAAATATTGTTTTCAGTTATCTGTGCATTTAATTGCTGTACTTAGGAGAAATTGTCAGGTTTTGGTTTAGCAAATTTATATAAATTACTGTTATTATGTTTGTAAATGTATGTTGCTGTAGGTAAAAACTATCAAATATTATTGTAGTAGGTAAGAGTTTGGTACATCAGTATCTTCATGAACAGATTCAGTAAACAATGTGTTAACAGTATTTTACTTATTTACTCTTTCAAAACAAAATAAATCATTAAAAAAATGTGTGCTTTTTTCTGTTAAAGTCAGATTTATTTTGTAACATTGACTAACATTGCATGATTGATTGACTCAGCCATACAAAACATGTACTAGTAACGGCCCAGCCCGTGAATTCTGTCAGAGATTTAACAGTTACTAAAGTCAATAATTTCTGCCAGTGTATAATGCCCAAGTCAATAAATCATATTGATACTATCAGCATATGCTATTCCAGAAGAACAATAACAATACAGTGTCACCATGCCTTCTGTTTACAAGCTTTTTGAGCTGTTTAAAGGCAAAAGTTTTCCTTTGACAAAAGACCTCCATTGTCATCTTTTCCAAAAGAGGTCATCCAGTATTGTATTGCTTCACTAGACACGTTGACAAAATTAGACACTGAATTACATGCCAGAGTAATTCACTCACATTTTTGTGGAAAAACTTGTGATTGTAAATTCTGTTTTCTTTAATGATAAAAAATACAGTGATATAGTTACTTATTTGAAAAATTCATATTTAGTAAAATCCTAAATATACAAAAACACAGATATGGATCTAATTTTCTCCTTAATAGAGATTGTTTTAACCTTAATGAGATCATCATTCCTGGACAAATTGCATTTTTGTCCAGTTACCCATCATACAAATAAACATAAATTTGTCCTTTCCAGTAAAATTACCATATCTAGTCAAATAAATCTCTTCTCATACAGTGGCTGTTTTTATCCTTGCTCTCTTTTTTTTACTTAAAGTCTGTTTCATATATTAAGTACATGTACATTATTTCAACAGTTTTTTTATTTCAGTTTGAAGGTGCCAATCTTGCATGATTTCAATTGAAGATGTTGAAAAATGTGTAATTGTTCAGGTGTAAAAAATAAGTTAAATATACCTATTTTTTAGACTTAATCATGAATAATTGTATAATTGATTCATGTCTAATTCTTGCACATTAATTGTTGTTAGGTAATAAGACCAAGTGAGCTTATGGTCCATCATGTGATGCATTTTCTGTCTATGATGCATCAGTTCTAAATACCTATCTATAAATTTTCTCAATACCATCTAGAATGTGACCAAATTGACAGAATCCATTGTGGCTTGAAGTCATTCAAATTTGTTTAAATACATATAATGCTAGTTTCCCTTCAAATATGGTCACTGTTACTAAAAATATGCACAAGATTTAATGACTTTATACAAACTGTTCTGCAGAAATAGACCAAATTTGACAAAAAATGTGATAGTAATAAATACATTCAGATTTTTACAGCTGATGCCAATCTGCCATCATATATGGCTGCCATTACTCCAAATGAAAAATCTTTTAAATGATTTCTTTTCTACTCAACAGAATTTGACTTAATTTAGTGGAAAGAAATTTGGCATGAAGGGCTTCTAAATATATAAATTTTTCCAATCTGCCATCAAATATGGCTGATGTTACTTAACTATAAAAACTTGAATAATTTAAACTTGGTATGAATGGTCTCTAAGATGTTATACTTGGATCAAGTCCTTAGTAGCAGGGAGAGAGCTACAAGGCTGGTTGTATAAGTGTTTCAAAGTTATAACTCCTGGGATGGGTCTTCAAAGATGGATAGACCCAGGATTCCATGCTAGCAGCACTGATTAAATTGGCTTATAATGCCATGCAGGTGTATAAGCTCATATTTTGCATCTATCACTTCCATAAATCATTTCTGTTAATATTTGCTTGTTTGGTACAAAAATGGCAATTTACAGAAGTCAGATTTTCTGTTTCCATTGTGTTAAAGGGAAAAAATCTGAGCTTTCATATCTTGTTTTAATAAAGGTATTTTTTAGTGCAATGGCAAATCTATACATTTTTAACAAGCAAAAGAGAGCACTGAATTTAAGATAAAAAATGTGAAGATAGCTGCAATACATGTAAAATTTATGCACAATGGGTATATAGATACCTAATATATACACCATGGGTACCTAATATATACACAATGGGTATCTAATATATACACAATGGATACCTTATATATACACATTGGGTTCCTAATATATATGTCATAGGTATCTAATATATACACCACATATATCTAATATATATACCATAGAGATCTAATAGATACACAGTGGGTACCTAATATAAACACCATGGGTATCTAATATATATATATGGATACATAATATATACACATTGGGTACCTAATATATACACCATATATATATATATAATGCATATATGCACCATATATATCTAATAATACACAATGGGTATATAATATATACACCATTGGTATCTAATATATACACAATGGATACATAATATATATATACCATGAATCTAAATGTATATATATCTATATAATAAGAGATATCTAAATATATACACTATGGGTACCTAATATATACATGATAGGTATCTAAATATATACACAATGGTACCTAATATATTCACCATAGGTATCTAATATATGCATAGTGGGTACTGCTCTGGTGGCCTGGTTGTTAAAGAGCATCTGCCCTGGATGTGGGAGGTCATGAATTCGAACGCCAGCCAAGTCATACCAAAGACTTCTAAAAATGGTACTGACAGCTGCCTCATTAGGCGCTCAGTATTAAGAGGTTAGGGTTAGGACTGGTTGATCTGGTGTCAGGATAATGTGACTGGGTGGGACATCATGCCACATGTCTGCAGCATGATGCCCCAGTGCTAGACATCACTTTAAACTGCCACACTGTAGCAATATGACTGAAAAATTGTGGAAGCTATGTTTAAAAAAATCTAAATTACACACACACACACACACACACACACATACAGTGGGTACCAAATATATATAACATGGGTATCTGATCTATATACACAATGGGTATTTAATATATCCACCATGGGTATCAAATATATACACAATGGGTATCTAATATATACACTATAGGTATCTATTATAGATACCATTGGTATCTAATATATGCATAATCGTTACCTAATTTATACACATTAGGTATCTTATATATACACTATGGGTATGTATTATATACACAATTGGTACGTAATATTTACACCATAAAATGATTTGGACTGACATAGAAGTAGCTTTATTTATTATTTTGTAAATTAAGCAGAAGCCTGGACTGCTTTAACATAGTATGTTTATATAAGTTTTAAAAAAATTGGACTGGTAAGTTTATGCATAGCTAAGTATTTACTGGTACTTGTCCTAGAAATAAATAAAATAATTGGACTGGTATGTTCATGCACAGCTAAATATGTACTTGTCCTGAAGCATTCATAGTATTACTAATATGTTTCAGGTATGCGGAATCGCCAGACAGGATCACATGGCCTGAATGAATTCTCTAGTCGTAGCCACAGCATGCTGATGTTAACAGTTGACTCGGAGCAACAAGATCCAGATGATGAAAATTTGTACATTACAAAGCGGGGCAAGCTAACATTTGTGGACTTGGCAGGTAAGAGCTAAGTCATTTTTGGAATATTAGCATAATTGATGGATGAAAAATAGTTTTGTTGAACCAGCAGTAGTGCTCTGTGTAAGACATAGTAGTTCCTTTATATTTTTATACACTCAACCCATCCAACTCTGAAGTGTCAGACTTTGTGGTGTTTAAAGATAATGGTACTGGTGCTAACATGGAATTATTCTCCATGAAAAAAGAACCAGGTATGCATTTAAAGCCCAGTCGGTGGTTGATAAACAATAAAGGCCCTTGTCAAGAAAGATAACTCCTTTGGGCATAATGCTGTGTACAGCCTGTCATTTAGCAAGGTTGGCTTAGCAACCAGAAAAATCTTCTAAAGACTAAACTTTGCTGAATTGAATTGAACCCTGTTAATAAAGCACCCTTACTTGCATCATAGGGTATTTAACCCCAAAAATGTATATAAAATGTTGTATGCATGCTGTGGATCAGAGTGATACTTGTGTCATGATGGAACCCAGTTAGGATTTGACAATGGGGAAGAAAGCATTAATTGCTTTGCCAGAGCTTTTTTTGCCAAAAATCAGGCACTGCCCTTGGAATAAAAAATAAAATATAAATCAGGCTGAAATAAGTTAAATTTGCTTTTTTGACAATGGGATTTCCAGTAAATGCAAAGTTATCTATTACCAAACATTTCAAATCACTGTATTTATGGTTCAGAAAACAGGATATTTGTCACTCATATGACATTGATGCCATCATTAACATGAACACATTCCCCAATTTATGCACCAAAAATATTAATTTTTTTCTGGAAAAAGTAATATTGGGTCTTTTATTTTTAAGTACAAGAAGTCTCACTTTGTTCAATGTACACATGCAAATGCATAATTTTTTTTTCAATTTAAAGAGTGTCTCATGCAAGTGCCTGGGTGAAAATGCTAATTTATGCATATTCAGTATCACATCCTGGGTTCATTTTCCAGTAAATTAACAGTTTTTATTTAGATTTTGATGAGTATTTTTTATGCATGGGCTCACCATTCAAACCAGGATTTTCTTGTTTTATTCATTTACAAGAATGATCACTATGGGAATTTATTATACATATATATGTCTGACTTAATGTTATGTAGCCAGGTAAAAAAATATATAGATCTTGAACAAATGAAATTAGACTATGAATGTTGCACAAGAACTATAAATAATGAAAGAAAAGTTAGCATTATAAAATCAATTAAATTGTTATTTCCAATCACCAAGTGGGTAATTTCATCTACAACAAGTAGGTAAGTCCACCCACTAAAAACACACATATTAATTAATCACTTCTGACATATTCTATTTAAAGTTTGGTAATAAATTTGACTTGGCCATCAGGATGCAATTTGGTCAAGGGTTAAATATGATATTTTACACAGATAGATGGCTGAATTGTTCATTATACACAAATAGGTAGATTGCTGAATTGTTCATTATACAGATAGGTAGATGGCTGAATTGTTCATTATACATATATCAGACAGATGGGAGGGAAGATTGAGTAAGAGAAATAGAAATAAAATTTCAAAATATCAAGTCATCAGGATTCTCTGGAAAAAATATGAATTGAAACTTTTTAAAGTTTTATTTTTTGTTAGAAGCTAATTGTTGTCCAACTTACTCAGTTGATTGATATTACCGGGACCAACATGATTGCAACTGAAATATTTTTGGTTTTTGTGTCTTTTCAATACTTTTTCATGTATTTTAAAGATTCAATCGGGTTTTTTTTACTTATAAGCAAACATCATATTAGACATGGATTGAAGTGTTCTTAAAACCTGACTGAAAAATTTCCCTTTTCCTACTTGCCACATGTTACTGTTTGATTCAATTTTTAATGATGACAGCAGTGAAGCAAATGATGATGGGGTTATCCCATTCTTGCATTAAACAGGAACAATGAAAGTATTCTCTATATACAATTATTCAACTTAAAAATGTATGAAGGGGGAATAACTTGTTTTAATCTTCAATGTGTCTTACCATTTAGAATTGCAATTGTATCAACTCGGTAAGAGTTACTTCCCATATTACCCAACAGTAGAAGAAATCAACTTTGGTGAATACATGCAAACTAGACCATATATAACAGGACAGGGAGCTCTGAAAAAGATACAGCTAAGCAGAAACAAATTCAAAGTCAATTAATAAATAGCAAATTAAAATCAACCTGCATAATATGCATAACGACATGAAATACTACTGGTATACAATATGTCCATCATTTGGGCTTATTTTTGGCCTCTGGGAATCTCCCCATCCTAATATGCCATGTACAAAGATAGTAGGATTCAATTAACATAACATTTTTTCTCTGATTGTCACTTGTTTCTTGTCTCATTAAATGTATTGCTTTTTTGACACAGTGGGTCTCAATACTGTCTTTGAAGGTGTGTATGGTTGATAAACAATGAGGATTGGTAAATAAAATCAACTTGCTTGCAAGACAAGGTCAGCTGCAAAAATGGTTTACCTTATAACTACCTAGTGATTATTTGTGGAATCTAAACATTCTAGAAAAATGTTCTTTATCCCACATTGCACAGTATGGGAATTCAGTTATGTCTTGTCTTGTTTGCCATTATTTTTTGTTTGCTTTACTAGTATCCTTCCAGTTCTTGTCATTAATACAAACATTATTTTAAAGTCATCTTGAAGTATATTTTCAATACTTAAGCAATAAAAATTAATTTACCTCTTTGCAAACCTGTGGTACTACTTAAATCCTATTTGCAAACATCTTGCCATTATGCCATTTTAAAAAAAATTGCCTAAATAGAGCGGAGGTCCTCACCTAGCCAAACAAGTTTATATCATCCACCTTTATAATGCTGCAATATATTGATCTGATTTGTAGGCTTTATTTCAGTAAGTGTGTTCCTTTTTTTATTAAATTGTTTTTAAAAAATTTTGTTTTAGACCATTATAATATCATGGAGTCAATAGCTGATTCTATGATGCACCATTGATCCAAAAATGACTTTGCAGCTTCCATCATTGGCTTTCAAAATTCTAAAAAAAAATGGGTAGATCTCAGAATATTATTAAATTGATGACATTGGAGTAAATATAATTGTGGTGCATAATTTATCACATATTTAATTCGTAAACGTGTAAATTTTTTTTAGCTGTTCCCAACAAATATGTCCTTATTAGTCCTCTGTTATGCATAATAGATTCAGTACAAGCTTCACCCAGCAAAGAGAAGTAAACAAACTGGATTCAATACTGTTTAGGTCCATGTTTTGAATAATTGTTTTTACAAATCCATGTTGATTGTTGCTCATCAAACTTAATCTGAAAGCCACTAACTGCTGAGATAACACAAAAAGTTTTAATTTCAAGGTCTGTGGTTTTTGTGAATCAAGACAAGAACTATTGTTGACAGCAACTGGTGGGACAACAGTATAGCAAATTATAGTCCAAATAATATAGTCCATCTTGCATTGCACATGAATACAGAAAGTGCATGAAATTGGAGTACAAATCTTCAAAATGGTTTTCAGAAATGCTTTTGATCAAATGATTTAATAATAATTTAATTGATTAGTACTTTTGTTTTGTTGAAGTCTGACCTGTTGAAGTTAGTAATTGATAATTTGTCTGCATTATCTATTAAAGTTTATGTTAATTTTTATTTAAAATATCAAAATTTGTTATAAAAAAACTTAATTTCTATCCTGTCATAGTATTTGTACATTGACATAGTTGAAATGACTTCTTGATTTCATTTGCTGATGTTTTACAAAAGAGGGACATATCTCATATTAATGAACAAGAAAATGTCATGAAAATCAAAACAGTTGAGAAAATTTAGTTTGCATTTTCTTTGCCACATTTGATATTGGGTTTGTTTATGAAATACTTAGTGCAAAAATCTGGAAAGCTTAGATTTGTCCAGAAGTTTTAGCCCAAAATTTTCATAAAACAAAAGTACTAGTCAGGTACTGTAAATGCTCTAATTAATTCATTAATTAATTTGCTTTATAATTGTTATTCACTAATGTAAGATCTTATGATTAATCAAATTGTGATAAATTAGTACATTACAAGCATGGCAGATTGCTTGCCCTTTTCTAATGTAGCGTGATTCATTAATGTACAGAATTTAGAGATAATTATTACATGTGTATTGGTGATTTACTGTATATTCAATATGGTTTGTCCTAACTATGAGATTGAATAGATGAAGTCATGTTTTTTAATTTAAAACTGAAAATGTATTTTCATAGATAAGTTCAAATTTTTTCATGCAGCTAATTCTTTTACAATATGAAAAATACCCATTAATATGAAGAAAATAAACCCCAAACAATCTAGAACATATATATAAAGACAAATGTATTGTTTCACTAACATATGCAAGATCAGACTGAAACAGACAAAAGTACTTTTTATTATTGGTTAGGTCAGTTTAAGTTTCACAGTCATATCTAGGTATATACTTTTTGTTTGTTTTATGTTTTTCATACATTTTTTTTAATTATATCTCTGTGATATATCTTTGTTAATTATTTCTCTATGATATACATGTATCCTTCTTAATTATAGCTTTGTTAATTGAATGTTATGCAATATATCTTTTCATGAGTAATGCTTATTGTTGCATAGGAATGACAAAAAGTATATAAAGAGAATTTTAATCATATTTCATGTTCATTGACCATCATGGTGCCAGAACTGTCAAATTTAGTACACAGGCATGTTCTTAATGTACCATGTTTTTTCAAATAAAATATTGCATTCAGTTTTGTGAGTCATGTAAAAACTGTAAGTATCTTAATGAAGGTAATGCTTGCACTGTCTTCTCCAGATATTATTTTTGCATTTAATAAAATCATAAAAATCTTTCATTGATGATACTGCTAACTTAGGCATGGCAAAATACAACCCACAATGTATGCATATATTTAAAGAGTTAGCTCCCTTTGTCTTTTTTGGGCTCATGCCACTTTGGAGTTGTACTGTCTTTTCCAATATGGCCATGCTGAATTTATTTTTAAATCTGTGATTCATTTGTAAGGCTGATTTAATCCATTATGCTAAGTGTTGACTTATGAATGAGACATTCATATACTCTGGTAAATTCAAAGAAAATAATAATGTTTTAAATAGTTTACTGGCCACTCGCTTCTTCAAGTAATGGCTTGATAGAGACGTGTTTTCTCTAAGGCAAATATTTGGGTGGTGGTTGGTAGTATTTAAATCAGTAAGAGGTGACTTTACTCACTGAGGTATGACTGTTGAATAATATACATCATACGAGAAAAATGTCATTAAAACTAGGACACTTTTGAGTTTTGTATATTGGTTGAAAATTATTACATGGTAAAATTCTTTTATCATAAACATTCAGAGATTTAGGAAATTTAGATAATTTCTATAAATATGCCTTCACTTATTCTGTGTTTAACAAAACTACTTTATATTCGATTCTGATATGATAACAGAATATGTATCAGGTTAAGTATTTCACATACTATGACTTTTAACACGTTTGTCTTATTTAGTGTAATTTAAATTCTAGAATTTAAGAAAAGTCCCAGAGTCTACCTATTTTCATTTGACATTTATAGTTTTTCTTCAGCTGTCATAAAAATTGGTGGAAATCTTGATCATGTAGGTTCAGCAATATAGTGTCAGGACAGAATAGAACTTAAATTGTTATGAACACTTTACTACAGTTAGTAAAAATATAAATTTCCAACTAGAATGTCTCAGTTTCACATTCATTCAAGTTCTAATACATATATTTGTAAAGGTCACTAATATTTTATGTTGAATTGAATGGTCTTCAGATGTTCATGAATTTTTAAAACATTCCAAATGACTATGCGGTGTATGCCTGAAGAATATATAAATATAATTAGCTGAGAAAATTATGACAAGACCTGTTATTATTGATCAGGTGGATATAATCCATAAAGTTCATGACATATAAATTAATACTGCATTGCAATGCATTACTCTCTTAACCAGTATGTTTTACCGAACAAATAATTTCCATTCTTTACTATTATATATTGTATAGTTATGCAGCATTGGTAAGGTGGATAATCAGCATTTACTGTTTTGACCTCTTCTAAATATGTCAGTGTTTATGTGGAAACTTTTCTGCATCATGGAATTTCAAAATATACAAACAGATCATCCATTCGACCTGGCATTCAACAGGAAAAATTTATATTTGAATTTTCCCTTACTCAGAGCATAAATGTCTTAGATATCTAAGAGTTCAAAATATTTGGCAATATCATACTGCCTTCATCAGCAACTACTGTTGATCATACAACTTATAATGGTCATGTGATACAAGGAGACTAGTGTCGATGGTGGTAATTCAAGCCCTTCATCCGTGTTCATTGTTGGCCTGCACGGTCATTTTTCATTTGCCTCTTTCACCTTCCTTTTTTTGTGTGATGACCTTGGTCTGATTGGGAATGATGTAATGTCCCATATTATTAAAAAAATGTTTTGTCTTCATATGTGTAAGTTGTTCACTTAAAGAATTGTATGGTTTGTGTATATATTAATCCCATGTTGTCTAATACTCTAGCTAAGACTTCTGATGTACCTCAGATATATTGTATACAGTAAAACCTGTCTTGTAAGACCACTGTTATGTGAGACCACCTGTCTTGAGAGACCATATACACAATGTAAAAATTTATTGATTATATAGCATTGTAACCTTTTATGAGAAACCACATGTCCTCAGAGACCATAAATGTTTTGTACAAGAGGTGGTCTTTCATGACAGGTTCTACTGTGCAATTGCTGGTTTTATTTGGGCTACTTCTGGTTCTATTTGTTGCTTTTTTTCTCAGGAATTTTAAAAATTCATTCTAGATAACCATTTACTCGAAGTGCAGCTTTCACATGCTTTACTTTTTCAATTCAGTATGTCTCATCAGTGAAATATGACAACAGAGACCAACACTGGTAGGAGGGGCTTAAATTACCACCCATTGTCACCAGTTGCCTTGTATCACATGACCATTATAAGTCATGTGATTAACAGTAGTCACTGATGGAGACAGTGTGATTTTGCTGTAAATTTTGAAGTCTAAACTATATAAGATATTTATGCTATAAGTAAGAAAAGACTAATAATCATGAATTATCCAGAGCAAGGAAGCAACCATTTGAGTTTTATAATAAATTAAATTTGCATGAAGAATCTAAATCACTCATCAGACTCACTATAGAACTGTAGAAATTAAAGACATTAAAGACATCTTCAGCTCATTTTACTAAAATTTGGACTGAAGCCAAAATGTCAGATGAGTGATATCAAACCAGTTTGGGCTCTTCTTATTATGATATGTAAATGCATCTCTGTTGTATATGAAAGGCATGGAGTGATTTGCCCATTACATTAAATTCTCCTTTTTGAATCAGTCATTTGATGATATTAATAACAGCGAATTATCTGTTTAGTTACATGCACTAAATATATTATTTCAAACTGATTCACTATACTTGCACAGTTGTTTAAATATTGCCACTGATGGAAAGGAAAAGATATATTTATTTTCTATTTTGGATACACCACTGTGTGAAAGGTCTTTTAACTGTGTTAGGTGTCAGCTATCAGTGAAATAACACAATGTGTATAAAGGAATGAATTGTACTAGGTTGTCAGTTTAATAAATTTCACCTTGGTTTGGCATGATAAATTCAACAATCAATTTTCCCTAAATTACCTTCCAAAGGATCAGGAGAGCAATTATCAAACAAGTCCTGACCCACTATCACCACTCACAGTGAGAATTGGCCTAACATGGTGGCAGCAGTGGGATTTCACAGTGTTGACATGGGATACACAATTTCACAGTGTTGACATGGAATACACAATTTCACAGTGATATATTCAGCTTTCCATGGAGAAAAGGGAATGTTGGTCTAATTTAGTGTTTTAGGAGGAATTACTTCAGTTTTGTTGGTGTTATACAAACAGAATTTCATCAATACAGAGTAGAAAAACATACAGGTATAAATAATGTAGTGAAAGAAATGAAACAGTGTCAGCTGTGTAGTCATTTGGCAATGGTAACAGTGTTAATAGGTACTTGGATAGATGTATGAACTTTCTGAAAATAAGTTTGTTGTATTATTATAGATACAATTTAATCACAGTCAAATTTATTCTGTCAAATTGTCCATAGATGTATGATTCAAAACATGGTTTTAGTTCACCAAATAGAATACAGTATTCACCACAAAGAAGAAACATGCTGCAAGTTACCTGGCCCTGAAAACAGTATACAAATCCAGCAGTGCATATTAAGTACAAAAACTAAACATTTTTAAATTTGAGCTTCTAGCAACCATCATTTAATGTGTTCACTTAAGATCTGAAAGACAAATGTGATAGAACAATTTATTCTGTATTTTTTTGCCGTATCTTCCATATCAGTCATTATGCAGAAATTCGCTATTGACCCCACTTTTCATACAAAAATAGATATTAAATTTGACAATCATGTGTCTCTATCCTCCTCTTATATTCCTTCATCCATGCATTTATATTAACTTTTTTCTCTACAATGTATCTGGATTGTATACATTGTAGAATTTATTGTGTCAAGATGTGCATTAGTTTTCTATGCCATCATTTTACTCAACAATAATAATGCTGAACAAATCCACTCACACCCAAACATACTTAATACTACAATGGGTCTAGACCATTGAAAATATTATGTTTGCAGTCAAGACAGGGAGTTTAAAATCCTTCTAATACAGGTCTCCTTAGATAATTAGATACAAGGCTTATGGCTCTTGATTTTGTAATGGCTCTCATGTTTACAGTGGCTGTTAAGTTATCTGTGTGCTATTTGAAATGAAGAAAGGCTGCTTTCAGCAAGTTATTACATATCTTTATTTTATGAGTTAAGCATGTAGAAATTTAATAGTGGAAAATGTCAGATTGTGCAGTTTTTTTTGGTCATGGTCTGTTTGAGAACCCAAGGTCACCAGTATTTTCAAAACTTTAACTTGATTGATATTTTACCAAAATGAAGATGACAGCAGATATTTTTATAAGTGTGTAATTACTTTTGAAACAGAAAATGTTGTTGATGTACATTTGAAGGATTCCTTTTGTTATGACTCTGGTCTTAAACAAAGTAACAGAAAAGAGCAAAACCTAACATAATTTTGTAAATTTCAACAAACAATTTTTTTTCCTAAAATACAAAGTGAAAACAAAAAAAGATCTTATAGTATTGTGAATTAAATCCAAAATAATCAGAATTTTTAGCACTTGTCCTAATGATTAAAGTTCGGAAAGTATTCCAAAATAAATCCAGTGCTGGAAGTGTGATGTGCCTGTGATGGCATGAATTGTAATGATATGCCAACAGTCATTGGTTGAATCACAATAATAATATCCATGAATGTACCCCAAAATCACTTATAAATCCAAGCCTCTATTATCATGAATATTACTATTTATGAGCACTTTGTATTTTCACTGAATAAATTATTTAATAAATAAATTTCAGGCCAAATGAAATGCTGGACACAACAATAAGACTGATTTCTGCTTCAGATGCTTTTGCAGGAATAAATAGTTTTTCCTTTAAACAAGATTTTATAGTTCTCTACCTGACCTCAGTCACAATTAGCATTTTAATAAAAAAAACAAAAACAAAAAAAAAACAATTACCTAATTGAAAATTTCATTTTAGAATGTTCTGAATGTTTACAAGATAAATTCTTAGTTAAACAGGTAAAACCCATTATGACTTGATTAGTTATAGTGTGATTCTTCTTATAACATGATGGCAGCATGGCTCCCATTTTACCATTTTTTATTTAAGGTGGCCTCTCTTTTTAACGTCCTAAATACATGCTCTCGGAAAAGCCAATTATTCATATCCCTAGCAGACTTTTAATCCAGCACTGTGTTTAATGTTGCCCTAACTTCCAAAATTTTATAAAACATATTGCAGTGTTATATTTGTTAACAAATATAAAGAAAAGCTATTAAGTTCAGACAGATTAAAAGATTTTTTAATACAGTTGGCACTGTTTAATGTTTGGAGGAAGTAATATGTAGCTAGTTTGACATTGTCTGAGAATTTGTTAATGCAATCCCACTTATATTGAGGTATTATTCTTTGGACCCTGAGAATTGTGTTATAACAGGTTTTACCTGTAATTAGAAGGTTGGTTACTAAAATTATAATAAAGAATATGGTAAATATCCTTGACTGAGTGTGAGATAATAATCCTAATATTTATCTTTCAGTCAAAGCAAGGAAAACAATGTTTGTTTACAAAACTGTCACTAATTTTGAGCAAAGTTAGTTAAAAAAAAACAATTTTATATAACCCACAGCATTTTATGAACTGGAAAAAAAATTAAAAACCTTATCTAACAGACAATGCAGATTAAATATACATAGCACTTTTGTATATCAGATAAATCCATTCCAGTCAAACCTCCATTTCTACAACACCATTCAAGGGTGCCTATCAAAGGGAATATTGCTAATTCACCAAAAGAGTATAAAGTTAATTGAATTATTACCCCAGTTATACTACAGCCAATCACATGTCTGAACATTATGTGCTTTAGAAATATTTGCATGCATATCAAGTGAAAGTTGGTGGAAATAGGTGAAGACATTTAAATCCTTCTTGTAGTTTTAAGTTTGCAAGCTTTTCCTTACGAAATAAAAAATACTAGTTCATACTTCTAGAAATATCTGCTGTTAAGCATCCCCTACGGTTTGCAGTTTTGAAGAAATCTTTTGGGTGAGTGTAATGCTATCTGACAAGTAAAAAAAATCACAAGATTTTGACATTGTCTGGTTCTTAACTATTTGCAGCTCAAATTCATGAAAATGTGTGACAATCTCATTGAAATAGAAAATTTTCCAGTTGAACAATGTCTAGATTAGTGAAAGTGTCACTGTAAACGGGAAAGTAATTAAAAAACCAAGTTTTATTAGTGAAACTGCAACTTCTGAATTTGGTTTAGAAATCATGTCTCTTATTATGTATTTATATGAGGTCATAATACGGGAAAGGATTGAAAACTGATGCCTTCACACTCACAATTCATAATTTCTTCTTAATATGGACCCACTTTAGTGTCCAGTTTGCATCGATTACCTGGCAACAAGTCAAAGTTGGCTTCCATTGCAACATGTTCTGGACTGCAAACAAAGGCTATAAATGAAAAAGTAATTGATAGCTGATAAACGTAGATGTTTAACAATGTTGAACAAAGCTGCTTGTTATGAATAGAAAATGCAAACAGATTTAAATTCAAGGCAGGAATATGTACCTACTTGGCTCAGGAATGACTAACTAGTGTTATCCTTGTCACATCTAAATTTTACCTGGTCAGGATGAGAATGCATGGTTTTCTTTAACCCTTTTATATATATATATATATATATATATATATATATATATATATATATATATATATATATATATATATATATAAAGAATACAAATCATATGGCGAATAACAACCCTCTCAAGCGTACTGGATCCACCAAGGGATCATGTGTGTCAGGGATTAATTAAAATAGATGCAATAAACTGACGACGAACAGTACAAAACTAGTAACTAACTAGCCTAAGCGCTTTCGACTCTTAATGAGTCTTTTTCAAAGGCAAATACAAAACATAGTTACGACAAACAAATAAACACAAAAACGTTGTGTTTGTAAACCTCTACATTTCTGTCTTCACATGTGCTAAAACTATAAATACAACCACCTTGTATAGACCAGTTTCCGCATTGTGCCGAAAGAATTGCCATCCCATTATTTGATATTACTTGCCTAGTAGTCTCCACATTGTGCCGAAAGAATTGCCATTCCATTATTTGATATTATTTGCCTGGTAGTCTCCACATTGTGCCGAAAGAATTGCCATTCCATTATTTGATATTACTTGCCTAGTAGTCGCCACATTGTGCCGAAAGAATTGCCATTCCATTATTTGATATTACTTGCCTGGTAGTCCCTGACATTGTGTCAAATGCATTGCCACTCCAGGTTTTGAAAATAATGGCATAGTAGTTACACACAAATTACCTATTGAATTGCCATGCCAATGGTTCAATAACTTGTGTAACATATTTGCACGAATCACGAGTGATTGGCTATGGCTTGCCTATATCTTTTTTATGATTAATTAAATCAAATTGTGACTCAAGAAGGCTGTAATGGTATGCATCTGTTTTTTTTCCAACATCTAGATTTGAATCATCCTAAAACATTAAGTTAGGTGTATCAGTAATACAACCTATAGATTAAGATGATGATGGTAACAGGGCAGGAATTTCACCAAAATATATTTACTGTCATTAAAGCTATCTTATGAAAATAATAAAAGTATTAAAAAATATTTCAGTCATGATGCAGCAGTTTTATGTCATATATCAAAGTTTCAGGCAACAATGATAAAAAAAATCAATTAAGCATCATTAAGTGGAGGTAGGGGGATGGAGGGATACAGAAAATGAAATATAACATTATACTCTGAACCTACTATTGAAATTTTGATTTAATAGTATATTAATTTTATTGCCTACTGTATGTAGTAAGTGAATCAAAGAACCTGACAGCAAATTCACAGATTTCATTGCAAAAAATGATTTTAAAAATTTGTGTCAATGTTTTTCTAGTAATATTTGTTTTATTGGCAATATGATACAAGGTTCAGTATAATAGAAAAGGTAGACAGTCACTAATCAGAGGAATAATTGAGAAATTTTGACTGTACTACAAAAAAGTTGAAATCTGCTGTAAACTTCCATCTTGCTGATTAGATTAATTTGGCATATTCTTTTGTACTGAATGTAATTGTTGACCAAATTTCATGACCAAGGAACTGGAAGGCAAAAGAGTTTTTCACTTCCATTTTTGTCTCAAATTCCATGTAAAAGGTTATCACCAAAAATGTGTACAAAAAGGTGGACAGAGTTTAATTTTTGCCACCTGAAAATTCCTTTTATGATTATTGTGAAGCATCTACTAGTATTACCACAATACTGTTTGTTTGTTCTATCAAAACACATTAATATTGCATACTACCTGTCGTTACATAACCATATGTATTGCTGTATAAGTTGAGTCCATGTGCAACCAACAGAGCCCCTAATCTGCCATTGCATGATGTACTGTCTGATTAGTGTCTGTGTTGTTTATTTTACTCCTTACAAACTGCATATATGGATCTGCTGGTGCCTAATGCAATTATGGCAAATCTGGGTCTGTGCATTTGGTTGTTGTTATTGTTTTGGGGTTTAAAGCCATTTCCCAGCACAAGAAAGGCTTTTTACATGGCGGTCAGTAAAACTGTTGAAGGAATAACCTGGGGGACCAAAACTCTGGTAAGAACCACCAATTCATGGGAAGCTTTTGGCAGGTTTCTCACTAACCCACATTGGTTGAGCCTGAGACTCCAACCCACATGGACAGAGTTGAGATGGCATTGAAGTTTGCAGTTGCACTTGACTTAATCAAGTATATTTACAGTACATATAATGTATCAGTGCAAACTTGTCTCAGCATTAAAATTCAGTATTTGAATTTGCAGAAAGTTTGATGAGTGTCAGTCCAATTTATCTTTAAAAAAATCCCAAATTATTAGAAGTGCACAAATTGATAATTCTACCACAAACTCATTGACAACTCTACATGTATGGTCACCCCATAGAGAGTTAGGTCCTGTGAATGGAGGCTATGGTAACCTGTCCACTTGTTTACTTTATTCTGTCAAGACTATCTCTATGAAGAGAACCATTCCTATACTGAGCCACTAAACTGGTAGTAATTGATTTCTTTACCTGTGGGTAATAGACTTTGTTTACTCAAAATGAGACATGTTGACCTGGTGGCTTTTAAAGCTAAGAGAACTCTTGATCTGTATTATAATCATGTTAGTTGGTCTTCATAGACCAGAAAATACATTCCATTTATTATGGATTTAATACAGATCAATATGGATAGATCATTTCTCAATCAAACTGATTTTGATCAAAATATTGACAAGGTAGATGGCCAAAGTGTTTTTAAAGTAATTTCTTCTTGCAATTTAAGTTCACATTCAATCATGATAAATGACAAAATTAAACAACCTTTACTGTGATACAAGGACTGGATATTTTCCACATTATATTGGTGTGTCCCCAACATCATATCTTTTTCAAATACAAGGACTGGATAGTTTCCACATTATATTGGTGTGTCCCCAACATCATATCTTTTTCAAATAGCAGATACTCTCAAGGAATGTTATGATTTCAGTTACATATATTCAGAGCCAACTTAGTATCGAATTTGAGGAAAATTACACCCATAAATTGTAACAGCAATATTAGTTACAAATGATACTAATCAAGCTTCTACCATATATACTCACATATAAGACAAATCCAACAGTAACCTGCACAGATACAGATCTGCCATTGCATAGTATGCCAGCAGATCTGGGTTTGTTAAGTTTGTTAGGAATTATTAGTGGAACAAACCCTGATCTGCAGGCACATTATGCTAATGCAGATCAGGATCTTCATTGTTTGCAGTTTGACTTTACTTTTAAATGAGTATAGACTTTAAGGCCTTATAACATGTACAAAACCCCTGTTTTGGAACTTGACTTGTCTCAGATTTTTAGCTTTAGAAGAATAGTTTTCTGTATAATATATTTTTTTTAATTCTAGGAAGTGAGAAAGTGAAGGATTCTAATTCCACAGCTGAGACATTAGTGGAGTCCAACAACATCAACAGAAGTTTACTTGTGTTGGGTGAGCTTTGATTGATTTGTTTTTTTTTATTTAAACAAACATTTTTTTTACAAAAGAATTTGGGACTTTGCAGAATTCTTTCTAACACTGCCTGGCACAGCATGAAAGGGTTTCTTCCAAGGTTTTTACATTTTCCTAATTGCATTAGCATTTAAAATGTTCAAATTTAAGGCAGGTTTTACTTTGCCTAAAGTCTGATTGTTCAGCACATAGTCATTTTCTATAAAATTAATAAGCATACCTATTTTGTATGCATAATTTCCATTACTCTTCGGATACGGAGCACATGTGATGTCAGAGACAGGAGACTGACAGCTGTGAGTGGCTGCTGATGCCGGATGCACACTAGTTTTAAGAGGAAAAAATGGAATCATGCATAAAACTGATAAGACAAAATTGTAAATCAGTCAGGAATTCATTTATTCTGATTTCCAATCTCATGTAGTGTCATATATCATATAAAAAGTCATTTCAGTAAACGTTTTAAATTATCAAAAGACTTTTTCAACATGATGTTTACCTTTTACCTTTTAATGACACAGGATTGAATTTGGATAATTATCTTATTTACTCTTCTTAATAAGTGCCATATACAGCACACTACACAGATTGTATATAAATGAAGTGTAATTGAAGTATCTGTACAATCTACATGACTGAAAAGTTCAACAGTATTTTGTAGTTCACACATGTACCTCTATGATACATATTCCTTGAAATTTTTAACATCTTTGATTATATGATATTTAACAGCCTTTCCTTTTCTCTGATATTACTGATATTTAATATCTGTGACTGTCAATACTGCATCTGAGAACAGGTTAATAGTATGGTTACCTCCTGTGATAATTTTTTAGTTCCTTGCATAATATATAAACCATACTAATTAAATTGTTATCTTCGTTTATTCATCCTTGACAGCTAAAATAATGGAACCTTTAAAAAGTGGTAATTTGTGCAGTATCAAATACACTCAGAGGCCATGCAGTCTTTTAACACCTTAGGAGCTTTCATTTCCACAAGATCCACTTCTAACAATTGATTCTGTCCTTCCCAGTAGGCCTGAGCTAACAGAAATCACAAAATACTGAAAGAATTAATTGAAGAAAGAGAGACAAATTCACAGGTTTTACTTCAAAGGCAATATGATTGACCCATTTGATAGGGCTGCCTGTTATTTAAAACCAGATTTTAATTAATGCCTGTCTAAATTATTAAATATTAAATAAATGCCTCATTTGAGAGACCACATAGAATGAAAGTCAACTTTTTGTTGGAAAAAGTGTTTCTGGTCTTATCAGCAGGTGTGATTGTACTAGATTATTACTTTGGCTAAAGAGGTGGTCTTTCAAGACAGGTTCTACTGTATCACATGATGTGCCATCAGATCTGGGTTTGTGCAGTTTGATAGGAGTAACCATTAGAACAAACAACATAGACTTGACTGTGCAGGTGCATTATGCTATAGCAGATCAGGATCTTTGTTGTTTGTGTAGTGATTTAAACATGAGTATATACAGTTCTGTGATTACACTACATACTTGCTTACAAGTCTGATCCAACTGTAAGCTGATTTGACCTAGGTCTGCCATCTCATAATGTGCTGGAAGATCTGGGTCTATGCAATTTGTTAAAACAAACAGCAGAGAACCTTATCTGCCAGTGATTTATAAAATGGCAGATAAGGGACTTTTGTTTGCAGTTAGATCCAAATTGCTTGAATATATTGTACTTCTAAACCACCAAGATGTAGCATTTAATAATGCTGCATCTTTAGTCATCATGTGACTAAAGATGTGGCATTATTAAATAAGCTCCACAGCTAATTAATTAATCTGATTTATCAATTTGTTTTTTGTTTTGAGTAAAAAATTAACAAACCTATATTGATTCAAAATTGTGAAAATTTTCTGTCTTTCTATAGCTTTTTTTGTTATATAAATATTGTTGACCAAATTATTTTGTTATGACCAACAAATGAGCTTAGCTGCAGGCTTCATGGAAATTTAATATCATGGGTCACTTACACTTTTTTTGTCAAGATCTGTAGTTACTGGACAGCAGTAATAGATAATTCATAATATTATTTTATTATATTTGTAATCCTAAGTTGAAATTCTCTTTTGTTCTTTCATCTTTGTAAATTTACAACTGGTATGAACATGTGTAACATTAAACTATTAGCCCATTGACAACTGGTATGAAGATGTGTAACATTAAACTATTAGCCCATTGACAACTGGTATGAAGATGTGTAACATTAAACTATTAGCCCATTGACAACTGGTATGAAGATGTGTAACATTAAACTATTAGCCCATTGACAACTAGTATGAAGATGTGTAACATTAAACTAGTAGCCCATTGACAACTGGTATGGAGATGTGTAACATTAAGCTATTAGCCCATTGACAACTAGTATGAAGATGTGTAAAATTAAACTATTAGCCCATTGACAACTGGTATGAAGATGTGCAACATTGAACTATTAGTCCATTGACAACTGGTATGAAGATGTGTAACATTGAACTATTAGCCCATTGACAATTGGTTATGAAAATGTAACATTGAACTATTAGCCCATTGACAACGGCTATGAAGATGTATATCATTGAACTATTAGCCCATTGACAACTGGTATGAAGATGTGCAACATTGAACTATTATCCCACTGACAACTGGTATGAAGATGTGTAACATTGAACTATTAGCCCATTGACAACTGGTATGAAGATGTGTAACATTGAACTATTATCCCACTGACAACTGGTATGAAGATGTGTAACATTAAACTATTAGCCCATTGACAACTGGTATGAAGATGTGTAACTTTGTACTATTAACACATGTCTTGTGTTATTGTTTGACTGAAAAATTTGGTCTTCTTTAAAAAGAAAAATATGACATACACTTTATAGGTATAATTAACAAATCTTAATATGACTTCATTATCTGTAATTGAACATTTAAATTGAACTTGCAACGTTATAAATAAATGAGAACTTAATTTGCATTTGTACAAGTTTTCAAAGAATCAAAAACTGCATTGTGGGGATAACCTTAAAATATTACTATAACAAAAAATACACCTCACGGTTTTCAAAAGATGTACAGGATGTTGTTGTTGTTTTGGATTTAATGCCATCTCTTGGCACAAGATCGGTTTTAGATGGCAGTCAGTGTAACTGGTGTAGGAGGAACCTGGGAGACCCTGGAAAGAACCACTGACCCATGAGAGTTACAGGTAAGCTTTTTCACATTGGGCAAACCTGAGACTCAACCTACATGGATAGTGGTGAGAATGATCGGTACAGGTGAGCACTTTAGACCACTTGGCCACCTTCGTCCCCACCATACAAATTGTAAAATGTTTACTATAAATGTACTGTACAATCACTGGGCAGTCATAACCATCAAGGCGAAACAAACATTGATTACTTATAGAATTTAATTTCAAATATATTTTTTTATTAATCTCTGAAGCTTTGATTTTCATATGGTGCAAGTTAACATGGAGTTTACTTTTGATATTTTAGGTAACTGCATATCTTCACTTGGAGATCCCAAAAGGAGACATGGTCACATACCCTACAGGGACAGTAAGCTGACCAAATTATTAGCTGACAGCTTGGGTGGAAATGGTGTAACTCTAATGGTAATTTTTTTATGTTGGAGACATACAACATACAGCTTTATATATGGCTATCATACGCTTCATAACTTTTCTGGTCAGTCTTTCCTCCTTTTTTGCAATTTTTCTTTCTTTTACATCTTATTAATTTCTGTGGAATGTCATGTTATGTGGCCACTTTTTAGTCAGCCTTTTTGCTGACATTTTAGACCTGTTATTGCTAATTTTTGACTTAAAAATAAGTCATACTAATAATATATGGACATTGCAGACTTACAGAAAAAAAAATGCATTTAGGCACTGCATGGAAATACTTTGAAAGATAATTCTATAAGGATTTACGTAACTTCCAATTTTATATCTTATTACATGTACTATATTTTGGTTGTAAATATTATTGACTTTTCTGATGTGTTTTGATATGTAGCCTAATATGCAGTCCAAAGCTGGTCAGGGAACAATTAAGGTTATTGCAACAATTTATGCCCACATTACTTTTTTCTTTAAAGAGTCTAATAGTTGATTAAAAAATATTTTCTAAAGTCTTGAATACTTTGCATAGTGTTAAATGCATCACTACATTAAATTCTTTATAAATTTCCTTTTCATAGATTTTTCATGAAATTCAGTGTATTAGTTATAAGCCCAACTTTATCAAGACTATCATGTAGGCACTAATTTGACTCAACATATGAAAAAGATCAGCATTAGTTGTGTTGAATTTTCAAGAAATTCTTGCATTTGAATAAAATGATCTGATGTTTTTTAGTGCAAGTGAACTTTAAAGAACCAGATTAAACTAATATTTTATTTTCAGTTTAGGCTTAAATGCTGCTTTCTACTGAAAACATGGAACATTTTTCAGTGTGCAGCAGCACATCCAGAAAATCAGGAAAGAATATATTAATGATTTTCTTAGGGATACAATTAGGTTGCAATAACTGCTGATTGGTTTTGTCTTTGTAACAGAACTGAGACTGGTTTAATCGCAGTTCAGTCATGTATTACTTGCAGCTGTTGTAGATATTATATGATAATCACTATTATGCAAATCATTATATTTTAGATTTATTATAATTTCCCAAGCAAGGTCAAAGACCACAATTTGATTATCACACATGACTGATCTTTAATACTTCATTATGTCTCTTTTAAAGAAAAATATATTGGTATTAGTAATCTCCTCTCAAAGTAACTAAAAAGTTTGATATCCAAAATTTCATGATTTACAATAATTGTATGGCTTGTCAATGAACATGAATAATTTGTAGCTCTATATTAGAACTAAAATTCTGCTATCTAGCACTCCATAATCTTTTGTGAATAGAGAAATGTCATTACCATGGGGGAGTCATTGTAATTGAATGTCAACAGTTCTTGTCATTAAAAGTACATGTGAGAACATTATGTCAGGTGTAACACAATCTAAGTGTGTAGACTGTTGGGTCAGACCCTACATTAATTGTATTTTGGTTTGCCTAGGGCATGTATAGGAATGTTTTGTGAACTAATTTGGTAGTGATTAGGAAGTCCTTAATGCCATAATAAAAGTCCATACTTAGAGATGGAAACATCATTAAAGTAGGAAATAAATGGTTTAAAATGATTAGAGGTTTTTGTAATGAAACATATAGTAATATTCTTTTTACCTACCAATCTCTCTTAAACAACTCATTAGCTTATATTTGGACCATGAATGCTTGATTGCCAAACCTAGTTATCATGATGAAAAATGCGATATATGGTAGGAAATTGACTACATCAAATCAAATCGACCAAACCACTTGATATGCTCTTATTGATGGCAATGTCTGACATCTAAAATGGCCACATTGGTCACTATCTTGAAATTCTTATTACATCTCATCATGCGCAGTGGGTTTTTGATCAAAAGACTTCATGTAACATATAGATATGAAAATAATACCCAATTCTGTCATCAATCATTACCAAAATGGTGACCGTTTAAAACGGTTATATTTATTACTCCAGCATGGATGGTCATATCTGTAGCATTGGCCTTAATCTAATTAGCTCAGATTTGTGTTAGGAACAAAATCACCATTGGCACATGGAATGTAAGAACACTGAGAGCAGCAGGAAAGCTAAAGGAGCTTACATATGAAATAAACAGACACCTCTGGAACATCCTAGGACTCTGTGAGGTACGATGGAAGAACATTGGAGAAACAACTACTTTGGAAGGCCACAAACTGTCTTCAGTGGCATAGAGGACAAACATGAGCAGCTAATTGGGTTCCTTATCCACAAGGACAGCATGAGAACTGTCATTGGCTGTCTGCCAGTCTCCAGCTGGCTTATCACCATCTGCCTAAGGGCAACTCCATTCAACATCACCATCACATAGACATCAGTCTATGATGATGCAGATGTGGAGGACTTTTATGACCAGCTACATAAAGTTGTGGATAAAACACTGAAGAAAGACATTCTTGTTGTACAAGGCAACTGGAATGCCAAGATAGGTGAGGACGCTTGTGTGAACTGGAAAGGAACATGTGGGCATCACTGCAATGCACACACCAACGAGAGAGGTCAGAGGCTCCTGGAATTCGCTAGTTACAACCACCTTATGCTGGCAAACACCTTTGGCCAAAGTATCCAGAAGATGGACATGGCACAGTCCAAGCGGAGACCATCACATTCAGATCAATTACATCATGGTGAAGAGGGTCATACAGTCAAATGTAAACATCGCCAAGACTCGAAGGTTTTCTGGAGCGGACATTGGAAGTGACCATGATCTGGTGATGATGACCTTCAAGCTACATCTAAAGAAGGTTAAGAAAGATAACCAAACAAGAATAAAGTTTGATCCCAAGAAACTGAAGGATCCAGAAGTAGCAGAAGCCTTCCAAGCAAAGATTGGTGGGAAATTTGCAATGCTCACCTTCCTTGATGCTGATGATACAGACATGGACATGTTGATCACCACCTTTAATACAGCAACAACCGAAACAGCCAGCAAGATCCTTGGTAGACATCACCAAGTCAAGAAGCCCTGGGTTACAGTTGAGATCCAGAACTTGTGTGACAAGAGGAGGGAGCTGAAGAAGAAGAAGAATGATACAGAAGAGGCATAGCAGTACAAGGCAGTCAACCAGGAAGTGAAGAAAAGCATGAAAAAAGCAAACAAGAACTAGATCGAACAACAATCCAAAGACATTGAGGGAAACTTGAAAAGGAACAGCAGCAAGAAAATCATCTGGTCAAAGATCTAACAAGCACAAAACAACTGCAAGTTATGTCCTTACAGGACAAAGCCAGAAACTGCCTCACAGAAGAAAAAGACATTCTGAAATGATGGACAGAGTACTGTGCAGAACTTTACAGTCACCAACCCACAACAGATCCAGAGGTACTGAATGTCCCTCCTGCAACTAACAATGACAGCTAACCAGTATCCTATGGGAAGAAGTAGAAGCAGTAGTGAGATCATTGAAAAAGAGGAAGTCATCATCAGGATTAGACAACATCCTAGTAGAACTATAAACAGTTCACATCTTCAAGTATTTGAAGGGAATTGTAACAGATGAAGGATTTAAGCCAGAAGTACTCTCCAGGATTGTGCAGACAACAGCAGTGCTGACAAAACTGAAGCCCATCTGGAATGACAAGAACATCATACTCAGTTCAAAGGGTCAGACTAATGCACTTACTAGTTATCTCAATGTTTATCTATCCCTGTAAATCATGGACCATAACAGCTGACATAGAGAAAAGGGTACAAGCCACAGAGATGAGATGCTTCTGAAAGATCCTCGGCATCTCATGCAAAGACCATGTCACCAATGAAGAAATACAGCAAAGGATCAGACAAGCCATTGGGCCACACAAAGACATCCTGAGCACAGTGAAAAAATGTAAACTGCAGTGGTATGGGCACGTCTCAAGATCATCAGGACTTGCCTAGACAATCATGCAAGGCACTGTACAAGGAAGAAAAAAGAGAGGCACGCAGAGAAAGAGGTGGGAAGACAACATTTGGGAGTGGACCGACTTGACACTGAGCAACTCAATGAGAAAGACGGAAAATCAAGAGGAATGGAGGAAACTGGTTGTTTGGTCTTGTGTGGTGTCCCAATGGTCTACCAGACTACAGGACTGATGATGGTGATGAATTAGCTTTAAAGATATCTCAACTTTTTTTCCAGAATGGATGGTTAAATTAACATAGCATTTTTACTAAATTAATAGAGCAATATATAGCAGATCCTGGATCTAAATTATGCTGTTCTTACCTCCAACATGGTGACCATTTTGGCCATTAAAAAAATCTTGTCATCACTATTTCTTTCAAGTTAATAATGGCATTGATATGGCATTTTCATGAAAGAAACCTCTTGTGGTATGGAGTTAGTCCTGATTGAAGACCTGACCACCAACATGTTTGCACTGTTGTAAACAAGTTTGAAACCAGACCCATTTGACCTAGGGGTCATTTCAAAATGTCACAGCATTCTGACCAAAATTTGTATTTCATTTTTTTCTTCAGTAAGCAAGATGATAGGACAATGTTACTGCTTTTAAGATCAATGGTCTCGGCTATTGATTTTAGTTTATGAGGATTGTGACAAGCACAATGCAATTAATGTAAATAGCAGGACATTAAATGGTAATTACTTTTTGCTCTATCCAGAATAATACCTTTTGCATTTCCTTCTGTTCACTGTTTATTTTGTTTGTAAAACTATGGTTGTCTCTTCATTTGCATGTGGACTGCCATATATGTCCCAGTGACTGGTCCTAAGGAACATAATTACTTTTGTGGACTGCCATATATGTGTCAGTGACTGGTCCTAAGGAACATAATTACTGTTGTGGACTGCCATATATGTGTCAGTGACTGGTCCTAAGGAACATAATTACTGTTGTGGACTGCCATATATGTGTCAGTGACTGGTCCTAAGTGACATAATTACTTTAATATATTAGAAAGTTCTTGAAATGAGACAGATTTCTTAATGTTTTTGAATGGACAAGTTATTGATGGAATCAGTTAATTAAATCCCAGTAATTTGCAATCATCATTAGAAACTGATCCCAGACTATGACTATGGTTCACTATATAAGGTAGACAAATGCTGATTGGAGTGAGCTTTACTATCATAGTGTACAAATTATGACAGCAGAATGTATGGCCAGGATGATGAACATCTATTCAAATTATTTCACTTCCCAAAAATTTTCTTTATAAAATTCTTTAAATGATCTCAACATAACAACAACAGATTTAGTATTTCCCTAAATATGCAAATGAGCTAATGGATTGGATTAAATGGTGGAATGCAGTTATTTGAATGCTACTCTAGGGCTGAATCCAACTACTTCCAAAATGAGGTTATCAAGTTGAATAAAACTGTCTCTTGTTGTACACTTTTTAGAATGAACTGTTTAATCATGAACTGTAGAGCTTGTCAGTTGTTTATAGTGCTGGCCATTAACATCACCTTAACATAATCCATATGATAGTTTGGTTAATTGAAGCCAATTAATGGTTTTATGTTCATCTATTCAATTACCTATTTTTTTTTCCATAGGTTTTTATGTTCTATTGAAAATCATTACAAATCTTAAATTAACTCTGGAAAATGTAAGGATCCAGATAATTACAAATAATCCAAATAATAATTACAAATAATGAGGTTAACTACAAATGGGGCTCCGAGTGGCCGAGTGGTCTAAAGCGCTCTCCGTTACGGATCACTGCCATCTCACCTCTGTCTGCGTGTGTTCGAGTCTAAGATTCGGCTAATGTAGATATGTGAGAAAGCTTGCCAGTAGCTTCTCGTGGGTCGGTGGTTCTTTCCGGTGATTTCCCGGTTTCTTCCTCCACCATTAATACTGGCCGCCATGAATAGCCTATCGTGTGCTGAAAAATGGCGTTAAGCCCAACAACAACAACAACAACAAATGGATTGAATCCATTTTGTTAATGTATTTGAATGATCCAAGTTCAGTAATATTGGTCTTAAAAAATATTATGGATTTAACCAAACTTAGCATGTGGGTATATTTTGTTAATATGAGAAATATATTTAGTTACATTCCATCCATGATATGAAGTTTCAAGGTAAAAGGACAAGGATTTTGTTTCCCGTGTCAAGATTTTAACTTAAAAAGAAGAAATATTCTCTTGGCATATTTGAAGTTTCTCAAAAATATCTGAAATAATTTTAATACTCATAATTAAAAAGAGTAAGGGGAGGAAGGCAAGACATGGATTTCTGAGTTCTTTTGGTCAGCAGAGCATTAGTTCCTTCAAGAGACTCTTGTTTTGACAAATTTTAAAGGATTTCTTGACAAAATACATGTTAGTGTGATTAAGTAAAACTAAAGTGGTGTAGATGTATTTAGTATTTTATTTGTATATGATAGTGACCTAATTTGGTTTGTATACCATTATATTAGTTTTGGAAACATTAAATATTTTTAAGCTTTCAAACTTTTGGGAGAACATTTACTTTTTTCTGTAATAGGATATACATGTTTAACAAATAGTATATTATTAAAAAAGTTGTGTACATAAGCAGGAACTAGAATAAAAGCAAGATGGGTTTGAATTTTATTAAATACTTGCTGTTTATTTCTAAAGTGGCATGTGTTTGAATAAGTTGCTGTAATGCTGTTGTGTGACATCAATTTAACATGAAAATCCACTTTGTAATATTGATCTCCTCCACAGGTAAACATGAAATTTACAGATAATGAATTCACCAACACAGTTAGATGTTTGCTGTATTTTCAGCTTGAAATATCCTAATGAAAGATTCATATAGATTTAGAGTAGAAATTGATGAGATATTCACCCATTCTGGAACTAATAAATTAAATTGAATACATTTGAATGGGTTTATTTGCTGGAAAGGAAAATACATGTTTGAGAGGCAAGGAGAGTTGGTATCCTGTATTGACTTTTTTCGTCTGTTTTGCCATAATAGGGCTTAAATTGATAACATTTCAGGTGAGGTAAGTAAGGCTAACCTGAATCCTTGCATAATCCCAAGTTCAAGAAATAACTATGTTTCCTTTATGTTCAGCTGATGTCCTCATAAAAACTCATCAGCAAAGAAAATTTCAAAAAAGGATAAGAATGCAATAAAGTTTACGATTTTTGAACTGGAAATCTTTTTGATGCCTTAATTGATTTTTCTAAGACATCAGATATTGAATTCCTTTTCCTGGATCCATAAATAAGTTGAAATTTTTCTATAATAATGAAAACAATTACCAACCAACATGTTTTTTTATTCTTACTGCTTTATTATATTTTTATTCATACATTTTCTTCCTATCAAGTTTTGATAGCCACCGGAAGTTGCCAACCTTTCACCAAACAAAGAAAAACATCACTATATCTTTACTCAAGTTTATTTATTGTAATTCTACTTTTTACCTATTGTCATTCTGTGGTCATAGTTTATCATTATTTTCTTGTTGTTAGTTCAAGATTTTGTCAGTAGAGGATGGATCTGGAGTTTTCAAAAATGGAAATGTAACTGGCTCTCTTTGTCTTTCATCAGATGCCATTCTCTTCATCATATCTGTCTTAAAGGCTTAACTGTTGTATACTGTTTGTAAAATCACTGACCATTAGAAATGCTTCATACAGTTGCTAGTAAGGGAAGCAATTCCATATGATAGTGTCATTGAAGATTTGTAGAAGGAATTAAGAGTGAATGACTTATGTGATTTATGATAGTCCACTAGAAACTGAATTTTTAGTTGTATTAATGGCAGTGGTTATTATACTTTACATTACTCCATGGTAATGAAGTTCTTTGAAATTTGCTCCAAGCCCAACACATGCTCATAGGCTTATAGAAAGTCTTTCTTAATGAATCAAAATATGTGAAATTTTACAAAATTAATTATTACATGATTTAAAAACAAAGATGACTTCATAATTTCAGTATAATCAAACCAGTCATTTCTGACATAATTTTGAATCAAAGGTATATCCTATATTTAAGTCCTGAGTGAAGGAACTTTTCCCACATGCTGACCCACAATTAACATATAGCAGAATGTCACACAATTACAGTATAGCAGTATGTCACACAATTAACATATAGCAGTATGTCACACAATTAATACAAAGCAGTATGTCACACAATTAACATATAGCAGTATGTCAAACAATTAACATATAGCAGTATGTTATAAATTAACATATAGCAGTATGTCCCACAATTAACATATAGCAGTATGTCACACAATTAACATGTAGCAGTATGTCACACAATTAACATATAGCAGTATGTCACACAATTAACATATAGCAGTATGTCATAAATTAACATATAGCAGTATGTCACACAATTAACATATAGCAGTATGTCACACAATTAACATGTAGCAGTATGTCACACAATTAACATATAGCAGTACCTATGACCCCCTACTAGTACTATACCTAGCAAAGTTATATCAAAAGATTTGCAGTTTATTTGGCAGCTTGTCCTATTTTCTGACTTTCCAGCCTAATGTCCATAATCTCTCAGACTATTAGACTATCAGACTATTATATTATCAGACTATTAGACTAACAGACTATCAGACTGCCACTATATATCATATACATTTTCAAATGATCATAACATAAATATTGTTCAAATAGTTTTCTTAAAATGTACATTTCTTAAAATGTACTAAAATGTAACAATAATTCAGACTGGTTCAACATAAAATACCCAGATTTCATATGATTTACTATGCCAGTGAGTAGGGTTTGATTATGTCCAATCTGGCAATAGGTCAGTAAGTAACATGATATCATGTATTAACACCCAGGACCATGTTGATTGCCTATTTGTTGGTTTAAGATAAGTAGATGCTAAGGAAGGTTGTCCGACATGTTAGAAAGGTCTTTCGGCAGTGTAATTTCAAGGTTTAGAATTCCATGTTGTATTATTATATCTTAGCACAGTTGGGGTAATTTTTAGAAAGGACTCTGGAATTTACATACTGATTGCAGTAAAGCGGAATTGCTATGTGTTTTATACAATAGAGTGAGGTCCAATAGTTGCCTGTTTACTTTATGCCGTTGTATGTTTTCTTCCAAATTCAAGTGAAGCTGTATTTAGTTAAGCAGTTGCATTGAAAATGACCTCAGACCAGATGACAGCACATCAACAGTTAAAAGTTTTGGTTCATATGTTTTTCATTTACATATATTTTCTAAACCTCTTGACATTATGTACATTGCATGAATGATTATAAATCTGAGAGTTCATTATCTGACATGCTTTTTTGCTCCATTGACCTTGGATGGAGTCAAGGTTACAGCCCTACAACAATTTTGTTGCAGTTTTTCTTTAATTTGCTTTTAATTGCTTATATTTCTTAAACTCTTTAATGAAATCTCATCATAATTAATATAAATTATGTGGCATGCTCACTTGCTCTTTTGATTATGTGGTCAAATTTAGTCATAGAAAATTTGCATATGAGGTTTTCATTAAAGATTTGTTTCATTTGTATATTTCCTTTGATGGATTTTGTTGGCATGAATCATTATGAAGCTAAAGACAATCCATTAGGGTCAAGGTTACAGATAATTCATTCTATGACATGACCTATGGCTATAGGGTCAAGGTAAAATTGGTGCTTCATTCAAGCTTTAAATTGGTGCTTCATTCAAGGCCATTTTGTGCAGTCTCTGGCCTTGTTAAATGAGAAACTGTTCAAATTTTGTGTTGCCAACTGTTTTCAAAGCTATTCTTGTTGCTTTAATATGTATTCAAACTCCTGCAAGAAATATTTGACAAAAAAGAAACATTTTTATTTTTATTTTTATATTTTGATTCTGCCATTACAACTAGATTAATTAGCAGTATTAAGATTCAATTTTGAGTGCATATCATTATTATATTTGCAGTTCTTTTACCTTGTTTGACTGGTTTAACATACTCATAAGTTTGATTGGCCAAATGTTTACACAAGGCATACCTACAAACTAACAGGTATTTGAATCAGGCAGCAATTGCATTGGTAATGATTGATCACTATGAATAATATTTAGAAAACAAGTTTGAAGCCATGTCAAGCATTTCCTTATATCACATGTTGTTTGCATGCAACATAGTAATTCATGATCTAAATACATGTACAGCTGGTAGAATTTATATTCACTTATAAGTCAAGTCTAACTGCAAACAAGATAGACCATGATCTGCCATTGCATAATGGGCTGGCAGCTCATGGTGTATGTTATTCATCCTTCTGATTACTCCTAAAAAGCTATATGGACTCAGATCTGATTGAAAAGTGTTATGCAATGGGAGTTCTGGGTCTGTGCAGTCGAAGTTTGAGACCCACCACATTTGCTTTGTTTGTTGCTATGCTACTGTATAAGTGGGTATGTGCAGTAGTTCATAATATTATTTAAGAATACACTTTCAGATTTTAAAATCATATCTCCCTCCATTCTACCTGAATATGTTGATATTCATCAAAAGGATCAGTACAAAACAAACTGGGAAAGTTTAAATGTCATGATAATACATCTATGCTTCATTTTCAGATCATCAGTTTTCTCATTAGAGACTTAATGACAAATTATCCTCTATTAAACATTATGTGTGTGTTGGTCTATCTGTGTGTGTGTGTGTGTGTGTGTGTGTGTGTGTGTACATACACACACACAAACACACACAGACAAATAACTAAGAACTAGTAATTATGACACAGTTTCTATTACATATAAGAGGTGGGTACAGTTTACTTAAGTGGTAATAAAATTAAATGTATTTAATGTCTTGGTATAAAACAGTGGTTCCATGGTTCCATTAGATTGCAATATAATAATGGAGTGTTGTATGTGGATCTCTCTCTCTCTCTCTCTCTCTCTCTCTCTCTCTCTCTCTCTCTCTCTCTCTCTCTCTCTCTCTCTCTCCCTGGATTCTGTAGTAGAATCTTGATAATAGTGGGCAGAAATAATAGTTTAATACAAACAATACTATCATACAGGTTAGAGAAATTAAATTCATACTCTACGGAGTTTTGAACCCGGGTCTGCAAGTAAATGGCACCCATCACCAGCCCATATACCGTCACAACTAAGCATGCATCACCAAAAAATGATGGCACTGAGTCGGTGTTATATAAATTTATGCATAGCAAACACACTCGCATGACGACCTAGTAAATAATTCTCATATATATACACAGTTGTTCCAGATTCCTATGACAGAAATCAAAGTATATAGGATTTTTGTATTACAAAGAATTATAAATATATACCAGACAGAATTTGGAATGACTGTGTATATATATGAGAATTATTAAGTCGTCATGCAAATGTCGGCTACACACAAGCTTATATAACACCGACTCGGTGCCATCATTTTCTGGTGATGCGTGCTTAGTCTTAGTATATGGGCTGGTGCATGCAGGCAAGGTGATGGGTCAATTTACTCGTGGACCCAGGTTCGAAACTCCGTAGAGTATGACTTTAATTTTTCTAACCTGTATGATAGTATTGTTTGTATTAAACTATATATATATGAAAATGTAAAATATCTCACCTACAGGTATGCTGTATTACTCCATCCTCTCACCATGCTTCAGAAACTATGAACACTCTACGCTATGCCAGCAGAGCTAAGAAGATTCAAACAAAGCCAGTTGTCAAAATGGTAATGCCTTAGATTTATTAGTCACAGCCTTGTATTAAAATCTTCTGCAAGTTTAACTGAATTTAACAATCCAATTAATATCATTCAGTATTCTGAGTTTGAAAAGGAAATTGTGTTAAACATTTTTACTGTAACAATTATGTGATGTTTAGGTAAGTATTAGTGAAAATGAACACTTGGAAGGAAAAAAAACATCAATTTTGATCAACAAAAAATTATATAAAGAGAAAGTTTAGAACACTTCATCATAAATGCTGCTTTTAATATTTATTATTTGTATGTCATTTCCCAGTTAGTAATTCATAGAAAGTGGGATTTTAGGACCTGTTAGCAAAACCAAAGCTACAACTAATGTTCATTCATTTAAGGAGTTGAAGGATTTTATTGCTTTGAAGACCTTGCTTGTGCAGTTGATTTGTATTGTTGCCAATTGGAATATGCAGCAGTATATCACTATTATCCTCAACTAAAATGTTTTTCTCAAGACTGCAACTATTTATAAACTCTGGCCATGATTTTATCCAACTTATAAATCTGTATGGAGATAGATTGATATTTATGTTGTGTGGTAATTACATGTAAGGATTTTGTTTCACTTAATTTGCATGGTCAGTTTCATTTTAAATTGAATTTTTCCTCTTCCAGTATAGTGGTTAAAATGCAAAATTAACAGGAAATTATTATTTTAGATAAAAATAGACTTTTATTTTTTTTTTCTTTGTCAATCTCAGGATCCTCGAGAAAAATTGATCCTCAGCTTGAAGCGAGAGATAAAAGTGTTAAAGAATGAGAACCACTATCTCAGACAACAGGTATGTAAAACCAAGTTGCTTTATTGATTGTAAAAAGAATGTTATAGCCAGAAACAGCATAAGTGTAGTCTTTTAAAAATATATGCCAGGGTACTTTGATTTCACAGAGTTCATATTAAAATGAAAAGAGAATTCTAAATTGCATCTATGGGTCAGTACCCCACTTTAAAACTGCCTGCCCTGGGTCCCATGTACGTTTTAATGGAACAGCCTTAAGTGATTGACTGTATTGAACCATGCTAATTAGACTATCCGTATCTCATTCTCACAAATGGAACAAGTCTGTTACCACCCTTCTGCCATATTGGTTTTTATAAGGAATTTCTTTGATTTATTTACTCCTCTTGTTACTTTTCTTGTAAAAGAAGTATAACTTTATTCTTTAAAAATCATTGCTGTCAGACTTTTTGTTTCATTGCAGTAAAAGGAAAGAAAAATAGCAAATTAATTTATTTTCTTTAAAATTCAATTTAATGTTGACCACATTAGCTATGTCATTGTCAGGTTCAAGGCTGTCTCTGGTCAGTTTAAAGACGGTGTATGATATATGGGTAAATATGGCATCACAAATGGAAATATTTGTGCATCAGGGCAGTGGTTATATGTTTACATAACAGGCATAAAGGAGTTTGTCCATTTGTCTCGTACAGTCTTAGTCTTTGGTCCTCCTGCTCCATTCAGTGTATTGGGCAGCTCTCCATTGAGGTCAATCTGTTGCAATGGTTTCATCGTCATTCAATGATATGTCCAGCACTCTCAGATCTTCTATGAAGGTGCTGCGCAATGTAGTTTGGGGGCGGCCTTGTTTTTGTCTTCTTCACAGCATCCACGATTTGGCATTTGTTGGATGTCATAAGATTGGTTGCCAGTGTATGGTACAGACTACATGTAAATTAGCAATCTATTTTGGTTGTGATCTGAGCTGTTTTTTTTTTTATTTTGAGATTGGAAAGGCATCCATAGGAAATATAGGACCACTTTGTATGAATGTAAGGGACCAGAATTTTTCCATCTTATACCAATATCTTTTGGAGCAATTTAGGATGGAATTTACGAATGCTATAAACCTTTCATTTATTTGATGTTTATAAATAATATTGTTACCATTGAGACCAGAACAAAATTAGAATTAAACAATTTCATCATTATTGAAACTTTTATCACAAGACCATTATGTTTACAATGCAATACTCTAACCAAAACATCATGTTTTTTGATGCAACAGTATTACCCACAAATAATAAAATATGATTGGATCTATATTGCAAACCAACAGATAAACATTGTTAATCATGCCAGTCATCCCTTTCATTTCAAGTCAGATCCATATAGTCTATTATTACATATGAAACATATCTACACTAATCAATCAGACATTGAGAAACACGCATCCAATATCATCCATATTCATGGAGGCTACCCAAGATTTATCACCTATTCTTATATTATAACAGTGATATATGAGACAGTAAAAAAAATTAGCAGGTGTGTTAGGTCAAAAAAGTGTTTTCATAAGTGATCCATGCATAAAAGAATCTCTCCAAAAAGTGTTAAAAAAGCTGTTTTCCTTAGTCTTTTTCAAGCAAGTGTAAGTTAATGATATTTTGGCAAGATTCCTCTAAGATGTGTTTCCATTTTCTTGATGTAGTTCTAAGTCATCTGAGCCAAGTAATCTTTAATGCAAATGCATTTACCATTTTTGTAACAATTAATAGCTATTTTCTTGATTTTATTAACTGAATTATTCCACATAAAATTTTGAAATGCATTCTCAGTTTTGATTAGAATTATCATTGGCATTGGAGAGGATATAAGTAGGTGGTTGATTGTATATAATGCTAAACATTTAAAACTGAGTCTGTGAAATGGTATAAGAGATTTTTTATGACTATTGATTTAATAATTTTCTTATTTCTTTCATTTTTTCCATAATCTACAACTTCCATTTTTTAAGCATTGTTGTAAAGTTTACACTAAATAATGTCAACTCTGTATCTCCAAATTATTCAATAACTCTTGTCATCATCTATCATCACTTACATCATCTATCCTCACAAGCTTTCTTCAAAGCCAGATAACCTTAGTTTTGTCATTATGGATGCTATGAGAAATTTCAATCTGATTAAAATCGGATCTCCACTGTCGTACATGAAGATTTGATGACAACTGCTACAGGGCCATGTTCCTGTGACCTTTGAATTAGCCAGTGGAAATGCATTTTCAAAAATCTGAAAGTGAATAAAATCATTCAGAACACATTGTTGCTCTTCATCTACACTACTCTTTTCTTCAGCTGTGAAGACATAAGATTTCATCTGACTGATTGATAAAATGTGCAATTATGGTAATAATATACATTACCAGAGCATGACATCTGAGCATTTGCTGTCAGATTTTCATTTATGACAGTTGAGATCTGATTTTAATCAGATTGTAAGAAAATTTAGGTCATCGAAATAAAAGATGAATGTCGGGCTTTAGGAATTTTACTATTCACATCCGGGGTGAAAAAGGTATCATCTGCTTATTGAGATATAAATAATCTTTTATTAATTTGCGTTCTTTTAATATTTGGTCTACCTCTTTTTCTTTTGTGTCAGTATCTCACAACAAAAGATAAATATATTTTGTTATACATATCTATATTATTATTCTTTAACTTGTTTCCATGATTGTAGGTTATAGTTTAAGCAAATCTGGTCATTTGTAAAGAAATGTTTAGATGGCTTATTTTTGGCTATTGTTGTGGGTTGTATTTTAAGATAATATCTGCAAACATGCTGACTTGGCCATTTGATCTTAGAAAGTTCTGGAAGAGAACTTATGACCCACATCCTGTTTTTTGTTTAAGGTTTTAATAAACAAAATTATTCATTCCTATTTTGATATCAGTCTAGTGGAATTTGCTGTGTCCAGATATAATTTAAAAGGAATCATTTAATTAAACTTTTCATTGGAATTACAAAGTGCTCATTGACTGTTTGGACTAAAACACTATTCTGGAATTTTTGTCAATTCATTCAGATACATTCTGGATTATATATTAGGACTGTTAGTACATCAAACTATTCAAGACTTATTACATCAGCATATTCAAGATTGGAATTCATTCAGAACAGTCTATACTGTTGGACTTGTGGTAGAACTTTCAGGATTATATGGGATTAAATTCACAATACTCTTAAGTTCCTTTTAAAATTTCACTTTGTATTCTTGGGAAATAATTTTTTTTATATGATGTTAGTTATTGAGGCAGATCAATTTCAACATACATTGATTGGGATCCAAAGGTGATAAATCAAATATTGGTGAGGGGCCCCGAGTGGCCGAGTGGTCTAAAGCGCTGTCCGCTACGGATCACTGCCATCTCACCTCTATCTGCGTGGGTTCAAGTCTAAGATTCGGCGAATGTGGATATGTGAGAGAGCTTGCCAGTAGCTTCTCGTGGGTCGGTGGTTCTTTCCGGTGATTTCCCGGTTTCTTCCTCCACCATTAATACTGGCCGCCATGTATAGCCTTTCCTGTGCTGAAAAATGGCGTTAAACCCCACAACAACAACAACAACAACAACAAATATTGGTTTATTCCTAAATCACATTAAAAAAATTAGTGCATGTACAAACATGCAGAAACAGCTGAACACTTTATGCCAGAATGTCAAAAATATATAACTCTGAGACATTGTGTTTTCTTGACATTGCTGTAGCAATTTAAATTTTAAGACATTACTATCCATCAGTACTATACACTCTGATGAAGTTAATGCATAATTATTGATGCAGTGCAAACCTTTAAAACATTTTGTCACATTTACACACAGATCATAACCACACACATGTATTCCATCTTGTTTTATTATTAAATGACTTCTGAAATAGTTACATATACTAGAATTGATCATGTATATATTTATTTATGACCTATCTTCGTATGTCAGAATATTATTATTGGTTGTTTTAATCTCTCAGTAATAGGAAAGACAGTTTTCAACAAGCTTTCTTCAGAGTCCCCAGATATTGTATCATAAGTTACAAATCATACATGAAGATTCTCTTTTGAATAAATACTGCTAAAACAAATTACATACTGGAGAAATAAGAAAATATGCAACAAAAAATAATAATTAAAAGCAATAATAGTACCATATAACAGTTTATTGACATGGTAGCTGAGCAAGAGCTAGTCATGGCTCAAATATGTGGTAATCTTGACCATTGCAACTCAAAATTAATGTGTTTATAAGTGTTGAAAATGTTTTTTATGTGCATACAGGTTTTGGTATGTACAGTAAAAAAAATTTCCATTTCTCAAAATTTTACATTTGCTGTGATGCTGTGAGGCAGAAAGGAAAACAGGGCCCTAATACTCAAATTTAATACTTGTATATTCCCATAATGTCAATTGCAAAAAATATGCAAGTTGAAATTTTAAAGTTCTTGCTTCATTTTTAAAGTGTTAATTTTACAAGTGTTGTACTGCAAATCAATTGTAAAATAATTTGTTGTACGTACTTAAGCAAAAACAGATGCACAATTTATAAAACATAAAACATCTAATACTGGTTTTCTTGGTTAACCAATATTAGCTATTTGTGTCACATTGGATGTTGACCACTACTTGAAAATAAAATCGTTGTTCCTGTTACTGTACAATCCTTTCCAAAACTGCTATTCACTAAATTGCTTTATTATTTGTAATAACCATTCAAGGTCAAATGAATGAACATAGGCATATTCAGTTGAGACTTAAGTCATAAACAATTATTTTTATTAAAATGTTCCAGATTACAGTTTTGATATTACACTTTAAGGTGAAACAATGTTTTCAAATGTAGTATCATTTGCAGGTTGAGTTTATTTACCACTGACTACTTTCAAAGAAATGCAAGTAGTAGAAAAGGTTAAATTCTAGCCAAGCTAACCAGAAAAATTAATCCGAAATACAAATTATTGCATCCTCAAAACATACTTATTGATATCTACACTTTGGAACTGATTTTTTTTCAGCTGGATTTTCCTGCCAAACCAAAGGGCCAATTGGCACGTCAAAATGATGAGAATTATGTCAAGCTAATGCAGGAGAAAGGTGAGTGCCAAAAAAAAATTATTTTCTTTTCACTCAGTCTACCTATGAGTTAGACTGTGAAAGCTTGCAAATTCCAGCTGCTCACTTACATACTATCCCGGGTTTGTGTGAGACAAAAAATACAGTTTATGATCATAACAACATGTACTATGTGTCATATGACTTCAAAGGAGGACAGTTACAACTATCCAGCTAAAGTGATTCACAAAGTTGCTAATTAATATAAATATTTATAGAAATACCTCTGGAACAACCTTTTTGTATTTTGTTAGTTACTAAAATTTTATTAAATAATGATGAAGTCCAAAACATTTGAAAGCTGTTTTGAATTACCTCTGTATAGGAGGGCATGACGAATGAATTCAAAGTAAGATCGGACTGATCACTGGGTCTAGCCAGAACTCCCTGAAAATCGTTGACAATTTTAGATCTTGGGGGCTCATCAGAGAATGGACCAAGAGAAAAAGGGATTAGTCTTGGAAACATGACAGTTTCCCAACATTATTATTCATTTCAACAAAAAATTGAATCCAGTTTTTATCAGTCAGTTATCTTCTGTTAATTGGTGGGCTTTAATTTCAGTTGTTGAATGATCTTCCAAATCTGAGTATAATGTAACTGTCATCTTTTCATAATCAAGGTCTGAAATTAACTATTATCAAAAGTCCAATTAATATGTACAATTGATCATCAAACTTCCTTTGTTAATTAATTTCTGGGCTAGCAATTGGACTTTTAAGCACTGCACTTCATGTCAGATGGCTTTGTGTAATATAAATGACACCGAAAAACAGACATATTAAATACATACACATGACTCTTTTCAAATTATATTTTTATATTGTCCCAAAATATGACCATTATTAAATTGATTCATTTTTGGTATTTTACTATTACAATTTCACATAAGGTTTACACATCCTTTTTGTAAAGCAAATGATTAAGATAGACATACATTTTTTTTTGTTTTGGCGATTCTGGCAAGATTTTGACATGCAAGTCCTTGGACTATTTACAAAAAGTCACTTGGCTGTTTCCATGGAGGTTACATTTTGGTGTTAATTAAATAGCCTGCCTACTGATGTGAGAACCTGGGTGTCGGGGACCCTGTCCTACCATCTTATCTTCATTAGTTTCCCTAGTCAACCCATATGAAAATCTTTCAGCTTCTTGGCATGTGTTAAGGTTGCATAAGCATACAGCATGACTGGCAATACAGTTGCTTTGTACATTTTAAATGTTGTTTGTAGACTGATGCCTCTGCACTCCCATACATTTGCATGATGTGGGCTGAATATGACAGTGTGATGCCCAGATAGATGGATTTGTCCATTGCCAGGCAGGTTTGGCCATTTACTGTGATGGTAGGCTAAATATAAGGCTTACCTTGTACAGATTGATGTATCACCTGTCTTTGTGTTCTGATAGGGAGACTGAAATTGTCACAAGCAAAAGAGAAATGGTTTATATTCTATCACATGTCAGACTCAGATTTGATGTGAAGGGAACAGTCATCGGCAAATAGATCATGAATAGTCACTTCTTTCAGCTTTGTCTTCACCTATAGTCTCCTCAGTTTTAAGAGTGTGTCATCACTGATATCTAATGTCAATCTAAGTATCATAGTCACTGAAGACAACAGTAAGCACATCAGAGAACATATATTAAAGAGGGGTTGGGACCAAAACACAGCCTTACTTGACTCTATTGATAACTGAGAATGGTTTAGATGACTTGCCATTGTCCATGACACAAGTGGGCATGCCATCATGGAATTGCCAGACCATCATGATGAATTTCTCTGAGCAGCCAAATTTTTCCATTCTCTTCCAAATGCCCCAATAGCTGTTTGTGTCAAAGGCTTTTGACAGGTTGATGTATAATGTGGATAGATTGGAGTTATGTTCCTGGCATTTTTTCGGGAGTTGATAAGCTACAAACACCATGTTTATAGTCCTTTGTCCTTTCCAGAAGAGATTCTGACTCACAGATAGGAGTCCTTGAATGATGTGATGCACAAGGCAATTCAGCAGAAGTATGGTAGGTATTTTGCCAGCTGTTGACAGCAAGGAGATGCCCCAATCGCTGTCACAGGATTGTCTGTTGTCTTTCAGTTTGTACAAGTGGAGGATAGATGTGTCCTTGTACTCCAGGGGTATAGTTCTTTTGAGTCCACTTTGGCTGGAAGAGTTCAGTCTGTTTCTGTGCCATCTGAGAGCCTCTGGGTTTGTTGACTTCTGATGGTATAGGCACTTTACTCCCAGAACTAAATAACCTGCCTGTGTTGCAGTGTTGTAAAAAGCTAAACTAAATTCAGTTACATTTTCTTTTTTTCCAGAGAAGCAAAATGGTGCTAAAGATGACATGGGTCTATATGAAATGTTACAGGAGTACATGGTGGAAAATGAAGCACTAAGGTAAATTTGAAATGCTTGTGAGAGATATAGGGGACACCTTATAATAATTGGACAGCCAGTTTTTACAAACCATTCATCAAGACCTGACATGGTATTCACTAATCATTTCGAGTAAGAAACTCAAGCTTTATGAAGGTCAAAGTCCTAAAATTCTGATTGTCATAAATTTTAATTAGAATGAAACCAGAATCACAGAGATTTTAGATTTTTCTTCACTTCTGCCACTCTTTAAAACCACCAGAATTTTCAAGACATCATGTGCACCTTAAGTATCTTATTTGGTTTTTGAGTTTTGAGCTGAAGCATGTCATTCATGATTAGAAACTTTTGTGAAAATATGACTTGTACAGGTGTGATATCAGGCCTGGCTATTAAGACAGCTGGACATGTGATTGACAGATCAGGTATATTCAAAGATCTATTCACTTTTGCAGCTGGATAAAATTACACATGTCAGTTAATTCTTGGACTTTAAATAATTTTGATCTCTCTCTCTCTCTCTCTCTCTCTCTCTCTCTCTCTCTCTCTCTCTCTCTCTCTCTCTCTCTCTCTCTCTCTCTTGCTGTCTTGTTTACTTTGATAAATTGTAGGCTAGTTACATCTTAGAGTTACATTAAAAATAGTTTGGGTAATATCTTATTTGCTGCACAGCATTAAAGTTCCAAAATTGCCAATGCCAGTCAAAATTTTCAGATTGCATTTCAATTCATTAAAAACCATACATCAGCAATCTCACAGTTAGAGGCTTGTGTTGTTTTCTGCATGCAAATTTTTGCCTCAGAATCAGTCATGTTAGAGTAACATAATTTTGAGATTATACAGCTGTTGTAGCAAATTACTTTCTTGACCCGTAAAATGTATAAATAGATAATTCTGCAATAAATGAAACTTATTTGTTTGAAACAAAATTTTTAGTGAAGGAGGGCAATTAAAAATGAAAATACTAGTCAGAAATAGTTAATGAAAATTCCAAAATATCTCTTATCCAATAGATAGCTGAACATATCAGTTATATTTAAGGACTAAATTGTTTTTGATTCTTTGTGAATAATAGAATCCTTTGTATACATTTGTGTAGGATAAGAAAATTCCAGAATTTTACACTAGAGTCAAGGCTTTAGATTCAAAGAATTGACTTGAGTCTGATGTACAGAATTCTACCACAGGGTCAGAATTTTGCATTAGATGTGAGAGTTTGACATTTATCTTAGGTTCAGAATGCCACCTGCAGGTCATAACTTTGCATTAGGCACTAAGCGTTGCATATGTCAGTTGCAAAAATCTGATCCTGAAATTGGGCTTCCCATTCTACACTAATGCATTTATGTTGGATTACTTTCATCACATTCCTGAATAAAACAAATGAAGATTGAAGTCAAAGGCTGCATTATCAGTACAAACAGTGAAGTGAAAATGCTGTATTATCAGTACAAATAGTGAAGTGAACATGCTGTATTATCAGTACAAACAGTGAAGTGAAAATGCTTTATTGTCAGTACAAATGGGAAAGTGAAAATGCTGTATTATCAGTACAAACAGTGAAGTGAAAATGCTGTATTATCAGTACAAACAGTGAAGTGAAAATGCTGTATTATCAGTACAAACAGTGAAGTGAACATGCTGTATTATCAGTACAAACAGTGAAGTGAAAATGCTGTATTGTCAGTACAAACAGTGAAGTGAATATGCTGTATTATCAGTACAAACAGTGAAGTGAAAATGCTGTATTATCAGTACAAACAGTGAAGTGAAAATGCTGTATTATCAGTACAAACAGTGAAGTGAAAATGCTGTTTTATCAGTACAAACAGTGAAGTGAAAATGCTGTATTATCAGTACAAACAGTGAAGTGAAAATGCTGTGTTAGTACAAACAGTGAAGTGAAAATGCTGTTTTATCAGTACAAACAGTGAAGTGAAAATGCTGTATTATCAGTACAAACAGTGAAGTGAAAATGCTGTATTGTCAGTACAAACAGTGAAGTGAAAATGCTGTATTATCAGTACAAACAGTGAAGTAAAATGCTGTATTATCAGTACAAACAGTGAAGTGAAAATGCTGTATTATCAGTACAAACAGTGAAGTGAAAATGCTGTATTATCAGTACAATCAGTGAAGTGAAAATGCTGTGTCAGTACAAACAGTGAAGTGAAAATGCTGTATTATCAGTACAAATAGTGAAGTGAAAATGCTGTACTATCAGTACAAACAGTGAAGTAAAAATGCTGTGTCAGTACAAACAGTGAAGTGAAAATGCTGTATTATCAGTACAAACAGTGAAGTGAAAATGCTGTATTATCAGTACAAACAGTGAAGTGAAAATGCTGTATTATCAGTACAAACAGTGAAGTGAAAATGCTGTATTGTCAGTACAAACAGTGAAGTGAAAATGCTGTATTATCAGTACAAACAGTGAAGTAAAAATGCTGTATTATCAGTACAAACAGTGAAGTGAAAATGCTGTATTATCAGTACAAACAGTGAAGTGAAAATGCTGTATTATCAGTACAAACAGTGAAGTGAAAATGCTGTATTATCAGTACAGTGAAGTAAAAATGCTGTATTATCAGTACATAGTGAAGTGAAAATGCTGTATTATCAGTACAAACAGTGAAGTGAAAATGCTGTATTATCAGTACAAACAGTGAAGTGAAAATGCTGTATTGTCAGTACAAACAGTGAAGTGAAAATGCTGTATTATCAGTACAAACAGTGAAGTGAAAATGCTGTATTATCAGTACAAACAGTGAAGTGAAAATGCTGTATTATTAGTACAAACAGTGAAGTGAAAATGCTGTATTATCAGTACAAACAGTGAAGTGAAAATGCTGTATTATCAGTACAAACAGTGAAGTGAAAATGCTGTATTAACAGTACAAACAGTGAAGTGAAAATGCTGTATTATCAGTACAAACAGTGAAGTGAAAATGCTGTATTAACAGTACAAACAGTGAAGTGAAAATGCTGTATTATCAGTACAAACAGTGAAGTGAAAATCCTGTATTATCAGTATAAACAGTGAAGTGAAAATGCTGTATTATCAGTACAAACAGTGAAGTAAAAATGCTGTATTGTCAGTACAAACTGAAGTGAAAATGCTGTATTATCAGTACAAACAGTGAAGTGAAAATGCTGTATTATCAGTACAAACAGTGAAGTGAAAATGCTGTATTATCAGTACAAACAGTGAAGTGAAAATGCTGTATTGACAGTACAAACAGTGAAGTGAAAATGCTGTATTATCAGTATAAACAGTGAAGTGAAAATGCTGTATTATCAGTACAAACAGTGAAGTGAAAATGCTGTATTATCAGTACAAACAGTGAAGTGAAAATGCTTTATCAGTACAAACAGTGAAGTGAAAATGCTGTATTGTCAGTACAAACAGTGAAGTGAAAATGCTGTGTTGTCAGTACAAACAGTGAAGTGAAAATGCTGTATTGTCAGTACAAACAGTGAAGTAAAAATGCTGTATTAGTGAAGTGAAAATGCTGTATTGTCAGTACAAACAGTGAAGTGAAAATGCTGTATTATCAGTACAAACAGTGAAGTGAAAATGCTGTATTATCAGTACAAACAGTGAAGTGAAAATGCTGTATTGTCAGTGCAAATAATGAAGTGAAAATGCTGTATTGTCAGTACAAACAGTGAAGTGAAAATGCTGTATTGTCAGTACAAACAGTGAAGTGAAAATGCTGTATTGTCAGTACAAATAATGAAGTGAAAATGCTGTATTGTCAGTACAAATAATGAAGTCAAAATGCTGTATTTTCAGTACAAACAGTGAAGTGAAAATGCTGTAATGTCAGTATAAACAATGAAATGAAAATGCTGTATTATCAGTACAAACAGTGAAGTGAAAATGCTGTATTATCAGTACAAACAGTGAAGTGAAAATGCTGTATTGCCAGTACAAACAGTGAAGTGAAAATGCTGTATTGTCAGTACAAACAGTGAAGTGAAAATGCTGTATTGTCAGTACAAACAGTGAAGTGAAAATGCTGTATTATCAGTACAAACAGTGAAGTGAAAATGCTGTATTATCAGTACAAACAGTGAAGTGAAAATGCTGTATTGTCAGTACAAACAGTGAAGTGAAAATGCTGTATTGTCAGTACAAATGGTGAAGTCATATCAGTACAGATGGGAAAGTCAAAATGATATTTGAATGGATGTATCACTTTTCAAAAATATAATAGCAGCTTAAACTGTATTGACAGTTTACACCATTAGCAATTGTGTATTGGACCATGCTGGTACAATGAGACACAACAGGCAAACAGTCATGAAATAATGTTCATTTTTGTATTAAGTAATAATGTGAGACTTACAATAAATGTTAAGGTATTTCTTGATGTAGATATAACAGTATGCTAATTTTCCAGTTGCTGATTAGAAAATACAGTTTATATGAAGGATTACAAACAAATAATGTTGAAACAAAAACATTACCTAAATCTGTCAGTGGAATTTGTAAATATAACTTGGTTGATACCCTCATCCTGTCACTCCAAGTTGGAATTGGTGACCATTGCATGTATTCTTGGATTGTAATTGTCAAAATGTTGTAAATTGCTTAGAGCTTCTAAAGATTAGGCGCTGTATAAAGTCCTTCTAATTATTATTATAGTTGATGTTTATCTTTTCTTCACCGTGAATTGTTGAACTAGTAATAATGGAATTCTTGGAGAGTTTGCATGTTCTTCAATGACTTTATAGGAGGCAGGATTGGGACAAAAGCATACCTACAAATACTTACTGAAAAGACATCATTGACACTGCAAAGATAAGGACAAAAGCATACCTACAAGTATTAATGGAAAAGGCATCATTGACACTGCAAAGATAAGGACAAAAGCATACCTACAAGTACTTACTGAAAAGACATCATTGACACTGCAAAGATAAGGACAAAAGCATACCTACAAGTATTAACTGAAAAGGCATTATTGACACTGCAAAGATAAGGATAAAAGCATACCTACAAGTACTTACTGAAAAGACATCATTGACACTGCAAAGATAAGGACAAAGGCATACCTACATGAACTTACTGAAAAGGCATCATTGACACTGCAAAGATAAGGACAAAGGCATACCTACAAGTACTTACTGAAAAGGCTTCATTGACACTGCAAAGATAGGGACAAAAACATACCTACAAGTACTTACTGAAAGACATCATTGACACTGCAAAGATAGGAACAAAAGCATTCCTACAAGTACTTACTGAAAGACATCATTGACACTGCAAAGATAGGGACTAAAGCATACCTACAAGTATTAACTGAAAAGGCATCATTGACACTGCAAAGATAAGGATAAAAGCATACCTACAAGTACTTACTGAAAATACATCATTGACACTGCAATGATGAGGACAAAAGCATACCTACAAGTACTTACTGAAAAGACATCATTGACACTGCAAAGATAAGGACAAAAGCATACCTACAAGTATTAACTGAAAAGACATCATTAACACTGCAAAGATAATGACAAAAGCATACCTACAAGTACTTACTGAAAAGGCATCATTGACACAGCAAAGATAAGGACAAAAAGCATACCTACAAGTACTTACTGAAAAGACATCATTGACACTGCAGAGATAAAGACAAAAGCATACCTACAAGTTCTTAAAAAAAGGCATCATTGACACTACAAAGATAAGGACAAAAGCATACCTACAAGTACTTACTGAAAAGGCATCATTGATACTGCAAAGATAGGGACAAAAGCATACCTACAAGTACTTACTGAAAAGACACATTAACACTGCAAAAATAAAGAAAAAAGCATACCTACAAGTATTAACTGAAAGACATCATTGACACTGCAAAGATAAGGACAAAAAAGCATACCTACAAGTACTTACTGAAAAGACATCTTTGACACTGCAAAGATAAGGACAAAAGCATACCTACAAGTACTTACTGAAAAGACATCTTTGACACTGCAAAGATAAGGACAAAAGCATGCCTACAAGTATGAAAAGACATCTTTGACACTGCAAAGATAAGGACAAAAACATGCCTACAAGTACTTACTGAAAAGACATCATTAATACTGCAAAGATAAGGACAAAAAGTATAACTACAAGTACTTACTGAAAAGACATCATTAACACTGCAAAGATAAGGACAAAAGCATACCTACAAGTACTTACTGAAAAGACATCATTAACACTGCAAAGATAAGGACAAAAGCATACCTACAAGTATTAAATGAAAAAACATCATTGACACTGCAAAGATAAGGACAAAAAGCATACCTACAAGTACTTACTGAAAAGACACATTAACACTGCAAAGATAAAGACAAAAACATACCTACAAAAATTAATTGAAAGACATCATTGACACTGCAAAGATAAGGACAAAAGCATACCTACAAGTATTAAATGAAAAGACATCAATGACACTGCAAAGATAAGGACAAAAAGCATGCCTACAAGTACTTACTGAAAAGACATCATTGCTAATGCAAAAATGATTATAAAATAATCCCTACAAGTAACTGTGGAAAAGGCATTATTGGCACAAGAAGGATAACAAAAATATCCCTACAAGTATCTACAGAAAAGGCATCATTGTTAGCATTGCAACTATGATGACTAAAGTATCAAAGAATCTATGAAAAAGGCATCATTGGCACTGCAGTGATAGAGACAAAAGTATCCATACAAGTATCTACAGAAAAGATATCACTGGCACTGCAAAGATAAGGACAAATATATATCTACTTGTATTTACAGGTTGCAACATCCACAGCTGAACGGAGACCTGTCCCTATTTGGTCTGCTTCTTCTTTTGACCATGAGACTATTCGTTGTTGTTTCATTGTTGGAGCATGTACTGGACTGAGTGAGTCCATAATAAAAAGGATTTGTATACATAAACTATTGGTGAAAATATGTTGTTTGCCAAAAGCACCGCATTATGACACCTCTTGATGCCAGTTACTATTTTCAGTCATTAGAATTAGTCATCAATTAGTCATTGGATTATGAGGGGATTATGACACTGATTATATGTCCCTGAATGTTTTGCTGTTGGATGTCAGTAAACCTATTATGGTCTGAAATTTTTAACCAAATTTCCAGATTTACCTTTGACACTGTTAACATTTCATTGGCTGCAATAACTTCTCCAATAAATGCTTTGTTTGAGTGCAGATGGCAGAATTCACAACAGCTGCCAGTTTTGTCAGAAACTGCCAGCCCAGTATGATCCTAGACAACTGTGCCATAAAATTCACTGAGGAGCCTTCAGGAAGATTTTTTACAGTTCTTTTTGCTAATAGGCCTTCTAATTCATTCCCTGATTTGCCTGAGTGAATGAGTGAGTCATCATCATTGCTAATGGGGGATTCCTTATTGCTATTGCTAATGGGGGATTCCTTATTGCTAATGGGGGATTCCTTATTGCTATTGCTAATGGGGGATTCCTTATTGCTGTCACCAGCTTTGGATGTTTGAAATGCATGCTGTGCATCCACTTTTTAGAGAATATCACAGGCAGTATTTGGTTTTGAAGTGATAGCACTAGAGAGCATTTTTAGGAGGTCAAAGAGTTGCTGCCACAGCTGTTCATTTGTATCTCACTGGTTATTTATCTGGTTTGTAACTGATCTTGTTTGTGTCATGTAGCCCTATTGACATATGATTTGTAACTGATCTTGTTTGTGTCATGTAGCCCTATTGACATCTGGTTTGTAACCGATCTTGTTTGTGTCATGTAGCCTATTGACATCTGGTTTGTAACCGATCTTGTTTGTGTCATGTAGCCCTATTGACATCTGGTTTGTAACTGATCTTGTTTGTGTCATGTAGCCTATTGACATCTGGTTTGTAACCGATCTTGTTTGTGTCATGTAGCCTATTGACATCTGGTTTGTAACCGATCTTGTTTGTGTCATGTAGCCCTATTGACATCTGGTTTGTAACCGATCTTGTTTGTGTCATGTAGCCCTATTGACATCTGGTTTGTAACCGATCTTGTTTGTGTCATGTAGCCTATTGACATCTGGTTTGTAACCGATCTTGTTTGTGTCATGTAGCCTATTGACATCTGGTTTGTAACCGATCTTGTTTGTGTCATGTAGCCTATTGACATCTGGTTTGTAACCGATCTTGTTTGTGTCATGTAGCCTATTGACATCTGGTTTGTAACCGATCTTGTTTGTGTCATGTAGCCTATTGACATCTGGTTTGTAACCGATCTTGTTTGTGTCATGTAGCCTATTGACATCTGGTTTGTAACTGATCTTGTTTGTGTCATGTAGCCTATTGACATCTGGTTTGTAACCGATCTTGTTTGTGTCATGTAGCCCTATTGACATCTGGTTTGTAACCGATCTTGTTTGTGTCATGTAGCCCTATTGACATCTGGTTTGTAACTGATCTTGTTTGTGTCATGTAGCCCTATTGACATCTGGTTTGTAACTGATCTTGTTTGTGTCATGTAGCCCTATTGACATCTGGTTTGTAATTGATCTTGTTTGTGTCATGTAGCCCTATTGACATCTGGTTTGTAACCGATCTTGTTTGTGTCATGTAGCCCTATTGACATCTGGTTTGTAACTGATCTTGTTTGTGTCATGTAGCCTATTGACATCGCTTGAGACAAAGAAGGGAATACTAGCCCTGCTGATTGAGATGCCTTCTGCAGTCTTATGAACTCCAACAACATCCTTAATCTTTGTATCATGAGCCGTATCAACAGTAGATATAGTTGCGGAGGGTTTCCTATTAAAATAAACCCTGATGTTCCTCACATTTGATGTTACCAAGGTGAAAAGGACAATACTAGCCCTGTTGCTTGAACTGACTGTTTTGTAGTGCTACGTGCTTTAATAACATTCCTGATCTTGGCATCAGTGAACCAAATCAAGATATAGTTAGAGTGGGTTTCCTACAGGAATGAAACTCTTTTGATCATCTGTAAGAATGCATGGTTGGCCATAGTTTCTTGCAAAAGGCTGCTTTTTAATTTTTCAGACAAAGCATGAAAAAAATGCTATAGGACAGAATTACTGTAAACTTAGTTAAATGTAATTGAAATATTAATAATCCAAGTTTAATTGTCTTTTAAAAGAGTCTTCAAAAATGCAAGGGTAACTTAAACAAATTTTGTTAGGGGCTGTAAAACACCAACTGACTCACTAGTATACTGACTAGTCACATGACTTATGTCATCTCATGGTGGTTTATTAGCATAAGGATACTGACAGATCACAAGGTTTAGCATTAGCAGTTTCCCTCTTGCCCATGACTGATGAAAATGCTGTTCAGAACTCACATGAGTGTCAAGGACATATGAAATCCTATGGTATATATATATATATAAAACCTGGAAGTGTATGGTCTGCTCATCCTAGATAATTTCAAAAAAGTTGACCAAACTTGAATTAGCATCTGCTGATGGGAAAGTTGTGTTAAACATAAGATTGACATAACCAACTGGACAGTTTTAAAGTTTCATCCAATTTTCTCAAATAGAGGAGACACATGATAAGCAGACATTTAGGATCTTTCATGGTAACAATAATTTTCATTGTGGTTGAATTGACAAGTTCCTCATTCATATATATATATATATATATATATATATATATATATATATATATATATATATATATATATATATATATATATATGTTGTTGTTGTTGTTGGTCTTAACGCCATTTTTCAGCACATGATAGGCTATTCATGGCGGCCAGTATTAATGGTGGAGGAAGAAACCGGGAAATCACCGGAAAGAACCACCGACCCACGAGAAGCTACTGGCAAGCTTTCTCACATATCCACATTCGCCAAATCCTAGACTTGAACTCACGCAGACAGATGTGAGATGGCAGTGATGCGTAATGGACAGCGCTTTAGACCACTAGGCACCTCAGGGGCCCCTATATATATATATATATATATATATATATATATATATATATATATATATATATATATATTCTACTTCTTGTTTTCCTTTTTTGTAGGTCTGACAATGCTGATCTTCAGAATCTGAGAGAGACTCATAAAAGAGACCAGCAAGCTCTGTACAGAGACAATGAAAGATTGCTAAAGAGAGTTGAGGATCTAGAGAGGTAGGATTTATGTGTGACCATGATACTTTTGCAAATATTTTCAGTGATCCACAGGAGCTTAAAATTCAAACCCCATTCCAATAAAACAAGACTTTAAAATTGAAAACAAATGTACAACAGAATTGATTAATCTACAGATTCAATATTGTACCTTTTACTGCCAGTTTTCGTCTTGGATTTATCTTCATGAAGTTTTAAACTTGCAATAAAAAATTGTTTTCTAAGTTTTTTCACAAAATGTTCTGAATAAAATAACAGAAGATATGATGAAATAATGAGCCATAAAAGGTTGGTTAATGCCTTCAATTGGCAATACTCTAAAAATAATTGCTCTAAGTCTTTTTAAGTGACATTTGTGTTTCAAGTTTGTTTAATTTTGTTTCACGCTTCTGTAAGAAACTTATTAAGTGATTACTCAGCAGCTAAGTTGGCTTTATATTACTGCTTTCTCAGAATTCTTAAGCAGCCATCCTGGCAAAACATGCCCAGACAGCAGGGACCCTACCCTGAACACTATCAGGCTTATGTTGGAGATCCAACACAGAACATGCGACCAGCACCAGGAAGTGGTGGACGAACTGTGCAATCAGTACCAAATAACCGTCTTCCAGTAAGTTATTTAAAAATTGGCATTGGTCATGACAACAGTAATGTTAATTTTCATTATTTATCGTGTTTATTTGTCTTCTCATTTCTTGTATTTTATCTTGTTTTCTGAGAGTGAACTGTCTTTGCTATCTCTGCTTTTTTCTCAATCTGTTGATATATTCTAAAATTCTAATGACATGTACTTTTTTGTTTAAAAATTACTGGAGTGTCAGTGGCAGCAATCAGGTTGCTGTTTGAAGAACTTTACAGTTGAACTTATGTAATAATTTAAGAAAACTAGTTTATCATGCATAGACAGAATAGCATCCCTTTGTTTTGGAGCCTTACATTGATTTCAAATATAATGCAGACTGATATACTTGTATGCAAGTTGGTCTAGAGGGGAATCTGAAGGGCCATTTGGATTGCAATAAAGTTTGGACTTGGAGATATTTGTCATGACTGCAGCTGCTAATTCTATGGTGAGTGAAAAACATTTAATCAAAAGTGGTAGCTGAAAACAAAGAAGATGGACAGAGTGGTCTGAGACTTTCTATACGAGGAGTATGTGTACACTACACAACAAAGTTCTGTAGTACTGAACAGTAAGCCACTCCATTCCCTCAAAGAACTCCCCATGCACCATGACACTTTCTTTGTCTGATTACCCGATTATTAAATGCCATTCACATGTTGGTATGTTGTTCATACAATGGAAAACTGCACCAACAGTATGGCTGCTTCCAAATCATTGCAGTGAATCCTTGATTACATGATTCAGAAAAAAATTAGTAGGAGTAAATCAGTACTCTATTGAGCATGTGGCAAAGTTTGAATGCTGTGTTTCTTTAGGAAGTCTTCAAGATAGCAGATTTATTCACCAAAGCACATATCAGGTACAGGTAGTGTTTCACAACTTTTGGCAACACTGGCTGCACATAATTTTGTTTGTTGACAGTATAATAAACAGTGGTTGAAATATGGTAAAATTTATTTTTGCGATTTATTAATATTTTTGTATCTGTTTGTAATCATAAAAATTAAACTTTATATTTTACAGTTTTCATTTAGTAATCATTACACAATGTATAAACAACCTTCACTTTGCTGTGACTGTTCATGCAGTATGTAATCGATTTTTAAGCTTCATGACTTTATGAACCCTATAAAATGTGAAGACATATTATGCAACTTAATTTTAACCCCATAAAATGTGAAGACTTTTTTATAAAAGTAAATTTAACCCTATAAAATGTGAAGACTTTTTATAAAAGTAAAATGAAAAAAGAAAAAGAGACATACCCACCTTCATCTTTGATATGATTCGTGCACAGTATTATTTCATCCAGTAGTAATATAACATGCACTGATAATGTAACTATTCTCTGCAATAGCCCCCTCAGGATTTGTCTCTTAAGGACCCAGTCTATCCTGGCTCTCCACCACAGGGCTATATGAGCCCTACAGGGCGAGGCAAGCCATCACCACAGCAGCCTAGAAGTGGACAACAGCCAATGAAACCACCACACAGACTTTCAGAGCCCATAGCACGGCAGAGGTGAGTAGTAGCTGTAGTATGTAGGCCTCCCACCCAAAACAGGTTTACAGTATGGTAGACCTATTTTATGGGTGTATCTGTTACATTTTAGTTTCCAGATCATGTAGAAGATGTAGTACTGTTTGTACTGATAATGCAGCCTTTTTCAGCATTCCTGTCTAATTATCAGAATATGTATTTTGAGACTTTAATTTCTCATAAGTGATCCTGCCATAAATGGCAAATAAAATTTAAAGTACAGTAGAACTTCAGTTATCCGTCTGGGTGTGGGACCAAGACCATGATGGATATGAGAATAGGCGGATAATATAATATGTACATTAAAAGTATTAAACAGTAAAGCAGGTCATCAAAAATAATAATATCTACACATGTACATATACCTGTTTTTAATACTTTGATGTACAATGTTCTGACAGTTAACAGAGACTAATGGTTAATTGGGTGCCAGATAATTGAAGTTCTACTGTATGCAACAAGAAAAGGTAGGCTTCTAGTATATGTTAGAAACAAATTCAGTAATACACACTTCTTGTGTGTATATTGTTTAAAGTCTTCAACAGCTGTCATAAGATTTCTTGATACTCAACAAAAAGAAACAAGAATGGTTTAGTGAAAAGCATCATGGTTAATAACCTCATTTGACTGCCATTCATTATGTCCTTTAGAAGTTTAGTAACTCAAAGTAAACTGACATCATAATTTTTGTATGTGAAAGCTGATACATTCTAATGCATCAAAGATAATGAGCAGGGTCTTTTTGAAGGCATTATGGTTCATAGCTATTGAATTCAGCAAGTCTAGTACAACAGAAAATTTCAAAGATTTTTTTTAAATTGTGTCTGGAAATGATCAATGATTTTAAGAATGATTCCAAACTCACATAGCAAACATTGAGAAAAGTTTCAGAAAACAATAACTAATATTACTTTTATCTTGTAAATTTTATTTAATCAGGAGGGATGTGTTGTACTGTCAAATTCATCTTTATAGTGGTGATCACGTCTTTTTTAATTTTGTTGATATTTGAATATTTAAATCTTTATAGTGGTGATCACGTCTTTTTTAACTTTGTTAATATTTGAATAAATATTTATATGAGAAAACTACAAAATCATTTTTTTTCAGAAAATTTTCCAGTTTGAATTCTTTGTATCTCTTTATTATTTATTATTGTATGATAATATTAATTGGACTGCTCTGGTGGCCTAGTGGTTAGAGTGTCTGCCTCGGATAAGGTAGGTCATGGTTTTAATACCTGGCTGAGTCATACCAAAGACTTAAAAAAATAGTTCTGACAGCTGCCTCGATTGACGCTCGGCATTAATAGGTTAGAGTTAGGTCTGGTCAGCCTGGTGTCAGGATAATGTGACTGGGTGGGACATCATGCTACATATCTTCGACATGATGCCCCAGTGCTAGACATCACTATAAACTGCCACACTGCAGACATCGTAGCGATATGACTGATAAATTGTTAAAGCTATTTTAAAAATCATAATCACATCACACCACCATTCATCAGCAGATAGGAAGAAACAGCTCTTACTAATTTAGTCATCATCATTAAAAAACATTTGACTATATTATGATAATTAAAGGTTTTTACATTTATTTCTTATTTAATGTATGAGAGGTTCAAAGTGAGTCTGATAATTTATATCTCCCTTACATTTTACAAGAAAAAATGGACAATTATTGAACATGTAATTTTATGGATAATGAATGCAGCTGTGGCAGATTTTATTTGATAATCACATGTCTGGAAGTGTGGATTCATTTATACTGAAATATTCCACTATTTTCTTGTAAAATGAATATGGATATTATGAACACAATTTGTAAGTGTGTGAATATATCATACTCAGGTGAAGTCACTTTCATACTTGAAGGTATGTATGTTATGATGGAGAGTTAGTATACAGTATATTTTGGCAATATGATTTCAGTAGAGCAGAAACTTATAATACACATTGTAATTAATTTTAACTGACATGAATACCTAGATTACAGTGTTATAATAATGATAAATAGGTAAAATAATTAATCAAATGGCAGTCAAAAACGTTTGTAAATTAGTTCTAAACAATCCTGATAAGATGAGAGTGCATGTACAGGCATCTTCACACCGCATTGTTCATCCATTCAAACTTCAGTGATCACTGTAGAGAAGCATCAGCTTTATAACTGCATATTTAGTGAGTTCATTATAAACTAAATGTGAATATTTGGGAAGTTTTTAAAAGTTTAAAAAATATACTGCTTTTTCTAGCAGATGTTAATTGACTCTTTATACCTATTTTTTTATTTCAGTGATGTTATCTAGGTACTCCATTATTTTGGTTATTCATTGATGATGAACTGAAGCATTGTGGTGCAACTGTTTCTAGAAATGGGGATTTTCCTAATATAAATACTCACTTTCTAGAAATGGGGATTTTCCTAATATAAATACTCACTTTCTAGAAATGGGGATTTTCCTAATATAAATACTCACTCTCTAGAAATGGGGATTTTCCAAATATAAATACTCACTTTCTAGAAATGGGGATTTTCCTAATATAAATACTCACTTTCTAGAAATGGGGATTTCTTAATATAAATACTCACTTTCTAGAAATGGGGATTTTCCAAATATAAATACTCACTCTCTAGAAATGGGGATTTTCCAAATATAAATACTCACTTTCTAGAAATGGGGATTTTCCTAATATAAATACTCACTTTCTAGCTTGGCTACAACATGTCCTAGGTAGGATTGCAAATTTACAGGGTTTTTTATATTTCTCTACATACTTGTAATATTGTGGTGTATTGGTTAGATATTATTTGCTTTTTTTTTGTTTTTACACAAAAATATGTGATGTAGGATAACAACATTAGTCTTGTAAAACTTCTTGATTTCTGCAATATCATTTATAGCATAATATTTAGACTTTGCTTTCTATGAATTGTATATTTTCTTTAATATATTTGTCCAATGAATTACAAGTCAAGTTTCATGAAGTGGTACATCCAGTATACAGTGATGTCTACCATTGGCAGGTTCACTTATGGTTTCAAACTGATTTTTTGAGGATAAGAAGTTAAACTTTTCACTGTGTATATTTAGAAAATTCATCCACTGATTCTATATTTAAACATAAATTATTATATACATATAGATGTTTTAATTTTCAGACACAAATTGGTATGACTTACACCTTCAAATGATAATTGGTGTGAATTGGGCAACAATTAATATCTTGCAGAGAAAAGAGTTAATGGTCAAAACAGCTATTAAAAAACATACCTGAGAATGTGAAAGAATTTGTTTTGTTGTCACCATTGATATGAACATGGCCTCATGCAGAATATTTCACCTGGGGCTTTAACATTACCTACTTGGGATCATTTCTAAACTACTTTCACATGGATTTCACATTCCTCCTATTACAAAAGTCATACACCTCATGTAGGATTTCAATATCAATATTTCAGGAAAGGGTTTAATTTGTTTAAAATTTGACTCTTCATACCTTTGAATGGCAATCATTCATTATCTGGATCGTCATACATCTATATAATCTCTGTGAAGATCATTAATTACATACCCTGAGAAGAACATCAGAATTAATGTTAAAGTACATTTTTGGACAAGATCAGTTTTAAAGGTGCACTGTAATTTCACAATGAAGGCTACACATGTTGATAAACAAATCTGTACTACCCTATGACAGTCAGACCTGACATGTTTTTTTCTTGACCCAGATTAGGTGGCGCTCTACAGTTTCATATTTAGCATAGGGTTAAAATTTTAAAGAAAAAGAGTTTCCCCGGGTTTCCTCACTAGTTATACTGGGTTTTTAAAAGAGACTTTGTATATCTTAGGTATTGTTCAAAGAACCTTTTAATTCCCTTTATTTTGATGTATGATTGATGGGTGTAATATGGGTTAGAGAGTATACAGTTTGGCCTTACTGCAGATGTGCACCTTTCAAAAAAGTGCTATCGCTACTTGCTCATTTTCACTTCTCGAACTTCAGAGGTAAATTGTAAAAAAAAGAGCTGATAACTTTTTTTACATTTTATGTATTTGGTAATTCAGTCATTGCACTTTTAGAAGCTGGCATTATCTAGTTTGGCAAAATTCATTTTCCATATTTTAATAGCTGCCAAGAATAGTGTACTTTAGACAAATTTTGGTTGATTTGTGGAGCACAAGGGAGCAGTCATTTTAGTTTGCAGTGTCCTAAGCTCATTTAAAATTTCCAAAAGTACAATATCCAAAGAAATTTCATCCACATTACATGAAAGTAGTATATAGGTATGCCAACATTCTCTCCACTGTGCATGTTTAAAATGCAAACAACTTCACCTTACATACATCACTCTCTCAAAAGTACATAATAACTGGTGAGCGCCACCTTAGTACTGACCACCATTGTAAAGATCCATAGCAATCAGTAATTTTTCTTCTGGAAGTTTGTTGATGGCAGCTAAGATGCTTAGTATTCAGTAATCGGGATTGAATAGATTTTGGTTAAACAAAGTTAGTATTACATTTTTAAAAGAACAGTTTATATTTAATTTAATTTGAGTAAATGTACCAATATGACCTTATGACTTTTGCTGTTAAACAGGTGAAGTTTTCACAAGTTTTTGCCAATAATTTTCTATATTTCACACTTTATATAATAAAAAATAAAATAAAAAATATATCTGTTTGCAGTCCCCATGAGCTTGTTAATGGTCATCCAGGTGGTCATCCTAGTGGTCCCTTTCAACAAGGTCCACCCAGTCCTTTTAAACAAGGTTAGTAGCATGATGAATGATCATACATAAATTCCATGAAACAATAGTATGAAGGATAATCTTATAATTATCTCCCTTTATCTTCCTGATATAAATAAGTTTACTACCTTTGTTGTAACTGTTATAACCTATTTTTGTACTTTTCATCCTTTACCACAACTTGATAATTTCTTGTTTTTCATAAAGTGAATAGATGATACAGATATTTTATACCATTTTTCCATTGGTTAAAAAATGTGAACAAATTGTCTTCCTCCAATACTGTTCCACTAATCTGATTATGTCATTATTTATTTGAATACTCTGTCAGTGTGTGAAAGTCCTAATGTTTGCAGATGAATAGTCATTTGTACAATTATTATAAAATATAATTTAAGGAAAAATCTGTAATTTTGTCTGGAGTATATGTAAAACTTTTTACTGTAGTTTTTATTTAAAAAAAATGATTCTGTGTTTTATCTGAATGTAATCTATCATTGAGCCTTGTATCTCTTGCAACCACCTGACTTCCTGCAGAATCTTGGATGGGATATGGCCATGCTGTCTCCTCTCCTCGTACATATCTCCAAATTGAAACTAAACGTAACAGCTATCGTAAATGGGATCACTCCAAGGCCCAAAGCATCTCAGATTCACGTGATCTGAGGCATTCACATTAAGTATTCTGGCTTGGATTGACCTAGTGTCTAGAGCTGAAATCCATCCCCTAGAAGTGTGTGTCAGTAGACTTTTTTGTTCAGTAGTCTGTGAAATTTATTCTACTGATATTCTCACAACATTTTACTTTAATTTAGGTTTGGTCTTTTTTCCATGCTTCTCTACATTTTTCAAATTGATGGGGATGCATGGGTTTATTATCAAAGATATGTTTAGTTAATATTTGTCCAAAAATATAAAAATGGGTGGGTTTATCATCTGTTAGGTAAATATGTAAACCTGGCCGATCTATTCAGGCCAAATCTTACTGGTCGGCATTAAATTTAGTCATATCAAACATTCAGATTAGTCAAATTGTGAATACGAATTGAAATACTTTGATACTTGTATAGTCAGTCACATTTGTTTCATAATTAATTGAGATCTGAAAAGGACAGGTTTTTTACACTTATAGTTCACGTCAAACTGTAAACCACAAAGATCCATATTTGCCATAGCATAATGTACCAGCAGATCAGGGTCTGTGTTGTTTGTTCTACTGATCACACCAAAGAAACTGCACAGACCCAGATCTGCGATTGCATTATGCAGTTGTACTTGTCTTATAAGCAAGTACTTTGATTATCCGTCAGGTTGCGGACTGAGACTATGACAGATATGTGAACAGAAGGATAAGAGAATATGTACATTAAAAATATTATGCAATAGACCAGGTCATCAAAAAGTCATATGTACATTTACCTGCTTTTTAATATTTTGATGTACAATGCCCTGATGGTTAACAGAGACTGATAGTTAATTGGGTGCTGGATAATTGAAGTTCTACTGTTTATGCAGTAGATGATTTATAAATTCATAATGTACTCTAACCTTTTAATGATTATTTCTAATTAATTCACATTCAAAATTTATTTTAGCAGGCAAACAAGGTCCTAGATTTACTACAAGCAAGTTCTTAGGTATCCTTCATGCATGCATTTCAAAATATTTATTGAGTCTAATGATTAATAAAAAGAAAATAAGTTTTGAATTAAATGATACTTGATTAATTTCAGTAATTGAGGCAAATTCATGTTCTCTTTGCTAGAAATTATTGCCTTTTAAAAATTAACACCTCTCTTTTGCTTTCAAATGGAAAATTTACATCCAAATTGAGATAACTGTGAAATTTTTTAAAAAATTATGTACACATTAGATACAGTACTATTAATGAATTTATATTAGTATTTATTAAACAATATTTTTGGACTAAAAATGGTTTTGATAAATTCATACTCACTGCTAATACTATTCACACTGTATTTGCTTTCAATAGTCGGTACTTATCATTGCCACATTTTCTAAGCATGCAGCAGTTTTTTCATTTTCTAAAACATTTGCCAACTGATTTATAAATATTCATTATCTACATTGAACAAACCATTTTTTAAAATATATATGTTGATGAAAATTTCTTATTTAAAACCATTTTGATAGTTTAGTAGGAGAAAGTTGTGTTACAGTATGTCACCATTGTTTTTTTCTGCATTGTCATTGTATGCTGGCAGGTTCTCATTCCTTTTAGACTGGTTCATGAAAAAAAGAGTAAGGAACTATAGATTATTTCTAGTAACCAGTCAACATACTGATTAATTAAATAGTGTCATGAGATATATCTTAATTTTCATTGCTAAAACAATCAAATCAGTAATAAATCAGAATTTTTAGACTGCAGATATATTAAAATGTGTTTGTTTTTATTATTTTTCAGTAAGTTTGTAAACAATATGGAAACAAATGGTTTAATCTAAAGTATGATGACCAAACAGTAACTGTTAATAGTACAGACTTAGATCAGGAATCATGTAATATGCTGGTGGTATACACTGTTTCAAACAGCATCATTATAACATTTCCAAGAAGCAATGAATGTGTCAACATTAAGGCTTCATGTTAAAATTAAATTTGTTTTTACAAAATGTTGTGGGATACGTCAGCACACAAACACAAGTGAGACAAGGCTTGATGGAACACTAGTTTTATATCCATGTGATTTTTTTAAATAATACATTAAGGCATTAAAATCTACAGACATTTAAAGACTTTTTAAAAGATAATAAAAAATTTTCAAGTTGATTTGATGAATTTAGGTAATTATGTTTTAAAACATTATTCCTTTTTTTCTTGGAACAAAACAGCGGCACCTTCAATTTGAATGTATTTGATGGTAAGGGATGACAATTAATGTATGAACAGAATGTTGTTACCTCACTTTGATGCCCTTCATCACTTTACAGTGTTGATTTTTACATTCATGTTGTGAATAGGCATATTACGGTCTAGCCTTCTTACAGTGACCTACATTTATACAAATATTTGCTTTTATGAATGAAACAATGTAAGTCATTTAAAGGGCACCTGCATTGTTTTTTATTTTGTTTGAAAGGGTGGGTGGGTGAGTGGGTTTTTATTAAAGTTTTTATACATTTATACAATTTTGTCATTTTTGCTTTTCCTATTTAAACTGCTTTTTTTTTTATAAAAAAACAAACAAGTTACTTGTACATGCATATTTATCTCACATTCATCTCTAAATGTTAGCTCTTTTACAAAGTGTTGTTTTATGTTGCACTGATATTCTTTCTTGATGTGCATGATAATTCTTCATTATGTATGAAGGAATATGAAACAAAAGTTGGATTAAGTTTGAAATCACTTTTTTCCTCCAATTCTGAGAAAATTTGTTTATATTTGCATTAATGTTTTTGAAAGTAACACCTTTCTGCTCCATGGCTATAAAGTCATTTCTAAAAAGTAAAAAAAAATATGGATGTTTATATTACCACAGAACTTTGCCATTTAAAAATAATTTGCAGTATAAGACCAGGACCTATTAAATTTATAAAACATTTCAGGAGGGGCTAATTATCAGATAAAGATATCAGTAGTAAATATTTGCAAAACTTTTTAAACAGATGGGTATTTAGATAAATATGGTATTGTCAGTGAAGTTTTAAGTTAATGTACCAGCTCAGGTATTATTTCATGATGCAGTCTATTACAAGCAACTTTTGCCTAAGTTTACCATTGGACTTTGATTAAAGTTTTTGATGATATTTTTTAAAAATTTATATATAGATTAGACATTATTAAAGAAGAATATGACAAATATGATAAGATGTATATTAAAATGATAATGATTTAGGGCATATATCTTGTATTAAATATCATAAATAGATACACATTGCCAATGACTCGTATACAATACAGTTAATGTTTTGGTAGTTCTCTTTGAACAGTTTCTAATTCTATGAAATGATTTCGTGATTCAAATGTTTTTTTTTTAAAAAAGCTTAACTTTTAAACAGTTCTTGAATAAATATTATTGCTTTAAAACTTCAGTAATTTGGGAATTTTTTAAATAAAATGAGTTCTAGATTACCATCATAAAGGTGAAATGACATTTACATACTTCCTTTTTCTAATGATTTCATTAACATTGCATGAGCAAGCTTTTTGTAAATATCAGTTCTAATTTTTTATATAACTGGTTGAGAATATAAATTATTAACCAGGTGAATTAATAGTAAATCTAATCCCTGTAACAATGACCACTTATACTGTTCTAAGAAAAATAGGCTAGATACTGATATCAGAAATTTTGTTGGTATGCTTATTGTGTTTTATAATTTATATTGTAAACCAGACTAAAGTACATGTAGATTATTCCTACACTTAGCTTTATCAGAGCTAGCACCCATATATATGAGTAGGATCCAGTATCCCTATGGACAACCGTATCATGAGAACATAGGCAGGCACCCCTGAAATATATGTAATCATTTGTAACAATGACCGCCTGATTGTTCTGATAAAAAACAAACATAAAAAAGAACCTTAAAAAAGGGGATTCTTGCTACTTGTGATAGATGCTACAGCACAGGCTAATGAACATGTTGTGAATTGCTGAAATTGATGTAGTGGTTGTGGATATTGTTTTTCTTTAAAAGTTAATCTTTATTGTCTGTGGGTGAATAAGGTCTTTGCCTATTAAACCAGCAAGAGAGAATTGTTAACAGAATTTGATTGATGATGTTAAAGACTTGTGATCTTTGTTGTTTTTATCCCTGATGTCCAGGTCACCAATCTGTTGTCTATTCAAGTTGGGTTACATGCTTTGCTTATAGAGTATATCCATGTATGTCTTTGAATTAAGCCATTGATTTTTGACTCTGATTAAATTAATATTTTCTGGATGAGATAACTGTTTCTGTTTACTTCATTAATTGTGAGATATGCACTTCACATATACAGAGTTTTTCAGATTTTCCAAAGCTCCGTAAAAGCCTTCTTTACAGTCAATATTACAACTGAGCAATAATAATGTTAACACCTATTACCTTAAAACAATGAATGAACCTACAGCTAAAAAAAGATAAATTTTTCCGCTGGAGAAAAAAAAGTATTGCAACTGAAAGAAGTGAAAAAAAGTAGATCACTGGCATAGTAACAGTTTAAACATCGGTAAAACAAATTTAGTGTGTTATAAAGGAAAAAGAGTAAATCGGTAAAACAAATTTAGTGTGTTATAAAGGAAAAAGAGTAAATCGGTAAAACAAATTTAGTGTGTTATAAAGGAAAAAGATTAAATCGGTAAAACAAATTTAGTGTGTTATAAAGGAAACAGTTTAAACATTGGTAAAACAAATTTAGTGTGTTATAAAGGAAAAAGAGTAAATCGGTAAAACAAATTTAGTGTGTTATAAAGGAAAAAGATTAAATCAGAAACAATTTCATATGCTAATACATGTACATTTGATCTTCAAATGTAAATGTGATTTTGTGTTTAATGATAAAAATATATCTTATTGCTATATAATTTTGTTTTCAGATGAATGCATAATAATATTTTATCAAGAACTATTAATATAGAATAGAATAAATGTACAGTGATTGTGGTAATTTTGATACTAAACCTTGGAAAATGGTCTTTTAGTACAAACTTGTTATGAGAGACCATCTGTCATAAGAAACCTTTTTTTAGGCGGGATGGTCAGTCTCTAATAACAGGTTTCACTGTATTAATTTCATAAATGCTGTTATACTGTTGTAATTTTACAGATTATTGTTAGTGCTGTTCCATTTAATTGGTCTAATGTTAGTCACATTTAACAAAATGACCGGTTATTTCATTAGAAATTATATGACTGATTTTGATCACAATCTATCTCTTCCATTTCCAAAGTTACAAGCTTATATCTATTTGAAATTCCCAATTTCGGCAATATATCGAGTTTACAAACTTAATCATTCCTATCAAAAATATCACAAATTTGGTTAGACATCAGGTGGACAGATTAAAGAAAAAATTGATTCTTGATTGCTTTGAATAATTTGATGATTGTATCATGAAATTGTAACAGATTCCTAGCATTAGTTTTAACAACATGTCACATAGGTGTCTAAAATAGTACAATTATAATGCATTCAGATGATTTCATTAACAAAAACAAATATGTATACATTATCATGATAAAAGAATTTTGAATGGTCAGGCCTCAGACTTGAGGAATTGTTGATTCTAGATTTTAAAGCAAAGGGTTTTGTCATTCAAAATTAAAGAGATCTGTATTATAACAGAAGCATGCAAATGGTTTTAGCAAATTAGGCCTCAAAATGTACTGATGGTAGTGCTGCCAGTATATGTAACTTGCATAAATTTTGTAGAGAATCGATAGAGAGATTTGTGTTTTGTTTTGTATTTTTTTAAAATCCTGTATAAGATGATGCTATTGTTGTAATGATATCTGTCAATATATCTGTATGCTACCAATTCTGGCCCTGCACATAGAGTTGTCCACCATCTACAGCTGTCAGATTTTGTGGTTGGCTTGCATTTTGGTTAGGTAATAACCCTGTTGATATTTGGGTCAAATGTTCAAAGGAGATATTTACTGTGATGTAAAGAAGAAAGCTGATTATACATAATAACATTAATTCTACGTCAGAAATCTATATGAAATCTTTTTGATTGCTTGTACTTGGGGTAATGAATAAGAATCCTGTGGATTTGGGGTCAAAAGGTCAAAGGCCAAGGTCAGTGACTCAATGAAGAAATTATGATTTCACAATAACATTAGGTCTGCAACACAATCCTGGACAGAACTTTATGGCTCAAAAAATCAAATGTCACTGTAGCTGAAAGAAAAAAGTGGTTTATGTTCAAATGTTTAGGTAATCAACAGAGAGAACTATCAAACATGGGTGGAAGTATAATGTGTTCATCTTTTTTGTGTGTTGTCCCCTCGGGTTTTGATTAGTTAGCTAAATTGCTTGACACACACATATTCTTTGCATTTTACTTTTAAATTTATTTCCTTTTCACAAATAACAATTGGAAAAAAGTCATTATTATCTTATGCCCTCTCTTTAGTAAGTAAAGTACCATCTTCACTGTAATGCCTGCATTCTGCACTTTATTTATAAAACATACTTAAAAAATTATCGGGCATTTTACGAGCTCAGAGCCCTTCTTAATAGTGCACAATGATATCATAAACAATGTTTGGATCACACACACACACACACACACACACACATACACACACACACACACACACACACACACACACGCAGAGTTGGCCTCCTCTGTTTGTGTTTGAAGCTCTCCACTTTGGAGATGCATTATCTCTTCCAATATGGTTATGCTTGTATAAAGCCTATTAGATTCAATTTTGAGACTGATATAATTTGTAAAGTTAGATGGTAATGAGACATACATCCAAGAAATTAATCATTATATTTAAAGTTTTGCTGCCAAAGAGCATACTGAGACCAAGAAATGTATGCTCTGTCAGAAATGCTATTTTGATCCAAAACAGGATGTGCTTAATAGGGCTTGTATGAGCATTACATTCAGTTTGGTGTGTAATCTGTTTAAGTTTCTTTTAGTGATTGCAAACATTATAGGATGAAAGATATTTTGCAGTCACTAACAAAACTGATATTTTCATCTAGTTTTGTAGAAAGTTTTTCAGTTTATACTTTGACTAGATTGCTTTACTTTTCCTGAAAAGAGGATATTTTGCCACAGTAATAACAGTTTAGAATTCATTGTCTTTTTGTTGTACACAGAATCAATCACCATAAGGTGACACATCTTAAAATACATTAGTCTGAGCTTATATTTCTCTAATATCTGTAATACCCGAGATGTTTAGACTTTCCATTAATTGGTATATTCAACTGAAATAGGTATAATATATTGTATTTTGTATATAATTTGGTTGATATCTTTTTCACTGTTCTGCCTAATATGATTTTGTTAATTGTATTCAGTTTTCATATTTATTAAATATCCTAATTGAATGATAAATGCTGCATGTGCATTATAATATATTGAAATACGTATTATTTATCAGCATAAGCTGGGTAAATAGGTACAGGGATTATTTCCCTTTTAGAAATCAACTTCCCAATCTTCAGAAACATTTTATCTTTCAGACTCGGCAAACAGACTGGATAGTAGAAGATCATCACAGAGTTCTAGTAAGTTTCATGGCAGATTAATTGAAACAATAAAAAATTGTGATAAGTTTGCATTTCTGCCCATTTTTACATAGTTTCTTTATCACTTCAGGTAGTTACTATCACTATGGAATTCCTTTGTAATAGACATCTAGGGACCAGTGAATTCTTAAACAATATTTTTAAGAACAAGAATAATTATTACATCTTGGGCTAATTCGTGGTTTGTCAGAATAGGTAATCACCAGAATCATTACAGTTTATTATGCTAAGAAAATACCCAAACCAAGAACTGGAAATTCCCCCAATATTTTGTTTGCATAACCAACTATCATGATATGTGAGATTGCCTGGCATGTTTTGTAAGATCTAGAAGTAAAATAGACCTTCTTTTTCACTGTCAGGTTTCACTACAGATGCAAGGTTCGTAATAATATTCCAAAATAATAACCTTTGTCTAAAATGATCTTCATAGATATCAACCATTCTGATATTGGTGGAATCATTCCTATCTATTTTGAACTTAAGATTACACCATTGACCATCAGTTCTATCAGGTTAGAAATTTTCAATCTGGTAAAAATTTTATGTATGCAAATGACAGCTTGAACACCAGTATTTAGATTACAAAAATAAGGTGATTATAATTTCATTTTTAGGGTTGCAATATTTGATATAAAAAAAGTAATTTTTTTCTATTGAATTGAACAGACCTTCTGTTTTAGTATATTTCAACATGATTGCCATTCTAAGAGGTTATATATTTAATTAGAATAATACCATTCTGTATGAAGATTTTCTGTGGAATCAGGCACAATAATGATGGCCGGTTTGTTGAATAACTTCCAACTCCAAGTGTTCAACCCATTAACTGGCAATACTGAAAGCACATTGCAGTATGCATTACAACTAGAACGCTCCATTGTTTATAAATTTTTCAAACATGGATATTATCCATCATCATGGTTCTTTCTGGTATTGGAATATTTGCTATAAATTTTTTGTAATAGCCTGTCTTAGCTCCCCTGCATCATGAATTTAGTAATACTGTCAGAGCAATCTTGGCCTTTTTTCTGTTGATACAGCAATTGAAAACCAGTTGCATAGTGACTAACAGAAATGTTAGCTGACAGCTGTGATTTACATGAGAAAGTCAAGAAAAGATCTCAAAATTATCAGTCAGTGAAGATTGTGACTGTGAAATTTAAGGTTGTTTTTACTTGCAGGTCAGTTCACCCATAGTTTTTTTGGTTTTTTTATCCAAAGCAGTATTTCATTTCATAAACAGAGATGTTAGGTTTGTTTTCAAGGGTATTTAGTGTTGTTGATTTGTATTGTTGTTTATGGACAGTTCTGGTGTCCTAATGGTTAGGGCATCCACCTTGGATGTGGTGGGTTAGAAACCTGGCCGAGTCATACAAAAGACTATAAAAATGATACTAGCAGCTGCCGCACTAGGCACTCAGCTTTAAGAGGTTAGTGTTAAAACTGGTTGGCCTGGTGTCAGGATAATGTGACTGGATGGGACATCATGCTATATGTCTGTGTATGATGCCCCACTGCTAGACATCACTTTAAACTATCATACTGCTGACATTGTAGTGATATGACTGAAATATTTTTAAAACTAATTTAAAAATTCAAAACACACACATGCATAACCATGCATTGTTGTTTGTGTAGAATTAATACTTCTTTAATTAGGTTGCTGGAGACAGAAAAAACATCAGAATTTAATTCAGAAATGTTTCTGATTAAATCAAACACAGGGTTTGTAATGGAGCAAAAAAATTGCAGAACAAAATTTCACAAAGTGAACCGGTAGAACATGAAAAATTATGGTATTGATATTTTACATTTACTATTTTTTATAATTGATCTGAAATAACCATTTCAGACATTACATTTTGTGGCTGAGAAGACTGCAGGGGAAATGACAAGGGAAGTAGATTTGCTTGTGGTAAAATGAGTTGAATAAAAAATTTCAAACCACAAATGTAGAAAAAAATGCATTGTTTCTTGACCAAATTTTATGGATGACTTTCACTTAGATTGATACAAAATACTAGATTCATGGGTGTAAAGGTCAGAGGTCATGGCTATGTTGGGTCTTATAGGACAGTTTCTGTATATTTAGTTGAGTTCTAGACCACACACCTTGGACAATGTGATTGAGACCAATTGGTTAATAATCTCTCAAGTCAGCTTTGCCCTACTAGTGCCAACAATGGGGATTTTTAAACATGGGCCAGGCTTATAATAGTATGTCTTATAATAAACATGGGCCAGGCTTATAATATTGCCTGGTAATAAACATGGACCGGCCAGGCTTATAATTAAATGCCTTGTAATAAACATGGACCAAGCTTGTAATAAGCATGGGCCAGGCTTATAATAATATGCCTTGTAATAAACATGGGCCAGGCTTATAATAATATGCCTTGTAATAAACATGGGCCAGGCTTATAATGGTATGCCATGTAATAAACATGGGCTGGGCTTATAATAGTATGCCTTGTAATAAACATGGGCCAGGTTTATAATAATATGCCTTGTAATAAACATGGGCCAGGCTTATAATAATATGCCATGTAATAAACATGGGCCAGGCTTATAATGGTATGCCATGTAATAAACATGGGCTGGGCTTATAATAGTATGCCTTGTAATAAACATGGGCCAGGTTTATAATAATATGCCTTGTAATAAACATGGACCAGGCTTATAATGGTATGCCATGTAATAAACATGGGCTGGGCTTATAATAGTATGCCTTGTAATAAACATGGGCCAGTTTTATAATAATATGCCTTGTAATAAACATGGGCCAGGCTTATAATGGTATGCCATGTAATAAACATGGGCCAGGCTTATAATAATATGCCTTGTAATAAACATGGGCCAGGCTTATAATAATATGCCTTGTAATAAACATGGGCCAGACTTATAATAATATGCCACTATGAGAGTCTACATAGAAGAATTAAAAATGGGGCAGAAGTGTATAAAGTGCCAGTTATTGTATTATTACTTTCAGATGAAAAGAGGAATTTTCCCTTTAAATTTTCTCTTCTAGAATAGACCCTATTGAGCATTATGGAGGTTGATATTTCTCTATTGGCATTCTTGTTATCATTGCTTTTGTCATTAAAGTGCCTGTAGGTGTCATTGTTATGTTTCAACATGTAATTCCTTTTCTTTCAAACTATGGAAGCTATATACAATAATAAAATTTAATAAAGCTTTCATTTTGAAAATTTTCAAGCACTTGTCACCAATAGCAGAAGATTTACTTATAGTGATCAACTCGAGTAATAGGCCTAAAATGAACATTATAGTTAACATTTACTGGTCTGATGCTGTTACAGGGCATGCAGTAGTAATGATCCTTCTAACTTCTGGTGACAGGGTTACTCCGGTGATAGCCATGCCATTAGTCTGTTGTTACTGTAGCTTTCCATTCCGATTATAATATTTAATTGGTTTGATGATGTTATGGAGATGCAGTAGTAACAATCCTAAAGACTCCTGGTGACAGGGTTACTCCAGTGATAGCCATGCCATTAGTCAGTTGTTACTGTAGCTTTCCATTCCGATTATAATATTTAATTGGTTTGATGATGTTATGGAGATGCAGTAGTAATAATCCTAAAGACTCCTGGTGACAGGGTTATTCCAGTGATAGCCATGCCATTAGTCAGTTGTAACTGTAGCTTTCCATTCCGATTATAATATTTAATTGGTTTGATGATGTTATGGAGATGCAGTAGTAACAATCCTAAAGACTCATAGTGGCAGGGTTACTCCAGTGATAGCCATGCCATTAGTCTGTTGTATTAACTTTTTATCCTTACTCCTGTCATAACATTAATATATTTTTAATGCTGTTGATTGTACAGACATGAACCTTGATAGTTGTTGTTATTTTTAGAAACATTATTAGTCATTTAAAATAGGTTACAGTGAGCTGCTTATCTTATTCTAGTGACCTACATTAGGTATTCAAAATATGCAACAGTTGATTAAGTAACAAACAGCATTCCAAAAAGTTTGGTGGTGAATTGTTTCCAAATTATTGCAACACTTTGTGCCAATTTTTATTCTTTTAAATTTTTACTATAGAATTCAACTTTAAAATTAGATTTTGCTTTTAATTGTAATGCAAAACTTTCAATGATAATTGCTTTCATCGTCATTAAGTTTATCACCTTTTTACCAGGTACAGATGCAATAAGGGATATGAATGAAAAACTTAAGCAAGAATTGGCACATTTAGATGGTGAAATTTACCAGCACCAAGCTTTGAACAGTAGACAGCGGCAGGTTTATGGATCCCAGGGTTCCATTAGGTGATAATAGCATAAATTAGATGCTGGATCTGCTCCAACTGTGCTCAAGGTGTACGTCAGAACATCATGATGAGTAATGTCAAATTTTCATGACATGTGTTACCCATCTCTTCATTGTGTCTGGAAAGAAAATTTCAAGGATCTACTACTGTATCATGAGCCTGTTGTAAATTGGAGCCATTCAAAAGCTTGTTCACATTTTGAGGGAGGATTTGTCTTCACAGTATCATATTCCATGTTTTTATTTTTTGCTTAATATATAAGATGTTTAGGACCATAGGTGATTACAGGGCAATATTTAGGACTGAATAGTAGAGGTCATTGATATCAGAAATCCAAGACTAATTGTTTTGAATAGTAAGTGGTGACTGCATGCAGAATCAATGTACCAGATAAAATTAAGGTCACCCAGTGATTCTCACAAAAAAGGCTGAACCACAAATAGTTTATAATTAATGTTCATCTCTTGTTTCCTGAAGCTTTCATTCATGTATATATATATATATATATATATATATATATATATATATATATATATATATATATATATATATATATATATATATACAGTCAAACCCAATATCTTGCAAACCCTGTTAAGTCGACGTTTTTGAAGTGGAACCGACAAATTCTCCCTTTGTCTTAGCATTTTCTCATTGGTTATGTCAATTCTTTTATGTCGCCAAAACCTAATATCTCGAGCACAAAAGAGGGCTAAATTTGCCAATTAACGTTGGTTATATTGATCCCCATGATGGATCGCCGGCGATTTTTTTCCCCTTATTGGTGACAAGAATGTCCCATCTTGCGACAGACTTTTTGGTTATTTAATTTGTACAAACAATTGTGGCTTTCGACTGGATAAATAAAAGGGAGAACAGAAGAAAGCTAAAAACTTAACTAAGTAATGAATATGAATCAATCAGCACACAAATAATCCTTTGTTTATATAACCCATCTTAGCTGTGCATTGTTACATCATAATCGGCCTATGCTGACATATGACCGAGTACTGTATGTATTGACAGTCAATTATGCTACCATACTATACCTACAACTGACTGACTTCTGAAGATTCGAATAGAACAGATAAAATTAATGGAATGGCTAATCCTTCTGTTTGTTGGTTGTTACAGACACTTAAACTCGGCAAGAAGAAATAGCAAACAACAAAAAAATAACTTTTGCATAATTAAAAATAATTATTTGTTTCTTAAAATACATGAGTGAAAGAATCCCTATATTAGGTGTTAACTTATGCTACAGTAATATATATGTTCCAATATTGCCAGGTGTTCACTCATGTAAGATTCATTCATGGGAATGGAGATACTATTTTGCACGAATATGATTTTTTAATTTACATGTACTTCTTGTGATTGGTTATATTTATGCTAGCTTATGACTTGCCAATAAAATGATCATACTTGGTTAACTGTGCATGTGCCGAGTTCACATAGCACGTGATGATGGTCCATATGGTCATTCACTCCAATCACAGTTTACTCACTCTTCTTGATCTTGTCTGAAGGATAACATGCTGTAGCTATTCTGTTTACGATACTTTTCAAAGCTGTCAGAGTGAAATGACTCTTGAATTTAATTTTGACACTGGTTAGCTTTTTGTAAAAACAAACTACACCCTGCGCGGTTTTTTTGTTGATTTTTTTGAGCGATCTTTGTGTTTTCAATGTTGGAGAATATAATAAAGGTTTGTATCGAGAATCGACGGTGGTTTGTATTGTATACTGGTAAATTTCTGCTGTTAGTTGGTGCACATATGCCTTTTTGTTGTTAACAAACATGTATGTATATTTTTATAGCATGCCAATCGCTTCATCAAACAGATTGCAGCAATGCTGTTATTTAAAAAAAACATCCAAAAATATGTGCATGTACATTTTCATTTACTAACACACAACATGTACATAATGAAATTTCAAGCACTTTATTATATTGACGCCATATTGGTTTTCATTTATCTCAATCATCAGTTATCTCAATGCTTTTTTGGCAAACCCCTAGGCCGGCGACATAACTGGGTTTGACTGTATGTATATATATATATATATATATATATATATATATATATATATATATATATATATATATATATATATATATGATTTCTCTCTTAAGAATTTGGAATAATATATTGTATTTCAGGAGAGATAATTTATGGATTGCTAAACAAGTAAGTGTGTGTGAATGCGTATATTCTTAACTAAGTTCCATCATTTTTTGGGATGTGTGCTTAGTTGGGAAGGTATGGAGGTTGGTTTGTACAGTCAAGATAGTTTGTGCTGTAACTTGAGGACTCTGGTTCATTTCTCAGAGATGCATTATAAATTCTGGCATGTATGGTAATATTCTTTCTACACACACACACACACACACACACACACACACACACACACACACACACACACATACACATAAAGATCCAATCAGTAATTATTAAGTTTGCTGAAAAATTTATATGTAGAATCAGTGCACAATTTTATTTTTTTCATTGGGAATTGATATATTACCAGTCTAGTCCATATTTTGTGATAGGGTTTGTGGTACAAAATGGTCTTCTACTTCAAGCAGATTGTGCTCACTGATATTTTGTTCTTTTGCACATATGTAAAGCGGTTGTTATTTATTTATTCAATAAAATCTGTTACTGGCTTTTAACAATAATGGTTTTATGTAGGATTTCACAACATTTACAAGAAATACAGAAAACTTAATTTATATCAAAGCCAAGGGTATATGAAAGTTTAATTATGTATAGATCTTGTTAGGTAAAAGTGAAATTGAATTTTTATTTTTCCTTGAGAATGAAAAACATTAATGCTAAATGCATTTTTACACGTCAATACAGCGGTAGGTGAAGTTTTATATGAAACCTTTTTTGACAGGGCTAACAGAAAGTACTGCAAGCAGGGTATGAAAAATTTGATGCCCAGTGGGCTATCAGAATACTGGGTCTGGGCATTTAGGTAGCCCTTGAACACAGATTATAAAACTTAAGTTTTAGTTTCAGGTTTAATTTTTACAAATAACAAATTATGTTAATTTTGAGGACATATGTCATTGGATGTTAGTGAAAACTCAATCTTTGACTCAAGTTTTGAGTTTTATGCAATCTTTGACTCAAGTTTTGAGTTTTATGCAATCTTTGACTCAAGTTTTATGTTTTATGCTATCCAAACCAGTTGGCTCCTACTTGCCATTATGACTTGCCATATATTTTGTAAAAACATCATTATAAATATTTCTCAAAAAGGAATAATAAATGCTGTCTCATCAGAAGGGCCATCGTAATGCTAAATATCTGCCTTTGTTATTGTATGCAATGCTCTGGATAAGCATCCCGTTACACGGGCAAATTTTGTTATAAAATACATAAAGAGATCTTTAAAGCATTCAAATTACTCAAAACATGTTTAATTTAGAACATTTATTTCCAAAATGTTGGTATTTATTGCCAGAAGCACAGTTCATGCCTTATGATAACATGTTTCATCAATGTAAACTATGCTGTTTGCACATATTACAATCTGTTACATGTTTGAAATAATAGTACTAGATCCATGTGAGAACTGAGCCATATAATCAAACAAAGTCTTGATTATTCTGCCATTTCATGCATCCTTAAAGGTGTCATCAATGTTTTGTTGATTAAAACTCTGAAATAGAAAGTTTTTAATTTGCAGTTTCTTCTTCAGATATGTTACTTGATCATAATATCTTAGGAAAACTACTACTGATTCACACATCCAGTCCATCAGGCAAAAACATTTATCTAAAACCTAAGTTATCTGCTGACCTAGGTGGTAGTTCGATAGAGTTATCTCCTCATGAAAAAAGTATCAGCACCAGATCCCATAAAATATTTTCCAATTGGTTCCAATCTAGGGAGTAAAATGTCAAATTTATTACATTTTCTAGCACTCTGAAATTTAAGCTGGACAGCTAGATACTTTTCCTGGCAAATGACTGAGTTGCCATCCGAGTTTGAAAACAGATGTGCTAGAAAACTTCTAATATATAAATATTTTTTAAATTGCAGTTAGATGTAATAGTTTCACAGTTTTCATTGTATAGGTATTTATAGTCTGTACACCACAAAAATGAGATGTTAATTATATTTTCAATTTAAGAAGCAAATGAGTGGCTTTATTTAAAGAGTGTCATGAATAGGAACATATAAATAAGATGTATAACAAACAATTTAAATACAAGAGAAAAAATGATCACAGAATGTTATTAAATATTTGAAAATTTATATCCAGTTCATTTAAAATGTTATGTAATTGTCCGTCCACCCACTTAAAACTGTGATATTTGAGCTGCATTTTGATTATGTAGCAGTATATCGGTAATTGTCAATTATTAATATGTAATGTGAATATGTTAAGAAAATTCATATTTGAAGGTAAGACTGAGTTGAAAGTTCAATCTGTGTTAGATTTTGTTTTATTTATGTGGCAGTCTTATTTTCATTTCAAGACCTAGCAATATTTTGGTCACAGTTAATGAATATTTGATCTTCAGCACTAGATTTTTGTGAAGCTTTTAATGCAGTGAATCTGAATTTAAATTATTGGGTCAAAAATTGTTTTAGAGGTATCACATGTAACATTGTACATTACTAGGGAGTTTGCTTTGTACAAGATTAGCATTAATAAATGTAAAATAGGATTACATAATCACATTTGGAGCTTATATTTTTTATGATTTAGATTTGCTCATGGTTTGCATTTACAACCTTTCATGTACATAAGAGAAAGACAAAAATATTTTGAGTTTAGATTAGGTAAAAAGTCCAAATATCAATGAATTTTTCCATAAATTCACATCTTTCATTACTGGCTATTTTTAGAATATTTTTCAAGTTTGATAAACATAGTTTCAGTTGCAGGGCTCAGTAAAACATTTACTAAGATCAATAGTTACTCATCTCTGACCTCATCATACTTCACACAGTACAGTTCTTCAATTCATTCCTTAAGTTGTGTTTTTTCTTACTCTTGCAATCTCAATACTAAAATGGGTCAGAGACATGAAAATAAAAATGACATTTGAAAATATTGTGTTATAATACATGACTCCTTAAATATAATAAAAAACAAGGTTTGTAGCTCCAGAAATTTCAGTTGCACACATAGCCCTTTATCTTTATGTGGTATTTGCATTTACAATTTAAGTAATTATAAGGTGTCATAGTTTAGATTTTCAAAGAGCAGTTACACATCATTTTGAATTGGATATGGAATGATCCCCAGACTGTACAGCTTTATTAATGCATTATTACACCAAAGCAAAGATGTAGCAGATTTTTAAGTATGTAATTACTTTTTGTAAAATACTGGCCGCCATGAATAGCCTATCATGTGCTGAAAAATGGCGTTAAGCTCAACAACAACAACTTTTTGTAAGTAAAATGTCATTAACTTGCACGTGAATAAAGGCTTCCAACTCTCTCATTTACCACCAATTTCCAAACTATTTTATCTTTTAATTTAGCCTCTATTTATATAGAGATACACACAGGTGCAAAAAACTGGAGGCTTGCCCCTTGGTAAAATGAATTGGAACAATTCTTGGTCATTAAACCAACTAGCATTTTACCAATCAGCTTTTGTCTAGATTTTATTTGTTTCTTTGTGAAAGTTGGTGGAAATTTACTGAGACACTTGAAATATTCATTTCAAATTTAAGTTGCCAACATTTTTCTTGTGAAAAAAAATTGCATGAATATTGGAATATCTGCTTGCATCTTTCCTTGGCATGAAAATATATCAATAAGGCTTCAGTCTGAAAATACCATTGATCTGCTGCAAGTGTAAAATTGCTTGACCAGATGAAAAAATAAAACAAAATTCTAACCTCTAGTTCCATCTTAGGCATACACAGAATAAAGTTTAGGTAAGGGAGATAACTTCCTGTGAAATTACAGTATCTACATGGAAGCATTCTTAATTACAGGATTATGGTATTAAAAGAGGATTAACTGAGCCAGGTCATTCTCTCTAGGAGTATAAAATGTCTGATTGATCAATTATATACTTAAATTGTTTGTTAAGCATGCCTGACCTTGCACTATAGGGGTAGCCTACTGGTTTGAAAACCTTGATTTGAAGATTTTGAAAATCTAGACACCTTTTTGTGGTTAATATGTGATAGTAACAGATCCCAGATTGATACATGTAAGTCTTTATATCAAATATGATTGAAGATGAATTTTATATGAAACACATTGGGAGCAGAGAATTGTATGTGTGTGTGTGTGTGTGTGTGTGTGTGTGTGTGTGTGTGTGTGTGTGTGTGTGTGTGTGTGTGTGTGTGTGTAAAGAAAGCTATATGTGATATAAAAACTTGTAGCCATCTTATGGCACCCAAAATTTTGTTTATATTGCATTTAGACAATAGACATGCATTTTAATTAAATTTTTAAAAATATACTAATTTGAGCAAAGTAGAAAGCTAATTTTAGTAAAAAGACATACTTTAATTGATTGAAAACTGCGAATTTGCATAACTACATTTTCATAACAAAGCAGCTCAAGTCACGTATTTGTGTGTGTGTGTGTGTACATCCATGCGTGCATGTGAGAGAGAGAGATGGCCTTTAAGTTTTTCATAGATATTCTGCACTTCATTCAAAACAAGCTATTGAAAAGTAGATTTACTTAATTATACATTCAATATACATTTATGTGACCAAACTAGGTTGTCACTTGTTTATGTTTAACAATAAGTTTCTTTTACAATAAGATGTCCATTTACCGATAAATTTAGTTATTTAATGTAATGTATGTTATGAAATTTATTTTGTCATAGTATTACAAGAAAGTATTTATATCAGTTATATTATCAATATGAAGTTGTTTTTATTTTAATACTGTAACAAGGAAACATTTTTTCAAGATTTGTTATAACACAGAATAAAAAGAATCAAAAGATGTTATTTCTCTTTTATTGAGCCTGTGTTTAGTAGATAGAGACATATGTATTGTTTTTCACTGTGGATATAGCTATCGGTAACTGCTGGTTTGATGACAAGACAGATATCAGTTTTCACTGTGGATATAGCTATAATTGATTCCATGAATTGATGGCTAGACAGGTATCACTTTTCAGTGTGTATATAGCTATCAGTGATTTGCTGTGTTGATGGAAAGTCAGGCATTACTTTTCACTGTGGATACAGTAAAACCTGTCTTGAAAGACCACTCATGTGAGACCACCTGTCATGAGAGACCTTATTCTGAATGCACAGATTTATTGATTATATAGTGTTATAACCTGTTATGAGAGACCACCTGTCTTGAAAGACCATAATTTTCTGGCAGAATGGGTGGTCTTTCAAGACAGATTCTACTGTATAGCTATCAGTGATTTGTTGTGTTGATGGAAAGTCAGGCATTACTTTTCACTGTGTAGAGAGCTATAATTGATTTGTTGTGTTGATGGAAAGTCAGGCATTACTTTTCACTGTGTAGAGATCTATAATTGATTTGTTGTGTTGATGGAAAGTCAGGCATTACTTTTCACTGTGTAGAGAGCTATAATTGATTTGTTGTGTTGATGGAAAGTCAGGCATTACTTTTCACTGTGTAGAGAGCTATAATTGATTTGTTGTGTTGATGGAAAGTCAGGCATTACTTTTCACTGTGTAGAGAGCTATAATTGATTTGTTGTGTTGAGGCATTTCTTTTCACTGTGGATATAGCTATAATTGATTTGCTGTGTTGATGGAAAGTCAAGCATTTCTTTTCACTGTGGATATAGCAATAATTGATTTGCTGTGTTGATCAAGATGCTGGCTGTTGACCAAAATCTATTCCCTCAGTGTAGGCTTGCTATAGTCAGTTTTAAATAATAACTCATTTACAGTCTTCAAAGGACTTGTATTTTTTATGTGGAACCTAATATTGAGAAGTATATGATGTTTTTGTTATCAAAATCATTTCTGCTCTTAAATTCAGAAGAATTTGAGTTAAATATCCTAAGTAATGCATATATTTTCAGGCAAATAAGAGCATTTAAAAAAAAAACAACCCTCCAGAATAGTATTTGGTTAACTGTACTGGTTTTTGATCATCATTATTCAAATGACACTGTCCATATTTGATGTCACACACTGATGCAGTAAGGGGGGCTGACTTGTGTGATAATGTATGTCCATGGGGGGGGGGGGTAAAAAGTAGGTAAATGTGACATCAGAAAAACAACACTGGAGCCATCTAGTACAGAATATGTAAACTATGTAGCATCACAGTATCACCATGTGAGCAAGAGAACATTGAGAAATAAATTCATAAAACAAGATGTCTACAACTTTATTCTTTGGATTTATGTTTTTTTCTTCCAGTATTTTGTTTCTTATTGGTGTCCAGGGGACTAAGCTTGGTTGGATCATTTTTTTTTAATATTAAATAATTCAAAACTGGGGTTGTATTGTTATGGGTTTTTGTATGTAGAGTGATTTCAAACAAATTATATTTTTAAATTTTTTTATGGGTGGATCAAAGTTTTGCAAAATATATATGAGGGGGTCAGAGTTTTTATGATGAAATGTGTCAGGGGGTGGGGTGGGGTAGTAAAATTTTTTTTTAGCAAATTCGATAATTTCTGGAGACAACTCTTTGTCCTGCTTATGATGTAAAAATGCTATGGTATTATTGAGTGTTTGAACATTCAATAAAAAGTTTGGAATGGGGCAGAAAGATCAATTAAAATAATAATGGCATTTTAGCAAAATAGGAAGCAGAAAATATATTAATGACAGGGTAAGCACACTTGCTGCCTGGTCTCAGCAAATTACTTGTGTATTGGCCACTTTCCAGCGATAACCATTTGTGATTTATGAGAGAGTTATAGTTTTTGGGCCTTGCCCTGTAGCTGCTGGAATGGGTTAAAATTAAATATATAGAAAAATTACAGTTACAGTGACATTTTGTAATATTGTTAGCACAGACTTTAAAAACTGCAGTCATTGCACAAGGACACATAATCTGTTTATCGGAAGTTAGGTTACATGTACAGGATCATAGTAGGGCCCTGAGTGGTCGAGTGGTCTAAAGTAATTTCTGTTACGGAGCACTGCCATCTCACCTCAGTCTGTGTGGGTTCAAGTCTAAGATTCAGCGAATGTGAATATGTGAGAAAGCTTGCCAGTAGCTTCTGGTGGGTTGGTTTCTTTCTCCACCATTAATACTAGCCACCATGTTTAGCCTATTGTGTGCTAAAAAATGTCAATAAGAACAACAACAGGATCATAGTCTGGTGATGGGACAGGAGGTGTCTGTATTATGGGTGATTATGTGACAGGAGGTGTCTGTATTATGGGTAATTATGTGACAGGAGGTGTCTGTATTTAGTGTGATTAATGGACAGGAGGTATCTGTATTATGGGTGATTTTGTGACAGGAGGTGTCTGTATTATGGGTGATTATGGGACAGGAGGTGTCTGTATTATGGGTGATTATGGGACAGGAAGTGTGTATTATGGGTGATTAATGGACAGGAGGTATCTGTATTATGGGTGATTATGGGACAGGAGGTGTCTGTATTATGGGTGATTATGGGACAGGAAGTATCTATATTATGGGTGATTATGGGACAGGAGGTGTCTGTATTATGGGTGATTATGGGACAGGAAGTGTCTATATTATGGGTGATTATGGGACAGGAGGTGTCTGTATTATGGGTGATTATGGGACAGGAAGTGTCTGTATTATGGGTGATTATGTTACAGGAGGTGTCTGTATTATGTGTGATTATGGGACAGGAGGTGTCTGTATTATGGGTGATTATGGGACAGGAGGTGTCTGTATTATGGGTGATTATGGGAAAAACATGGGATTTGCCATGTTAAGTCATGAAAGTAGCTCTGGTTATTTCTTCTATGTCTTCTATGACATCATTAGCTTACCTAATCATGAGGCCATGAAAATTTCAAGTATGGCCTAACATAATTCATGCATTACCATCACTTCAACTAGTGCCATTTTTAACTACCTCTGATTTAGGAAGGGTATATGATTTTTTTTCTTTCTCCAGATGGCTGCTATGGAAGAATTATTTGATGTCAGAATGGCATCATTTTCTTTGGAATTAACTTGACATCATGTGTGTGTGATTTGAATTATTAATGTAGCTTTAACAATTTTTCAGTCATATCACTATGACGTATGTAGTGTGGCAGTTTATAGTAATGTCTATGACTGGGGCATCATTCCAGAGACATGTAGCATGAACCCAGAAACATTATTCTGACTCCAGGCTGACCAGTCCTAACACTAACCTCTTAATGCTGAGCACCTTGTGAGGCAGCTGTTAGTACCATTTTTTATATAAGTCTTTTTATGATTCGGTCAGGGTTCTAACCCATGACCTTCCACATTTTAGGTGGATACTCTAACCACTAGGCCACAGGATTGGTTCAAAACTTGACATAAAAAGTCTTTTAATGAAATGCCCATGTTAATATGACCGTCCATTTTGAAGTAGTAGCATTAATAAGATTAACAAGAGGGTCACATTGGTCACTATATTGAATGTCCAAGCGAAACCATTTTCATCTAGGATCATCTAGACATTACAAGGAGAAAATCTCATGTTGATACAACTTTCCCATTCAGAAATAGTGATAGGTTTTTAAAGATAGCTGCCATGGTGGACTTCAGATTGACGCCATTTTCATTTAGGACTAACTAAACATCATAAGACATATTTCTGTGAGACCCCCATGTTGATATAACCATCCATTCAGGAGGAATAGTAACATACAAGATGGTCACAGTGATGGCCATATTTGATGTCTGATATAGGACCAACCAGACCATGAGATGACTGTGTTGTGTAAAGTTTCATGCTAATCCAACAAATAATTTAGGGCAAGTGTAATGATAAATAATCTGTGCTAATGGACAGACAGATGTCAGATGACAGATCTTAATATCCTCTGGTCTGTGACCAGTAGAGATAAAGATGAAAAAAGGAAACTATGAGCAATTTTGAAGTTATAGCAATTAAATATCAAATAACAATTTTGCACATTTCTGCATTTTTGCAGAAAACTCATGTCCAATATGTAGTTTTTAAAACATTACCCATAATTTGCTTTTACAGCCATTGACATGGCTATTTTACTTGACTGACTCAACAACCAAGCAATGTAAGACCTAAATCATAGAACAAAGGAGATCTGAGAGACACCAATACAAGGTCAGGTGATGCTCACCTTTTAATTCCCAATAAAATTACAGCTTTTACATTATGAAAGTTAAAAACTTTATTTGAGACATTGTTTCTAATGATCATTCTCCCTAACTTGAAATACTATGCTTACAGACATTCAAATACATTACTGTACTTAAAATATGTGGATCAGGAATTACAGAGGTTGGTAGAACATTAATCTTTACCAATACCTGTCAGATCACTTATTACAAGCACATCTTGATTTAAATTTAACTGTAAAAGGTTGACCTATACTGCTGCTAAAAAAGGCTTTCTTGTGTTAATTTTTTATTTATTGATCATTAAATTACTATAAGTCACAAACAAATGGATCAAAATGGGTAGCAAATAAATAATGGATGGAAATTAGAAGAAGTAAAAACTGTTTATAAATTATTTTATTTCATATATCTATTCATCTATTGCAGGAATGTAGAGTATATATGTCAAACTCTGGAAAAATAACAGTCTAAATCACATGGCTCACACATTCACAACTTAATATAATTAAAATCGAATACATATAAATTAACACATTATTCACCAAATATGGTAACAAGTAAGCTCTAAATGCAGTACAATACCTAATATCTATATCTATGTGCATAAAGTAACAAAAACTCTGGTTAGTTACATGTTTTATTGAACAAATACTCTGAAACTTGTTTGAAAATAAATTGTTCTATCTAGAATGGTTTGTTCCCAAAATAATCATTAAACCTTAAAAGACAAAAAAAAAAAAGAAAATGACAAAAAAATGTTCTTTAATTCCTATTCTTTAATTAAATTTGAATGTTTTTCTCTTTGTGGCATGTAAGTTAAACTGAGCTGAGATAATGTCATAAAATACACTTGCTTGTAAGTGAATTCCAAGCGCAAAAAACACTGGTGTTGATCTGTAGTCACATCATGTGTAGGCAGACCAAGATTTGTGTTGCTGAGTACTCTTAACAAACTGCAGAGACCCAGATCTCTAATGCATTAAGCAATGGGAGATCTGGGTCTATGCAGTTGTGGTTGGATTTGACTTCATGCAAAATGTATCTTCAAACAGAAGAGTGCACAAGGCAGATTATTTTTACAACTAAATTTGCTATTGGTGTGCACTGGAATTTCCTAAGTTCTGAATTCTTTTACAATCAATATTCTACTAAATATATCCCTAAAATATATCCAAGGTTGGAATTCTAAAACATGCCTCTATTTCCCATCATTACTTGTAGGTAATATATTTAGATATTTAAGGGTGCACATTACATAAATGTTGTTCCGGAATATATAAGAAACACCGACACTAATATTGTCATTATCTATGAATATATTTTAAACATGCATCTTTTAGCAAATTTAAGGTTTTCTCAGTAAGATTACCTTTAAATGAATAATTTTGAAAAAGACAATTTAAAATTTAATGATAGTACTAATTATATATCAAAATGAAGAGCAGCTGATGAAATTAAATAAAAACACATCAAGAAAGAGTTTTTATCACTTGGACTTTGAACATTTTATGCAAATTTTCTCCAAAGTTAAAGTATATTATTCTAAAGGAAAATATCTTCCAATAGATTTGACTGGAACCAAGCCATGTTAAATTTATTTTTAAAAATACTTATAGGCTCATAGGAATTTCAAAGGATTTTCAAACATAATGTCTTTGTACTTGGCTGCAGTTAAATTCTAAGGCTACAAAAAAACAGTAACATTTTTAGCTCTGGTTTTTTTTCTGCACAAAAGCTTGAAAAGGAACATTATAGCTGGTCTGGTAATTAAAATCTTCGTTCACAATTAATTTTTTAATGAAGCATGCTGCCTTCATCTGTTTGAAAAATAAAATATAAATCACAAACTTTTATAAGCATAAAAGTTTAGAAAATTTATTGAGCTCATTTCTTTGTTTTTTATAATACTTTTACATTTCTTAAAGAAACAAAAATGTTTTTTCTATAACAAGTAAAAACAAAAAAAAATATGGTGGAGTCAACTCTACCATTACATGTACTGTAATAATACTGACATCTTGCTAAATGCAGATTGAATACATAAATATTTCAGAATAAATAAAATAAATATGAGACAATATTCAGACAAGGTGTAACATAATAAAGAAAACAATAACACAGATAACAATATAGGATTTGTTGATAATTTAACAAAGAGACAAAGACTGTCAAAGAAATAAGATTGCAATTGTAATTTTCCAGTTATATGTAACTTTGGAACCTTAATCACTTTATGACAAGTTTTACACGCCATCAGATTTTGAACTAAAGAAGGCCTAACTGACCTGAGATTACTCACATGGGCTGAGCATTTTTTAAAATAGTTTAAACATTTAAATTTTTTTAGTAAGAGCAGCATGGTTGACCCATTTTAGAACCTGTGCTATTTACCACGTAGAGAAATCAAGTTTCATTTAACTATATTCATAAACTGTTTTCCACAAAAGCTAATATCAGGCCGACAGGCTGACATATCAGGCAGACAGGAAGCACATTATGTATACATAGCAGGCCGACAGGAAGCATATTATGTGTACATAGCAGTCCGACAGGAAGCATATTATGTGTACATAGCAGGCAGACAGGAAGCACATTATGTATACATAGCAGGCCAACAGGAAGCATATTATGTGTACATAGCAGTCCGACAGGAAGCATATTATGTGTACATAGCAGGCTGACAGGAAGCATATTATGTGTACATAGCAGGCAGACAGGAAGCATATTATGTGTACATAGCAGGCAGACAGGAAGCACATTATGTGTACATAGCAGGCCGACAGGAAGCATATTATGTGTACATAGCAGGCTGACAGGAAGCATATTATGTGTACATAGCAGGCTGACAGGAAGCATTTTATGTGTACATAGCTGGCCAACAGGAAGCATATTATGTGTACATAGCAGGCTGACAGGAAGCATATTATGTGTACATAGCAGGCTGACAGGAAGCATATTATGTGTACATAGCAGGCTGACAGGAAGCATATTATGTGTACATAGCAGGCCAACAGGAATTATGTGTACATAGCAGGCAGACAGGAAGCATATTTTGTGTACATAGCAGGCAGACAGGAAGCATATTATGTGTACATAGCAGGCCAACAGGAATTATGTGTACATAGCAGTCTGACAGGAAGCACATTATGTATACATTGACAAAGCTTGCAACATTTTTTTTTATGTAGATGTGAGATACTAACAGCATCTGAGGCACTGATGCAAATAATATAGATAGATGTGGAAATGTTGCTCATCCTAACATTTTGTAACAAATCCTTAGGATTAGAGATTAATATAAGAAATTAAAAAAAACCTTATTTATAAAACAATTTGAAAATCTCGTGCAAAAAAGTAATGTTTTTACAATGATAAATTTAGGAACAAATTACCAAAGAGAATGATGAATATGGACAGAAATTACAATGCAAACTAATTATACAAATTTAGGGTAGCATCAGTTATCAAGATACATCTAGTAATTGTTTTTTTACACTGTCATGTAATCTATTTCTCCAATAAAAAGACCAATATAGCCAGCCTAATATAATTTTCAAAAAGTGCATGTCTGGATGGGGGCTTAATTTTGATCATGGGCATGTCACAGGAGAAATCTGATTCAGCAATTTAATAGACTAACTTTTACAACATATAATTCTGATGGACAAGAAGAAAACAAGCAGTTCAAGCGATTACTGTCCTGTCTATAATCTACAAATCCTGTGGTAAAAACGAAATTCTATGCATTACATAGTAATGAATGAACATCAGTTGTACACAAGCCATTTATGGTAAAGTTCAAAATACAGTAATGATACAAAACTATAAATAAATAAAAGTTAATGCATATTCGATATTATGTGGCCTTAAAAACTGCATGGAGCTCTTTTAGCTGGGTATATTTTAAATGAATTTGATTTATATAAATTAGGACATCCACAAATTTTGATCACCTAACACTGGTTTTTAATAAGGAGACCCTTGACCAAACACTTGAAATATACTTTCAATACTTTGTTATGATCCGTGGAAAATAACCATAAAGTAACATCATAACAATAATATAAAAATTAACTCAAAGTCAGCAGCAAAGCATATATAATTATCTATGTCTTGAGCACACTGTATTGGAGATACATGTAACTGCTACTTTGGGAACATTTACTATTCAACTGAACATTATATAAGAACAGTCATCAGTTTTAAAAATATTTTACAAAAAAAAACAACTAGATATATCCTCAGTCCCTTTCCAGGAAGTCTTACCATGAATGACTAAATGTAAAATAAAAGCTGTCGCAAGCATAATGGCACTGTTAGGTTTATGGTTTTAATGTAAAACTGGGCATATAAAAATGAAAAATAGTGACTAAAAGAGGAAAATAGCTCTAAAAATCATAAATAGGGCAAATGCTGTTTAAGATACACATAATGACCAGAAAACAGTAATCTGATAACTTTATAAATAATCAAGAAAATAACCTTTATGCTTCAGACTGCTTGAGTATAATTCTATCACAGTAACTTTACAGTGTATTTCCATAGAGAAATATTCACTAAAATCATGGACGGCATTCTTTCCAAAGTTTACCCTTTTACTGAGCTTTACATATAAGATATGCTGTTTGTTCAAAAATACAACTTTTCTTTTTACAGATATAACATGTATATTACAAATTGGTAAGTAAATCAGTGGGTACCGAGGTAGGTAGATAAGTATGCATTTAAGTATTCATGGTCAATACTGAGCACAAAATCTCCAAACATAATAAAACAAATAAAAGTTTATTAGTGTCCATTTTTTTATTTACATGATGCAATGCCAAGAGAAATCAGTAAATGCACTAATTAATACAGTTCTTGCTACAACAGTCACATCTAAGCCTTTTTTAAAGTGATAACCTTGTATACATTTGCACAGCATTGTAACCAATGCCCTTGTCCTTTTTTCTAGTTATTTGAAAGGCTGAATTTGTCTTCAGTACAATGCAAGTATATTTTGTCTTATTTTTGCTAATTTTATGCAACTCTTTTCATTTCTTTACCTACAGTCAATAACACCAGAAAAAAGGTCATGGAGGTCAACTGGAATCAAGAAAATCCAGGCGTACAGGTTCTGACAGCAATATTTACTTTACACAAATTCCTGGACCATTCTAAACTGTTTAAGCACCAATCCTGAAAAACAATTTACTTTACATAGGACTTTGTTACTTCCATCTATATTATGAACTGTTATTTACAAGAACAAGGCTCATCTTTTAAAAGTGATTCCTAAATAATTTACAAGCATAAACTTAAGCAATGCAATTTGTAACCAACTTACTTGTATATGGATGATGCTGAGAATGTCCAGTCCAGAGTATCTGGACTTAACCATATAAAGACCATCTGGAGAATGTCCAGTCCAGAGCATCAGGACTTGCTCATGTATGGACCATAATGAGAATGTATCAGGACTTGCATAAGGACCTTGCATAGAATGTCCAATCCACAGTAAGGGTACTAAGTTATACATGGACCTTGCACAGAAATGTCCAGTTTTGAGTATCCAACTTGCTCACATATGGACCTTACACAGAATTTAAGTGCCAAGTATCAGAACTTACTCATACATGGGCCTGGCAGAGAATTTCAGTCCACAGTAAGCTATTACCAATTTATTGACAGGAAACAAAGCTAACTCTTTGTACAAGATACTATGTATGTCTCATAGGAAAAGTCCAAGGAGTGCTTTTATTAGGCCTTTCCTAGTAAACAGACCTTGATATAAATATTCAACTGCTTATTCAAACTACTGTCATAGATCAGATACAATTATTTTATGTTGAATTGCTAACACAATGCTTTAATCTCCCACTGATTGAAACAATAAAACTCTATACTGTAATTCTTGCCTTGTTCATGATATGTGTGTATTCTGCATGGAATATTTTATTATGCATAATCCTTTATAAGTCCATTATGCAAACTGCACAGACCCAGGTGTGCAATAACTTTAAGTGCTGGCAAATCCATATCTATACAGTTTGTTAGGAGTAATCACTATAACGGAGACCCAGACATGGTAGTACAATTTTGTTGCAGAGCACAATCTGATATTTTCAGCTGCAGGTAATTTTTCAGACCTGTGTAAGGAAATGTTAATGGATTGAGAAATACTAAAAAATTCAGTAACAAAAAGGACAAAAATGATTGTCATAAATAATTGTACCAATGCTGGACAAACAAGTAACACAGCCATGCAAAAAAAATATCTTGGTCCTGTTTAATAAATTTAATAACAAGAGCTTACAAGACTGTCATGAATTTGATCCAGGAGTATGACCATGGCATGAAGAAAGTTTGTACAAAGGTTAATAGGACTACATCTGTGTAAAACTGGGACAAGCAGAACATATTCAACATGCTGAACAGAATATTTAGGTTAGATCTCTTTATTATTACTCATTATCATAATCTCGTTAAACTACCAACTTTTAATTGTTTCCTTTTGTTCTGGGTGATTTTAGCCATGAAACATTGATTTAAAGACAATAATAAGCACACAATCAAGTTGACACAACTGACCTGTCTTGATAAAGAAATATTTTTAACATCTGTACCAGACAGAGAGGTTGATGAATGTTGTTTTACCTGTATGGCTACAATAAAGCTTGAAAAATCAACCACCATCATCCCCCTCAAAAAATAAATGGTTGGTCTCTAATATGTTTTATATTTTCTTTTCTAATGGACAATCTTTCATCATATACTGCATTGGATATTTGAAAAAATGCCAGCATTAGTTATGTCAACAACAATATGGACAAGAAAATCCATCAGTGTATGGTTGAGAATGCATCTGCCATCTTGCCAACCCAGTGGCACTTTATGTTATGAAAACTCTCATGAGTACTCTAGATGAGCTACAGAGAACATATAATGTCATTTCCAATACAGATAGATAACTATTTTTTTTTTAATATCATCCTTTTGTTCTTAAGTTGCAATCAAGATTCAAAATTATTCAAGGTGAAATGGAGCAATTAAGTTTTTTCTTAAATAATAATTATGTACAATTCTGAAAGCTATAGAAATTGAAATAGTACTGATTAAAATCAGCATGTTTGATTCTGTTATTTTCTTTCAGTTCCAGGCATAATGCCAATCTACTGAGCTTTCAAGACAATAGACATTCAGCCCATGAAAATTCAAAGACAGTACCTTAAAGACCTTGAGCTTTCTGAATATTCTAACAAAGACTGACATTTTAAATCCTAAAAACAATCACTGACATCTTGAATCCTCAAACAATGATTGACATCTTGAATCCTCAAACAATGACTGACATCGTGAATCCTCAAACAATGACTGACATCATGAATCCTCAATGACAGACATCTTGAATCCTCAAACAATGACTGATATTTTGAATCCTCAATGACAGACATCTTGAATCCATAATCAATTTCATCTTGAATCCTCTAACAACGACTGACATCCACATATATGCTGTTATTATTAAATTACTAACACTGAAAACACTTCAAAAGATTACTGAACAATTTGTTAACTAAATGATACAAAACAAGAAAAATTATGTTTAAATAATATATACATTAAAACACTTGTTCAGCAAAGCAAACCAAAAATGTTTACAGGTCCTTAAATAAGTTTAAAAATGATTTAGAGTTATATCTTGGAAATTGGGTATAATTACATTTTCACCAAATCAAATAAGCTGCTTTTCTTATAAAGGAAAGATCACTTTAGCTTCTTCAGTTGTAGAATTGGATGTTAGGTTTGCTATATTTGAAAGAGAAAATTCAAACCTTTCTGTTGCGGCAGACTGAAGACTCACCCCACTTCAGGAGCTACCACACTTTGACAATGAAAGAAAATACAAAAGCCAGTTATGACCAGAAATTGGAAATTGTCATTTTCCTTCAGGAAACCAAGATTGGTTAATCTAACTTAGGTGTTCAATGCATGTCTGCACTCTCTCACAGAGGTGCAGAATGCAACAAGATCATTTTCTATGATGACAAAAATTCAAACAGTTCTTTGGGAAAGTTTGAACAATGTTACCATCTAGTCTCCAGTTACTGCAAAGATAAACATCAAGGACGTGTCCATAACCTTCAAACTGACAGCAGCAGAGTCTGACTTTAATTAAGACCATATTGTATAATGGATTTTAAAGACAGAAACTTTTTTATTCAATGTCTGTGTGGTTGTGATTATGTGACTCTGCACATGTGTGCATCATGATGATATCTGACAATTCTAAGTCTATCAACTATTTTTTATTCTTTTTTATTGTATTAAATGGTTCAAAGAAAACATTTTTTATTTTCTGTTATTCAAATTTGACTTTACTTTCCAGTCATCTTCTATTGAATAATATGAAATTATACCTTATTCTCATTAAGACAACATTGCTTTTGGGGGTGACATGCACTGATCCCCAGCGGTACCTCAAAAACACACTTTTGGAGTCTCAAAAGACATGAAATATTGTTTGAGAACAGGGCAGGAATGAAACATTGACTTAGGACACACTGTATTGCCACTTGCCAATTGCAATGAGTCCTTCTTGGATAAAGTCTGATACACATTAAAGTCCAAAAAATGGACAAGCTGTCCGAAACTGGTGCCTGTAATGCTGAGTACCTTTACATGTGTTAAGGGTAGTACAACAGTATTAAAATGCCATTAGTGTATGTCAATATAAATAAATCTAATAAACTCTAAATTGCATATATTTAACATGGTCAGTTCTATTTGTGTGTGCACTCTATAAAGAAGAAGCTGTTGGTTTAGAGGTTACTCCTTAGTCCAGATTCATATTAAGTCCTGACAAATGATGTGTGGATAATCAATGTGTTACTGTAAGTTAAAATAAACAAAAGGTTATGTACATCATGTTTTGTCAGCATTGCTGTACAAAATTAAATGAAGACTTTATTAAATTGCAAAAGGACTTGTAATTTACATACAGTTATGAAATATCATTCAAACTTTTAAAAATTGTTCTTTTGCTGGTGATAATTTTAAACTAATGATTGTGACAATTTTAAAGATGATGGTGATAATAATTTTCAACTGACAATGGTGATTATCTTAAATTAACAATTGTGATGATTTTAAAGATGATGGTGATAGTTTTAAAAATGATGATGAAACTTGCACAATATGTACAATGACCTAATGATATAATCCTTAACAAATAATAATTGGTTTCCTTGTTTTTTTTGTCTTATTTTTATACAACCTGATCCAATTCATTTCTTACCTATCATCTAAAGGAACGACCATTTTATATTAATATCTCACTCAAAGTCACTGTTGATGACATTAAATAGTATTGGATTTAAATAATGTTGTGTGCAGACCGTTGACCTTTATATGATCTTATTTTAAAATGAATCTCTTTTATAATTTTAATTTAAAATTTGTTGATGACCAGGATTAAAAACCCAAATGAATGTTGGTTTAAATTTTAACTATTTTGCACTTGTTTTTTTTCACTGCTACCTGATTCTGACATTGTCAGTGTTCAATTTTCATTGTTATTAAAGGAAACAACGCCGTACATTTCTCCAGAACAAGTAGTTGTTTTATCCTCAGAAATCTCTACTTTTTGGTCTTTTATGTGACACTCAGTCGTAACTATACAAACTGTAGAGCACACTATCAATACTGGCCATGAATATAAAAGAAAATGTTTATCTTGTTTACTGAATGTCCTTTATATCCAGGTTTCACTGTACTTAAACTTTATCTCACTGGATACCAGTCCCAGCTAAATGACTTACTCTGATGTTATTTTCTGACATTCTCATGCCTTCATTGCCTTTCCTGTTATATCTACAGCTATTGGTTGTACAATTCTCCCAGATTGCCACAGTAAAGGAATATGCAAAATGCACAAAATCTGATACCATTTTTAAAAATGGCAAATGAATCCAGTTCGAGTTAATGGATCAAATGGTAGACAATTTATGCTAATAATTGTTTCTCTGCAAGAAAAATGCATTCACAGCCAGGTCACAATCACAGATCATTTGGGAAATGTTGTAACCTTGTGCCCCTTGCTCTCTGCCCAAGTCTTTAGTAAGTGATCTTGCTGACTCAGCTGTTTTTCAAATTTAGCCAGAAGCTGGTTCATTTCTTTTATTTGAATGTCCTTATCCTTAACAACTGCTACTGCTTTGTCCATCTTTGCAGCATTCTCTGCACAATTTGCACAGGAAGACTGAAATGAAGATGCATTTTTATCACCAAAATTGTAAATTTTGACCATATTTAATTAACTATCTGATATTTAAACAGCAGTTGAAACATGAAAAACAAAATTCAGATCTAGGATACATCTCTGTGACACATCTTTTGCAAAGACTATGTAGGGCATGGTACATAAGAAAAAGCCTGACAAACCCAAACCTGCAGTTCTGTACCACTGGGATGAGAAAATATGAGACAATATGTGTAAGTAGTGATAAGATTCATATAGGACTCTGACTCCATACACATAATATAAAATGGCAAATATATTTATATAACCTTACACTCATTTCATTTCTACATATTACCAATGGAGTAAATATATAGCTAGCTTTATCATTTTTTAATAAAAAATCTTTTCCAGATAAATGAATGGTATTTCTTGTTGTTCTGCTCTTGTATCCTGTGCCATTAAGGAAAAAAGTAAACTAATACAAATATGAATTTGTATACTGAATACCCCCACACACCACAATTTACTTCTGCACAATGAAAGCTAGATATTTTCTGTGTTTATTTGTGTGGGCTAATGAAGTCACACACCAGGAAAAAAATGACCATGGGCTAAAGTTTTGGTAATGCAAACGGCACTGTGGATTTACCTGCCAACAAACTCATATGAATACATAGTTTTCTATCAGCTGAACTTTATATAACAATTTGTTCCCATAGAATGAATTACTCCATCTGCCAATTTCTTTCTTCAATATGGCTAATAATCAAAACATGCAATATCAAACAAACTCTATCCATCAGATTCAAAATGGATTTTTTTTTTCAACTAAAATGCAAAAAAAAGTCACCAACCTTTGACAGGCAACAAACAAATCCTTGCATCAGCAAAGAAAAATCACCAACCTTTGATAGGTTACCAAAAATCCTTGCATCAGCAAAGAAAAATCACCAACCTTTGACAGGCAACCAAAAATCCTTGCATCAGCAAAGAAAAATCACCAGCCTTTGACAGGCAACCAAAATTCCTTGCATCAGCAAAGAAAAATCACCAACCTTTGACAGGCAACCAAAAATCCTTGCATCAGCAAAGATGCAGATTCACCCAACACCACCATAAAAATGCAAACTGAACATGTCATTGGTGTTCTATTTAAATCTTCAGGTTGGTGTTCTTGATATCCCATGCCCCCATTCCCAGTACATTCATTGGTATAATTTATTCCTACAGGTTTGTATTTTATTTTAGAGACTATCTGTTTCCACTGCTTATGGCATTAATTCTATCCCTTCAAGGTCAATGTCCCTACCTAACCCAATGTCCAGTTATATGCCATCAAGTGTACCCTGTTTTTATATCCCTTAAGTAACCACTGAAGGTTGTTTTTCTAGTCCTATTTAATACACAATGGCACTTTATCCTAGCCAGTCCTTCTGCCTCTCACCCAACACCATCAATGCCTGAAGACTTTCCACCCTCAATCACATAAACTGTACCTTGCTCTTGTAAGCTTTCAGTTTATGGCGGAGACTGTCTGCCTCATCTTGAATCCTCCTCAGTTCCTTCGTCAACTCCTCCAGCTGCTGCTGTCGCTCCCTGAGGAAAATACACAGAGGATGTCAGATCCAACAAAATAAAAGCTTCATTTTTGAAACAGATCTTCATCACATCTCTTTTTCAGAATACTGGCATAAATGAATATCTGGCAATAAAGGAGGAAATTGTCTATGAAATTCATTATAAAGGAAGCTAATGTAGAGATAAAACACTTACTTTTGTTCCTATTTTTTGGGATGTGAACAATTATACATTTCATGAAATGATAACAGTAAAAAATATTAATATATTTAATTATGTATCTGATTTAGCACAAATATAACACATTATAACAGACAAATGAATATGGGAGCTTGTAAATCCTTCCTCAAAAAGACACCTATCTCTAAAGAACAATTATATCCTAAATTTGCATTGTCCATTATTGACAGGTTTCACTAAACTTGGGGTGCACTGTACACTGTTCTTCCCCTGCTTTATTTCAACACTGTTAAACTTGCAGCTGCAACAACAACAAATGTAAAACACCAAGTGTGATGATAATAGTGATTTGGGATTTTGTTACTGATCTAGGTTAAAGGCTTTGTCTACCTTATGACTTTGTCCCACATCACATGAATATACATGCATTCCCACATACAAATGTTACCATGAGGCACCCATGCCAGAGGAAAACCATGTGGGGCAAAAGACTTCAATCTAGAACAAAAGCATTATTGGTGTAATACAAATAGATCATTTCATTATAAAATCATGTGTGTGATGATTATAGTCTGATAGCCTAAAACTAGATGAGTGAAGGCTCATAAATGAATACTCAGTACAATGGCAAACACTCAATATCAGGATTGTAATTATCTGGTTCTATATCAATGCTTGAAGTCCCTGGTAATGGTGCTGTGAAGACACGTACTTGCAAAAGCAGCTAAAACTGTCTTAGTTTACCACCACCATCAGTCACACTGGTTTTTGTTGTGGTTGTTGTGAACATTGACTCTGTTGAATATAATCATGATACATTTACTTGACTATGGTATCAACAGTGCAGTTTTTTTTTTACACTGTATGGATGATACATTTACTTGACTATGATATCAACAGTGCTGGCTTTTTTTTACACTGTATGGATGATACATTTACTTGACTACGGTATAAACAGTGCTGGCTTTTTTTTTACACTGTATGGATGATACATTTACTTGACTATGGTATCAACAGTGCTGGCTTTTTTTACACTGTATGGATGATACATTTACTTGACTATGGTATCAACAGTGCTGGCTTTTTTTACACTGTATGGATGATACATTTACTTGACTATGGTATCAACAGTGCTGGCTTTTTTTACACTGTATGGATGATACATTTACTTGACTATGGTATCAACAGTGCTGGCTTTTTTTTACACTGTATGGATGATACATTTACTTGACTATGGTATCAACAGTGCTGGCTTTTTTTACACTGTATGGATGATACATTTACTTGACTATGGTATCAACAGTGCTGGCTTTTTTTACACCGTATGGATGATACATTTACTTGACTATGGTATCAACAGTGCTGGCTTTTTTTACACTGTATGATGATACATTTACTTGACTGGCATCAACAGTGCTGGCTTTTTTTTTACACTGTATGGATGATACATTTACTTGACTATGGTATCAACAGTGCTGGCTTTTTTTTACACTGTATGGATGATACATTTACTTGACTATGGTATCAACAGTGCTGGCTTTTTTTTTACACTGTATGGATGATACATTTACTTGACTATGGTATCAACAGTGCTGGCTTTTTTTTACACTGTATGGAAGCAAATTCTGAATCACAGAACCAGAATACTATCGGCTGCTTTTAACTGATCAGTTTTTGGTTGGGGAATATTTGAATTTCAATGAGTGGCTGACATTAAAGACTATACATTTAAAAATAGTCATGTGTGTAAGCATACCTTGACCTATACATGTAAAAACAAGGTCAGTCATGTGGAAATCAATCTGAATTAGAATTTCTGGCCATTTCATTTCTCTGAATCAAGTGGCAAATAGTGTTTCAAGATGATCATCTACTATGGTGCATGTTGTACCCAACTGCATTTTATTTATTTTTAGTTGTGCTTTAGTACAACATCCTCAAATAGTTAAATCTAAGTCAACTACTGGTAGTAGACAGACTTTATAAAAAAGGAGTCCTGCATACTTAAGTAGATACTTTTTAAACTAATCTATGAGTTTCAGTCTAGTCTCACTTAATAATTCAGAAAAACAAAGGATGAACATGAACAAAAAGACATTTCCCATTCACTAAAATGTTGGTAAGAGATTAAAAAATGGTAAAACTAAAAATTCCCAAATGTGTCCTTAATGATGCAGATAAGGGGGGATAACTCCCTTTTCCCTTACCATGAATTTCCTTTGAGTGCATCTGCCATTTGTTGTTTAAGTCTATTCAATTTCTGTTCCTTGTCGGCAATCTCCTTGTCCTTAACTGCTGTCATCTCAGCAAGCTTCCTATCTGACTGGAAAAGGGAGACAAATGCCACAGTTTTAGAAAAGTTATAAACCACTGCCACAAGATTTGTCTTTCTTGTTATTCTGTACAGTTTTGCCCCAGACCTACAATGCTATCTCTACTAAATGCCCTTCTACTCCAGGCCAGTGATGCAATTTCCACTGAATGCCCTTCTATCACAGGCCTGAAATGCCATTTCAAATGAATGTCCTACCATAGGAAGCAATGCCATTTCCATTGAATATCCTATGTCATTTCTATTGAATTCACTTCTACTGCAGGCATGCAATGCCATTCCAATTACATGCATTTCTATCCCAGTCTTATAATGAAAAACCTCGCATCATTGCTGCAGGTAATGAAAATAGAAGGTAGAATAAATAAAGACTGTAATAAATCATCTACAGGAATCTTTACATCATCAGTTTCTAAGACCATTTTAATAAAGAAAAATTCTGATATTTAATATATACTCAAACCATTGAGTTTAATTTAGCAATTAAGTTAATGAAAAAGCTCAAAAATGTCCAGGTATAAAAATGGGGAAAAAGGTCAACTGCATAACCCATTAGTATATTTATGGCATCACAACCCTCCACTTAGCTATCTTTGTAAGATAAATTGAGCTTTGGAGTAAACCATAGTGTACCAAATGCAAACAATTTGTTAGGTATGTTTCGATCTTGCTACAAATAAATGAAAAGCAAATTTATTAAACATGTTCAACTTATGTCATTTCTTATGTGTTTGGGGCAAATAAACTTATGGAATCCTACTAAATAGTAGTAATTCTGTGGCTACTAAGAAAGCTTCAGACAAGTTGGAGTGTAGTGTGGATTCTGTTTTTTTTTCAGTGAACTGTCCAGACTGCCTACTCATTCCACTTGCTAAGTTTATACATGTCCATTATTATTTGTCCATCTTACCTGTCAATGACTAAATGACACTGCCATATAAGAAGTATATAAACACAACATTTTCTATACTTTTATTAGTAGATGTCTGGAGGTAGTCGTTACTTTCCATACATTTTTCATCATTTAGAGGAAATGGTGATAAACATTAGGACAGGCAGTGGTAACTTCAGTAAAGATATGGAAATTTTAAGTTACTAGCATTAAAATAGAAAGCTGCTTGAAAATCTAAAGAGAAAAAAAATGTTTATTGATTTAAGCCTCAAGGCTTTAGAGTAGAATGATTAATCCAATGTAGATGTAATTCAGCAAGTTCTGGAATGGTCACTTGCACTAAAGTTTTAAATGAATTAAATAACTCAAATGAAACTATTTTTAGAAACTGCAAGAAAAACTATGCAAGTTTTTTTTTTTATATGTTGTGTCCAGGTTATTGCCTGACATAACTAAGATAGTCTTGGTGTACCTTAAATTATAACTAATGCACTGGATTTGACTTAAATTGTCGATAAATTATGAAAATATACAATGAACTAAAGTAGAATAATACCTTGAATTTTAGACCCAGACCTTTTGAGCCCCAAATCCATATGTATCTTCGGTACTCCAAGCAGCATACAAAGCTTGGCAATGGTAAAAGTCTATCTCATTATGCAGAAATGAAATAAGGAACAGTGGACTAATGGGCAGATTATGAGCAAAGGCACCACATGACCAGTTCTGCTTTATGATGGAAGTGTAATTATTTTGTCTCACATTTTACCTGATAAAATTTCAAGTAATGCAAATTAAACTAACTGCATCTTTGTCCTGCATCCACTAGGAACCATGTGGTCTTTATTAGCTGTTAGGTTTATATAATTGCATACAGAAAATATTCATACTGACAAATGTAGGCATAAATAGGACATAATAAAACTGGCCTGTTCCATGCATTCACTACTGCAGTTTTGATCATTTAGAAAAATACTGACACTTTCTTAGACATCTGTTAACAAGACATTTGATGTTTACACACTCTAAATATGGTTCTGAAAATGAACACATCTGAATGATAGATTTTTTTGTTAGAAAAGTTTTGTTATTACATGGACAGTTTTACCTCTTCTTGAAGCTGTTTAAGTTTCTCTGAATTTTCCTGCATGGCGTGTTCCAGCTGCATCGTAAGTTTTGCTGCCTCATCCTGAGAAGTTCTTAAGTTAGTCTTTGTTTCAGCATGACTTTGCAATTCCACTTCATACAGTTTCTTGAAATGCTTTTCCTTCAATTAAAATAATAAAATGATTAATTTCACTTACCACTTTTATACATGGTACTAACTTTTAAAATACTTTTAGTATCATAACGCTTGGTGAAGGAACAAAAGAATATGATAGACACATTTACAAAGATTGTCCTAAAAAATATAGTGCGAGAGCAATGAATTTTTTCTGCATCTTTTCCAGAATTCTTGTCATTTATTTTTACAAGAATTTTTGGGCTATACTTTTCTGCTTTATTGCTTGAATGCATTTAAGAAGGCTAATACAAAAAATTTAATCGATAATAAATTTAAATTTAAATAAATTTCAGTTAAATTTTTTGATCTGTCATGCACAGCAGCATGCATATGAAAAAGGAATTTTGTTTCATTATGGAAATTTCTTGGTGAAATCATTATTTTCACTGAGCTCCAATCTTCCTCGTTTTCATAGCTGCTATTAATCATAAATTCAAAGACCTACCCAACAATGATTCTTCGAAACAACAAAACTCCCATGAACAGCACATTATACACCTGCCCTGTGTTTAACAGTCCACAGGCAGATAACTTCAATTTCTGTGCAAACAACCATTCTCCTTCCAGTCAGATTGACTCTGACCTTCATCTGTTTTACCTCAAATTCAACTGGCTTCTTTGTTACCTTTAAAGGGCAAACTATCCACAAAGTGTGACCCATGTTTGTGATGTAGAACTAATGTTACTCTGCAGGAACCATACTTCTTTTTTTAGCTTCTGACCTTGACCTTTCACTTTTCACCAAAATCAATAGCCTTTCCCTTACCCCCAAGTACAAGCCATCCACAAAGTTTGGCTATGGTATATTATGTAGAATTAAAGTTATTGTCCAAAAACGATTTATTATTGTTTCTTTCACAGTGACTTTGACCTTTGGAGTCCAAAATCAATATGGTTCTTGCGCCAAAACATTTGAAACCATTGATGGTGGAAAATAAAAGTTATTTTGCAGAAATAAATACAGCATGATAACCAGGAGGTCCTTAAAGAACAATATTCTAAATGGGAGGGGTTTCCAGTGTGTGAAATGAATACAGACAGGACAAATGTAACACCAAGATAATTTTTGAAGGAAAACTTCAACACAGTGAAACACTAACAACAAGCAATTCTTCTCTGGTCACAAATTCAACACACATCCATTAATATGGCATCCTTTGAAAAAGATTATTTTCCACATGAGCATACAAGGTACATGAGTTGACAGTGTCTTATTGATAATTCCCCACTCTGTACAAGGCTGTATTCACATCAAATGGATGAGGCTTTTTAACTTGAAAGAGAGTGAGCTACATAATACACAAGTTATATATTACTTCTATTAAATCCAGTTTTCTTTCAAACGGAATGATCTTTGATCTTTTAAAACTAAAATTGCTCCAGTTCATCTGTAGCAATCCATCCATAAAACTACTGTGCCGAAACTATATTTCAATCACAGTCACCTAGCCCTTTAACCTTTTGACCCTTTATATACAAATTATCACCTGACAATTATCTTTCTGACCCTTTATATACAAACTGTCACCATAGCTATGACACTACCAAATGTTCTGGAAAACTAATCAATTCTAATTAATAATGCACTAACTCATAAACAAAGTCATGTCTTTGACTAATATGCAAGTAAACATTTTTTTACTTCTTAGAATCATGACAAAAATTAGATCGGCATTAAGTAGCAAAAGTCAGGTATGCAATATAACTGAAAGATATATATATATATATATATATATATATATATATATATATATATATATATATATATATATATATATATATATATATATATATATATATATATATATATATAACAGGTAACTGTAGATGGTGGAGAACTTCCTTTTTTCATTCCCAGTGACCCTGACTTTTGCGTTTTTGAGCCTGAAATCAAAATATTTTTTCCTTACCCCAAATGCAAGTAATCCTGTTTTGTAATTACAGCTGATGGACTACTAAAGTTGTGTGAAGACCAAATTGGTAATGGATGGACAGACTGATAACAACATAACATAATGCACTCTACCTATAGGAGGCTTATCAAAACTCATGAAAAATTAATTTAAATTCCCTTCTTGACCCTGACTCATCATACTTACAGTATCTGCCAGTTTTTCCTGAAGTTCCACTATCAATTGGTCTTTTTCTCTAAGCTGTGCCCTGAGTTCTTCTATCAACTTCTCAAGGGAGGCAACCTTCTCTCTAAGCTCTTTTTCTCTAGCCTGTACATGGATATATTAATAGAGTCAAAATTTAGTTTTTCCTAGCAGATGACATTAAAGACAAATGACAAGACTGAAAACTTAAAAATCACAATTTCATTACTTTCCTTTGTCTAACCGATCATTCCTCAATTTGTTACTCTCTCTAGGAAAATCACATTGGACCAAAACATTCTTCAAAACAGGAAAATGTATTTTAGCTACTAAATTCTGTACACCTACTGGAACAGATTAATTGCTTGATATGCATGATGACACAGATTAGGGCTGAAATAACCAATCTAAAGTCTTTGCATTATAAGAACTCAATGCTTGCAGTTAAAAAAAAGATTATATTATCTATTAATTATCTAATTGTTATTGATGCTATTCATTTTTATACATGATTAACAGAGTATTTTTTCAATTAAAAAAAATAAATATATGGGCTGTATTAACCAGGTTCCTGGCCTTGATATGGATGCATTGACAATGGAGACCAACAAAAATCCAGATTCACTCAAATGTTTTCAGTGGAGAAAATTTTTTATATATGTATGTAGCCATGACTGTCATTTGTCTTCACTTGTCAAGATGTCAAAAACAACCAGCAAATTATTGTAGGATTGAAATTCATCACTGCATATGAATCTATGCCAAAACCTTGATGCCAAGAAACTAAATTGAGATGAAATCTTCAGCATGGGAATATCTAATGCATCAAATATTCTAAAAAACTGGAATTATATTAACAAAAGTGAGGGCAACAAGTTTGTTGATTAATGCCTGCAAATTTGACAAATTGACAATTAGCCATGCTACAGTAAGACTAAAAGCATCCCAATCTGTGGCCTTGATATAATCTCTCTCCAATCACATAAGCATTTAGAAATTTTTTTTATTTTTTGTATACTTTTCAAAACAAAAGTTGATTATCACACAATTCAAAGCAGTTTCCCAACATTTTGAGCTAAACTGACTGAATATCTACATCAGTAAATATTACCACAATAAACATCGATCTATTCAGTAATGTTGCTATAATTTATGGCAGGGTATATAATACATGTACCAGTCCATAAACTTAAAAAGACACTTTAATGTCATTTTACTTCCAATATTCATTTTCAATGTCAGAATTGACAGTATAAGATGTAATTTATATGCCCTCTGTTTTTAAAGTGGCAATACAAGTGATAAACCTAATTCTATTAAATTCCCCACCATAAACCCTTGACACATAGGTCACATGTTACATTGTGACCCAGAATCTGTGCTTGTTGTATTTCAAGAGGGTTACAGCCATCATCTTTGATCCACTTCTGTTTCAAAACAAAGTATAGTTTGTTTGATATTGATGAAGACTAAAAAAATAGTGTACAGTGTGTACCAGCTGCTGCAAAAAAAAATTGCTGCATGACCATTTTGCTTAGAACCTAATTCTGGTCATATTTTTAATGCTCTTAAACCTAAATACTCCTTACTCTTCAATGTTTATTTTTAACTAGGGACAAAATACTGCAAATATTCATGAGTAAATAATAATCATGCAACAATCACTTCTATGCATCAAGTGCAATGGACTTGTATATGTATTCTACTGCCACTATAACAAATTACAAAGATCATTTGGATCAGAAATATTTGCAAATTATTTTTTTCCCATGATTACTCCAAATCAAGAAAGCTGAAGATGGAACAGACCATTCATCCATTTATCAACAAGTACAGACTCTATTACTTATCATATGTATATCTAGAAATTTACAAGCCCACAAATTTGTCATTTTTAGTTCAACCATGAATGGGACACCATTCAAAATAAACTAATGTCCAGGTCTGACTATTCCCTTCTTTCTGAACTATGACGGTGAGGTCAAAATATGATGGTTGGATGGTTAGTTATAACAGCATTTTTAACACACTAATAGTTATATAATGCTGAGGATTGAGTGCAAATGCCTTCTCCACATAGACAAAAGTCAGACATTTCTGGCTAGTTTGGGTGGGTAATGAACTCACTATCCATGAGTTAGAGTCCACTGCTCTATAGTTTGACAGAACGTGTAACCGACCACATTTCACAATATTTCCTGAGCATTGATATTTGAAACTGATGCTTTAATATAAATTTATGTTCATCTAAAAAGAATTAAAACCCTTCCAGAAACCTGATATGAGGAAGTGAAAAGTGAGATTCCTCTTGCAGATGGGTTCTGTAATGACACTTTAGCAAAATATCAAATTTGTTGAAATTCCAACCTGAGGTTTATGAGGAGTCACTAGAACACAAGACAGTAACTATCACAATAACAGCAATGCTGTTTTCTGACCTGTTTAACCAAGAAAGGATAGTGACCTACTTAACAAGTTTCTCTCCATAAATCATAGCAAATCATGATTACGTCTCAACTATCATGCAATACATGACTGTTAGTGAAATACCTTAAGATAAAGCAAAAAGCATTAACATAAGGCTAATACATTACAAACTTTATTAATACTACATTTTGCACAATGATGCTAACTGTTATACTGTAATGTCATCTTGAGGTAGCCTACTGTTGGGTACAAAATGACCCAAAATGACTATGTACATTACAGAAGTTACCTGCTAAAGTGCTACATTGAATTTCAATGAATGTTCTACAAAGATGTGTCCAACAAATGCATTATAAAGATTAAAATAGCACAGTACACACAATAAATGTGTAAAATTAGTGTGAAAATACCACTTGTGACATTACCTATTAGGTGATGTGTAATTACTTCATACATATCATCACATTTTGGTGAGGCTGAATTGATTACAGGTTAAATATTATATCAACATATCTGTCCTTAAACAATCCATTTCTGCAATCAATATAAGCATTCAGAAATGGACCTTGTTGACAGAGCTTAATTACTTGTCTGAAACAGTGCAAGAAATGCCTACTGAATTGGTGGGTTGGGTGTATGTATGGGTGGGGGTGGGGAATCAGGAAATTATTTCTTGCAAATATATTATTTTATCGTAAAACTCATCACTTTTATCAAGGATAACCCCTTAAGTTTTAAAATGGCAGAGATATAAGAAAGAAAAGTTGCACTGTATACCAGTCTGCCTATATTGACATAAAGTTTGCATATAGTAATAATGTTGTGTGTAGTCCCCACTCTCCCTCTCTCTCATTTTAACAGTGGGATCTGTACTCTCTGCCAATGAAATAAATGATTCCAATTTGAGGTTAGTTTTGTTTTTCTTGTGAATTATTTGTTTTACATTTAGCATGAGAGAAAACCAGAATATGTGATGATGTTCCCATTGCAAAAGGAAATGTGATTTGGCCCACATCTGTAAAACTTAAAAGATGACCACTAAATGTTCCCCTCACCAATAACTCTTACCCAGAAACAACAACTCAGCTAGACAATGTACTGAAAATGAAACAGGAAATTATACAATCATGTGTGTATTTTTACCACTCTATGGTCTTAAACTAAGTAACAGAAATGAGTGAAAATGTTTAGTAAGATTCAACAAATAATTTGTTTCCCTACAGTATAAAGTGAAAATGTAAAAAAGAAACAGCATTATGAATTAAATACCAGTCCTAACAGTTCTATCAGAAGTCTAAAAATAAAGAATATTCCAAATGAATTCTAGTGGTGTTCTGAATGAATTCAAATTTTAAATGGCTGATATACCAATAGCCTGGAACAGTCTTGACGTGCTAACAGTCTCGATGTATCATAATGATATAATTAAAAATGTCTCTAAATCAATTCACAAAATTCCCAAAATAGTGATTAAGTCCAACAGTAATAATGAGCACTTTGTAAATCCAAGGAATAATTTAAATAAATCTTTTCAAATTAAAACTGAACACAACTGAAAAATTGTTCCACTACAGATGTTAAGATAGGAATAAATAACTATAATGTAAACAATCTTAATATAAAAACTACGATACATTAAGGGGAACAGGATGTGGATCGAAAGTTCATTTCCAGAACATTCTAAGTACAGTGTAGTATACAATCTCATATAAATCCCCATATAACCAGTCATCATAATAGATATTACCATCAAACTGTAAACAAAATTCATTTCTAAACATTTCTAACATCAGAATCAAGGCTGTATCTAGAACTCAAAACCAAGCAAACCTGTTTACAAAAAAATGACATGAATCATGTAGGCCCAAACTCCTATACTTAATTATGTATAAAGGTCAATGATATACATGTTCTGTATGTGTGTGAGTACTGTATGTGTATATGTGCTGGTATGTATATATAAATGAGGGCTCCCAAAATTCAAATGACCCTTTCCCTGATAATTATCGTGGTCATACATTTGTTAAATTTAATACAAAAATATTCAAGTAAGGTGCAAAAAATTATACCAAAAATGAAAATATTTATATACTTAACTATAAAATCTTTTGGAAAATGTGTAAATTTTGGATCTGGATTGACTGTTGCTTTAGGTTTTTTGCTATCTTTCAATGAAAAAGAAGTTTTCTCTCAAACTATTACTTAAGAAAAATAATTTTAAAAATTCTTTAATAAAACTATAGCAAGGAATTACAAGCAACACTTGCATTTTATCCAACTGATTTGTTTTTAAAAATTATTATCAGACACCCAGCAAATTTACTACCTCAAAATACATTAATAAGTTTATGGTCTGAATTAATTTCTGGTCAAGTCCAAGTGTAAAGTCTTATATGATCATGCAATGGAAGATGACAATGAAAGCTAGTATACCTTGTCATTTCATTTTCAATAGGATCTTAGCAACCTATATTAGGTTCTAAAGGTATATGTGCTGACACACCTCTATACAATATAGTCCAAAGGCACATTGTTTAAGAGACCACCTGAATGTCTATAGTAGTGTCTGGTGCAATAATTACATTATAAACTTCTGAGATAAGCTTTCACCCCTCATTTATCTTGTAATTTGTCATTATAGTCCATTTAAATAGTAGGGAAAACATGTACTGACCAAACAACTTCAGGATAATGGGGCAGGTTATGCAACAATATGCTTAAGGACCTTATACCCAAAATAGTCCAGGTGGGCAGAGTTGTAAACACTAGAGTTAGACTTCAACAAATTGAAAAGCCAACAACAAAACTTTTGACTAATTTCCCAAATTGTATGATCCTTTTCAGCTCAAAAGTGACATTTTATGTGATAAATATTTTCCTGTCAAATTAAAAACTTTGCTAGGCATAGGTTAACATTGCAGTTTTTTCATATAGATGGGTTCACTATCCTGAATACACAGCAATGTGTGTGTGTGTGTGTGATTTGGAATTTTAATAGCTTTAAAAAACTTTAGTTATATTACTATGATGTCTGTAGTGTGGCAGTTTATAGTGATGTGTAGCTCTGGGGCATCTTGTCCCAGACATGTGGCATGATGTCCCAATCAGTCACATTATCCTGACAACAAGCTGACCAGTCCTAACATTAAACCTGTGGAGATAAATGTATTTGTTTGCATGTATGTGTACAAATGTATGTGTTTGCATGTATGTGTACAAATGTATGTGTTTGCATAAAATATGAGTGAAGATGGTATTACCAGTATTTTTATCTTACAAAAACAGATCATGGTACATGCATAACTTTGATTGTATTCAAGTCATGATACATGCATAATATTGATCTTACTCTGATCGTGGTACATGCATAACATTGTTCTTATTAAGATCATGGTACATGCATGATAGTGATCTTATTAAGATCATGCTACATGCATAACATTGATCTTACTCTGATCATGGTACATGCATGACAGAGATCTTATTAAGATCATGGTACATACTTATCATTAATCTTATTAAGATCATGGTACATGCATATCATTGATCTTACTCTGATCATGGTACATGCATAATATTGATCTTATTAAGATCATTGTACATGCATGACAGAGATCTTATTAAGATCATGGTACATGCATGACAGTGAGCTTATTCTTATCATGGTACATGCATGACAGTGATCTTATTCTTATCATGGTACATGCATAACTTTGATCTTATTCTGATCATGGTACATGCATAACATTGATCTTATTAAGATCATTGTACATGCATGACAGAGATCTTATTAAGATCATGGTACATGCACGACAGTGATCTTATTCTTATCATGGTACATGCATAACATTGATCTTACTCTGATCATGGTACATGCATGACAGTGATCTTATTCTTATCATGGTACATGCATAACATTGATCTTACTCTGATCATGGTACATGCATAACATTGATCTTATTAAGATCATGGTACATGCATGACAGTGATCTTATTCTTATCATGGTACATGCATAACATTGATCTTACTCTGATCATGGTACATGCATGACAGAGATCTTATTCTGATCATGGTACATGCATAACATTGATCTTATTAAGATCATGGTACATGCATATCATTGATCTTACTCTGATCATGGTACATGCATAACATTGATCTTATTAAGATCATTGTACATGCATGACAGAGATCTTATTAAGATCATGGTACATGCATGACAGTGATCTTATTCTGATCATGGTACAAGCATGACAGTGATCTTACTATGGTCTTGGTACATGCATAATATTGATCTTATTAAGATCATGGTACATGCATATCATTAATCTTATTAAGATCATGGTACATGCATAACAGTGATCTTATTTTGATCATGGTACAAGCATGACAGTGATCTTACTCTGGTCTTGGTACATGCATAATATTGATCTTATTAAGATCATGGTACATGCATATCATTAATCTTATTAAGATCATGGTACATGCATAACAGTGATCTTATTTTGATCATTGTACATGTATGACAATGATCTTACTCTGGTCTTGGTACATGCATAACAGTGATCTTACTCAGATCAAGCTATGATACATGCATAACAATGATTTTGTTCAAGTCATGATAGATGCATAACACTGACTGCTACAGAAAACAAGGCATTCAGTTTATGTTTAAAGCTTGAGGTATTACAATGTTACAATTTGTGTTTAAAGCATATATCTGAAGAAAATAATGGGACATTTTATTCACATTTTCAATTTGCAAATTAATTTATTCAGCTTATGTTTGGTGTGTCAGTTTTATATTGGTAATTGTTATATCCCCAGTTTTAAACACATTGACTGCACCATGAACATAATATTTTCTTCACTCTCTTTTGACCCATTTTAATAGACATTTTGAGGAACTGTATACAAAAATATGTTACCCAGTTGGCTTCCTTAGCAACATGATCAATTTTTGATGACAAGTTCACAAAAGCAATCAATAATAGATGCACACCACAGCAAGTTAATCTTATCATTCAGATCATTTACTTGGCCCTGTATCTACAGGGTCTAAGTGTGTCTTGAATGTACAGGGTCTAAGTGTGTCTTGAATGTACAGGGTCTAAGTGTGTCTTGAATGTACAGGGTCTAAGTGTGTCTGGTATGTACAGGGTCTAAGTGTGTCTTGAAAGTACAGGGTCTAAGTGTGTCTTGAATGTACAGGGTCTATGTGTGCATCTTGAATGTACAGGGTCTATGTGTGCATCTTGAATGTACAAGTTATATGTGTGCATCTTGAATGCTTGTATTGTATGAACCTGGTCTAAGCATGTGTCCTGTATGTACTGGTTGTAAGTCTGTGTCCTGTATGTACAGGGTCTAAGTGTGTGTCCTGCATGTACTGGTTGTAAGTCTGTGTCCTGTATGTACAGGGTCTAAGTGTGTGTCCTGTATGTACTGGTTGTAAATCTGTGTCCAGTATGTACAGGGTCTAAGTGTGTGTCTTGTATGTACTGGTTGTAAGTCTGTGTCCTGTATGTACAGGGTCTAAGTGTGTGTCCTGTACATGGGTCAAAAAGTGTGTCCTGTAAATACAGAGTTTAAGTGTATCAGGTACATACAGGGTCTAAGTGTGTGTCTTGTATGTATACAGTCAAAGTATTCCTGTATGTACAGGATCTAAGTATGTGTCCTGCATGTTAAGTGTCAAAGTGTGTATCATGTATGTACAGTTCTAAATGGGTTTAAGTGTGTTTCAAGTATGTACTGGTTCTAAATGATTGACCTGTATGTACAGGGTCTAAAGATGTGTCCTGCTTGTACAGGACTCACAGTACTAATTCAGTTCCCATAGTACACCTATGCAAACACCATGATATTAAAAATTCAATACACCTATGCAAACACCATGATATTAAAAATTCAATAACTTAAAATTTCTGAGTGCTCATGATCAAACCTATATTTATCAGTATAGATGAAGCCTGGATGTCAGCTTCAGTGTAAAGGAAAGAATATGAGCCACAGCATTTTCTGGACATGCATGTGTTTGAAACATGTTTTAAATTCTGCACCAAAGAGTCTAATGCAAGTTTTAGTAATGAGTGTTCCAAACTCAAGACTGTTAAAGGACTGAAATTTCATCAATAAAACAATATCTCTTTTTTTATTCACTTACAACTTAGGATCAGCTCTCAAAAGGTTATTTTTCCTAAAACATAACTTACATTATTAACCAATCCTGGACAACCAAACCCATATATTCTCTCTTAGATATTCACCCATTTTCAGACTGGTTCCCATTTTTCCATACAATTAGTATTGTGTATCCTATATCCACCATTGATTTTCTTGACAACCCTAGGAATAGTAGTTCAATACATAAGTAAGAAATGTGCATAGTTCTGCTTGTCAAAGATTACATTAGTGAATATTAAATTATATTGCAAGTACATGTTCACCTAAAGAGCAAAGGTGCATTGCAGGCAACATTTAAATATTTGAGCTTTATTTAATAAAATCAGAAACATAATATTAAAATAAAGCTGATTAATCAGATTCATTATTTTTAATATCACAATTTATCTCTCTTCAATTTAATACTGAAATATATTACCAGCCTTGTCATATTATATAACTAATGAGTAAAAGGTCAAGGTGACCATCTATATGTACATGTATTATTACAGAAAAAGATATTTAAATGAGAAAAATTATCTAAAATTCCTCCCAGAAGAAATATAATTTAAAACCAAAGTAAGGTAGACATAAGTCATTAAAATGCAAAATATGAAGTTTCAAAACATTCACTGAAAGAACTTAGTGGGATGCAAAGTATTGAGAGGTTATCCCCATTAAACATGGAAGTAACCTAAGTGATCACATTTGAAGCATTATGTTTCAAAAGACAACTAGTAAATATTGTATTGCTTACTATAATTACTCAATAAATGGTAAATTGTATAAATTCTATATATATATATTGCTTAGATATGAACAAAAGTGCAAAACACTCCAGCTAACTTAGTCCAATCTACACCCTGTTCCCCCCTTCTTCACAACAGTTGATATATCTAAATATGTGTTTAATATCCCACTGAAAGTCACTCTGTGGTTTATAAAAGGTATTACTTTTGTTTGAAGTCGATGGATAGAAAAGTCAAATAAAACTCTGTCAAATAAAAATTGTCTTCGGAGAGGCTCACAGTGCTTACATTAATGAGTAAACACAAAAGTTGTTTCAATGAATGTTCAAATCAAGACAGTCTTTTTATACCTATGCATATGTATCTGATCTCTGTATCTAATATTTACTTAGTTCAAGGAAGGCATTTTGAACAAGAATTAAGTCCTAAAAATACAGTCAACAAACTATAGAGAATAATTCTAATATTGACCATCCTTAGGTGAAAAGATTCATACTGAATTTAAATTGACATCTGTAAGACTCATAATACATACTGACACTGGATCTATCACAAGTTACAAGTCTTGGCACCATAGTTGTTACTGCAATAAGTACAGAGGTAATTATAGGCAGGTTTATGGAGATAGTAGGTGTTTATAACTTTAAAATTGGCAACACTTACCTGGGGGTAGAAAAGGTTTTGTCCAGGGTATAATTATATCAAGGAATTCTCCAGAGTTATAATGACACAAAAGTTGACTGTATATGTTACCTTGGAGACTTTCTTAGATAAATTTGGAATATCTTGGTGTTATTGGTTCCATAGTCTTAATAAGAAAAAAATTAGTAATTAAATTCGGAAATTACCATTAGCTAGAGTATCATGAATGATCCATTGCATGCCTGACATCATGTTTCATAATTCTGTATGTAGCTACCCAAAAGGTTTTGTGTTTTTCTTTCACTCAGTGATCTTGACTTTCAAACTTTTTTCCCATCCCACATTCCTCACCCAAAGTGCAAATGATCTAAAACTCTGGTCAAAATCTGTGATGTATAACAAATGGTACAATTAATAAAAACCATATTTCTTTCTTCAAGAAGACCATAAACTTCTTCTTTATCCAAACTGCAAACCATTCACAAAATAAAAAATGCAAGTCTGTTATGTAAAACTAATATTATTTTGCAAAAACTAATTTTATTCTTTCAGTCAGTGGCCTTCACATTTTTTGCTTCAAAATCATTAGAGCTCTTCTCATACACCAACTGCAAGCTATTCACAAAGCTTGGTAACCAAGAGTGTTGATAATCGAAGGTACTGTGCAGAAGCTATATTATTTCTTTCAGTCATATGGCCTTAATCTTGATTGCAAAATCAATAGGGTTCTTCCTTATCAAAAGTACAAGCTATCCACCAAGTCTGGTACCATGGATGATGGAAAAGCCAAGTTATTGTGCAGAAACTAACTTGGTAACATGAATCGACAACCAATCAGCCTGATGGACATCTAATAATTTGATACACTAATGTGTATGATAACACTTAAATTATATATGAAGGAACTGTTGTCTAAATAGCAATTCTATCTGAGACATATCAGCAATATCTGAAAATGAGACCCATGAAAACCAAATCAAAAGATGAAACTTTTTAAACTTAAAACCAGTCCTGATCCATGTACATCCAGAGTACAGACCAACATGGGGGGAAACAAGATTATCTTTTGAGACAGGATATTTCGGGTTATTTTAATCTAAGATAATTTGCATTTTCAACTAGAGTAAGGGATGTAATAGTTTCTTCTTATATAAATCAGATCATGAATATTGATTTCAAGCTCTAGGGAATTACATTCTTTTATAAAATAAATTTCAGCACTCCCCTAACAATAGACAGTCCCTTAGCACTCAAATGGTTGTCAATCTACTGTATATGGTAAGACTAATCATATATAAATAGATAAGCCACTTTAACTCAGTCTACAATATAAACTATTAAACAAATTTGCCATGACTGGATATAACTCTGCAAGGTCTATAGATATATAGAGAATGGAGAGTGTGAGAAGGTTTAATCTATTATCTCATTTGATAGAAGTCACTTCAATCTGTTTGAAGCTTATTCCAGTAGTTTATTATAGCTGTTTTCAAATGGCAATGCAAATAATATTGGCTGCTACACAATAAAAATGTATAATTGAATGATACATACAGACTGAAGAAAGGTTACATGGGTTCCTTTTATACAAATGACAATAATTTGCATCAATTCTTCCACCGTTCTATAGAAACAGTGTGCCTTCATATACCCACTAATGTCAAAGTTCTTGTAATATAAATCTGTGGCACTTTTTTACAAGTTTTTAAAAGTTGGTATTAACCTAGAGAGTATATTACCTTGATTAGTTATCTACAACTGTCATCTAAATTATAATCTGCAAAGGTATCACTGCATGATGTAATATATTTTTTAAATAAGCATTGTAGAAAATATTAAAATTCAAAGCCTGGATGCAAAATAACTTTGGTAGTCCAAACCATCAGCATTCAGACAGCTCTGAGCGCAACTTTGACAGACCCAAATGTATGCATACATGTACCTTGGCTTCATTTAGCTCCTTTCTGTCAACCAGATCTAGTGATTTGGTGCTTGATCCTGAATCTGATTTTGCTGACTTCACAACAGACTTTTGTTTTGGTTCCTCAGGCTCCTTAGGGGGTGGCACAGACATCGCATTTCCATGAAGTTCATAATCCTTGTTGAGGAGTCCATTGTTATTCTGAATACTTGATAAAGCTGGAAATTTGGGTATCTTGTCATTTGAAGTATTTATGTGTTTCAGTTGACCAAGAGGTCTAACAGATCTTTTTGACATTTTCCTCTGTGAGAAAGGCTTCAACTAGATCCGTTGCGACATTTATCACTGACTGGCTTTTTCTTCCTCTTAAGCTCAATGTGATGTGACGTTTATTATAGAACCAGTTTTCCCAATGCAAACACGGTTGTACTGGAGAAAGCTCTTGAATACAAATGCTCAAAATTGCTCAGAAACCTTTCACTCCATGTTTGAATAGACCATGCTTAAGCTGAAATGAAAAATAGAAAAATAAGTGTGGAACAACATGTTCTGATATTTGCATAAATTACCTTATGTGTACATTGCTATAGGCTCCAATTATTAACATAAAAATCCTCGGCACTGAATTTAAAAATCAAACCAATTGCTCATCGGTATACATGCAGGGAATTCACTGAATATTTTATACACAAAATACTTATCGCAAATTTTCCATTTTGTAGAATTTTGGTGGCATTTATACAAAGTCTTACCAGGTGGAATAAATCCAGATTTGTTTTGAATTAACCTGGAAATAGATTTTTCACATCACAAGTTTTGAAGACATTTTAGAAAATATTTTTAGCAACTAAAGAAAACTAACATAAATTTCTATTTATTCAACAAAATGATTTACTTTTTCAAATCAACCAAGTTTTCAGTTCTAGCCTTTGTAGCACACTGTGTTGAGTGTGGATTCTTTTTTCTTCTCTTCATGTCAGTGATCCTATTTCAAGCTAGCATGAAAGAATTTATGATTTTAATTTCAATGACATAAATTCTTATCAATTCACACCTGGATTGTACATTTAATATGTATGGACTTAGGACACAGGATCCTAAAGTAACACTCAATAACTGATTCAATAAACAACTAAATCAATAAAAAAAAACTGTAGGACCCCCACCAAGAAGGAAAAATGAATCCATATACAAGCAATTCAACAACAGGGCAATTTATTATTCCAGTTTGAGTGTTGTTGCAATGATATATTAGACAAACTAGTGAACAATTTATTCAATTATATCAAGACTGATTTTCAAGAACACCATTACTAGAAGACAATTTCAAGCCTCAGTAATTACCTGTGTGGAATACAAGATGGTTTGATGTTAGTCAACAAACAATTTCCAATAAATCATTAAAGGAAAAATCAACAGAACAAAACGAAAGTGTGCAAAAACTTCAAAAATTTAGTCAACTTGTGTAAAACTGCCATTATGGCATGAAAATCAAAGCATGGCATCGTAACACATGCATACTGAATTTTATGTGCAACTGAGGACTTGCTTGAGCATGTAAATGTTTTCATCACAAAGTCTATCTCCAGAAAATTTAGAAAATGTAAAATTAAAAACAAAACTTGCATTAATAACCTGAAAAATTATTCAGGTCATTTACACATAAATTCTTCCACTACCACCACCACTTAAAAAAGGAAACTGTTTTCATCATAATGAGAATCTGAGTATACTTTCTTTAATTGGCAAAAGCTGAAAAGTTTTGTACCTGCTTGATAATATACAAAGATAATCAGCTATGGGTCTACATTTCATTTGTCAATGGTTTTTCTAAACTTTAATGTTCAAACAAAAGTCCTTAGGTGTTTGAAGAGACTGACACTAAAATGAATTTCCATGAGCCTATTATAAGTCTGTTACTCTGTCTGCATTCACCGTTGGCTACTGAAAACATGTCAAATATTCTTGAGAATCCCAAAATATACATGTACCATATCTGACAACACAAATATTTTCTTTTATGTTAGGGTCAACCTGTTCACAAAATACCTGTATGTACCACACAAAATCTTTTGTTAAGACCTTAGATCTAAAACCTGATACTTTATTACTGATAGAAGATAAGACCAGATAAAAAAAAAAGCATGTATATTAATGGTTTCCTGACCTACCCTGTTTTTTCCTGCAGACCTTACATTTTTTTTATCGAAACCTTACACTTTTTTAATAGAAAATAAATTTCTGGAGAAAACAAAATTAAGAAACAGATGTAACTACAATAAAAATATATCTAGGATGATTATTTTAGTGTTTGCTGGCTTAATTGCCCATCAAAGGACAGGAGTGATAAAAGACATTTTCAAAAAAAAACTTTATAAAAAAAGTAAAAGAAATATTGAGATGAACAAATTTAAAAGAGTTTGAATATAAAAATACCAAAAAAAGTATAAACAAAATAGATATAATTGAGAGGCCAGCACAATGTTCACACTCATGACCTCTTGTTGGCTGCCAGGGCAAACAGAAAGAGAAATGTGGGTGTGTACATATAAGATGCTTCATTTCAATCTGTCGTGATCAACGACAACAAAAAAGTTTGTATTAACCTAGCAACCCCACTTTTTTCAAATGTTACCAGAACCACACATTTTTTTTTGTATTTGGCCATATTAAAATTGTCTCAGACACTATTAAAATATACCCCATGTTAAGTTTGGTAAAATCCATAATTGATGTTTATGGGGAAATCCCGAAGCTATTTCAAAAGCATCACTTGAAGTTTTCTTCAGCTATATAGACAAGCTAGGTTGGGCAAAAATCCATATATTTTATTTATGCTCTCACACCCACAAACAAGTAAAACCTGTGTCATGACCATTAACATTAAACTGATGACCGAATGACTACTTGTTTATCTGTAAACAACCAAGAACTAAATCTTCTCAAAATTTATTTCTGTACATTGATGTCCAAGTCTAACATATATGCTCATAAATGCAAATCAAGTACAAAAGGCATGCATTAACTTTATACCTAAGCCAAGTAAGTTTCATTAAGTCTGGCTATCAAACTCCTTCACAAAAGTGCAGACATGTTGGTGGTCAGATACACACTGCAAAGAGTTTTATTTTATAGTGAAAACACTATATTATTGCCACTGGTTTTTCAATGATGACAAGCTTTTGTGATAGTGCTATGTTGGAGGTTAGATGTGCACTATTTTCAATCAAAACCAAATACATGCTGGTGTAATAGTGTTTTAGGAAAACCTTAATGTTGATATAACCATTCATTAAAGAGTAGTTACATCAAGGCTTTTGAAATGGCCACCAAGACAGCCATTCTGGAGGCTGAAAGCAGCATTATTTTAAATATAGGAACAACAAACTATATATATTGCTAAAAAAAGTTGTTGTCAATATATTTTTTTTCTCTCAGTAAAACAATCTGTTCAGAAGAAGTAGTTGCAACATCACAATGGCCCCCCCCCCATCTCTCAAATTTGTATTGCCTGTATTGGAATAGTTATTGTAAATAGACCAGAGCACTGTAACTAGATATCTTCTGCATTAACTCAGTTTTTCTCAAACAGATTCAATAGATAATATCTTTAAAGGAGAGCTAAGTTTTCCATTTTCTATACCATTTGATATTTGCCTGAATGGTCTTATTTTTGAAAATGTGATATCTTTCCCAGCTTTTCACCATTGAATATAGGGTCTTGATAAGAGTTTGTAAAGATAAAAAAACAAAGATCCAATATGTAATGAGACCAGGTACATAAAATAAAGTCTTTCCCCATATCAATATAACATCCATTGAGGAAACCATGGCAGCCATCTAATAGAAGCCTGATAATGGGGCAATTTGTATTGAAGATCAACAACATAACTCATCATAATAAATAATAATCACTTTAAAGAAAACCCAATGTAAATGTAGATACAACCATCCAATCAGAAGAAGTGATGTCCACCATTGTGGCCATATTTACAGTTTGATATACATAAACTTCATATCATAAAAAGCCATAAGCGAAAACTTATTCAACATAATTAAATAGAAAGCAAAATTTCATTGTTCTAGGTTTATTTTTTTGTTGTTGCTGTCATGTTAAAATAGATTTCTTGTTGGATGTACAGATGTATGAATTGATGAAGATGGAGAGAGAGAGAGAGAGAGAGAGAGAGAGAGAGAGAGAGAGAGAGAGAGAGAGAGAGAGAGAGAGAGAGAGAGAGAGAGACAGAGACAGAGAGACAGAGACAGAGAGAGACAGAGAGAGACAGACAGACAGACAGACAGACAGGCAGAGAGAAAGATAATTCAACTACTGTAGTGGGAAAATGATAACTCATTTTCTGCCCTTTCAACTGAAGTATTTCAATAGTTTTTTTGAGATTCAAGAGATTTATTTCATTTATCAAACCTTATGCATCTCTAACAGTAATTCTTCATCATATGAGAAAGCTAAAATAATATTCATGCACCAAATGAATGGATCATATATGTGCAGAAGAAGGGTTTTGTATATTACATAATGCAGCAGTGGATTAAATAATTTTATCTAAAGTACAGTTTTATATTTTTTAAAACAAAATTTCATTTGGAGTGCATTTTCTGACATGTAATTTTCGAATGATTTAAAGTGTCCCACAATTCCAAAAACAGATCTGTCCCAAAACATACAGTGTACCAATCTGTCCCAGAACATACAGTGTACCAATCTGTCCCAGAACATACAGTGTACCAATCTGTCCCAGAACATACAGTGCACCCAAAAATTACTTTTGAAATTAATTTCTGGTGTCCCAACATATATAGTAAATACGGTACATAGGAGGGACTGAATGCAAAGGGAATTAACACATAAGGAATGTGGGAAACAAAATGTAAACACATGACATTAATATATAATATTAAAATGTGAAAAACAAATGAAAATATACCTACGAGTAACACAATTCAAAGGAATGTACTTGAATGAAGTATGGGATATAAGGTAAAGATGAGCAATAGCTGGGCACATATGGTATTGTGCAACAGGTATATGCTGATGAGTTATGATTTGTTATAGGCAGATATCAATGACTAATTCAAAGTTACACTGGGAGTAGAATAATCCAGGTAAGCACCATATCAGATGTAATTACTAATAAGATTTTCTTTTATGGCTCAAACATGCAAGCCCTTTCTATATTTTGGAAAAAATACAGTCCATGCTTATGTGGTATTCTATCATACTTCAGCCCTGTTACCATAAATCAATGTAACTGAATCCTGTTTGCTGTTGTACTGACATCAGCTTCATGCTAAAATCAACTGTTGTCTTGATGGAGACTAGTTTCTTACCATGTGAATTTTACCATTAACCTCCAGGAGTGAACAATCAAGTTTTCAATGATCTCCATTGCCATTGCAATCAGGACTGTGAGATGAAATTTGTTCATGATCTCACAAGGCATTATCTGTGACCTTTTCAAGGCCTTGTCTGCATTCAAAATCATTCTTAACACCTGTTGTTTTTTTTAAATTTTAACAATGAATTGTAAACATTTGAATATGTAGAGTTTTGATTTAAAGGATATAAATGTCTGACAATCCACAACAATTCTATAATATTACAATACACAATTCTATAATATTACAATCCACAACAATTCTATAATATTACTATCATTTGTTTTCTGAGAAAGTCTGATAAAAAGAGATAAAAGATAAAAAGAGCAAATCCATCAAATTAAAGCTAAAATCATTAGTCCTAGTGTAATGAACTTTTTCACAGTTTTCCTGAAATGGAGATTTTATGTCATCTTTCTTCAATTATTTCTAATAATCTTGGAATTCTTGTGATATGAACATTTATGGGTTTACAACTAATTCATTAAAACTGCATGCTTGGTGGTACTATTATTTTTGAAATACAAACTCTGGAGTTCAACAAATCTGAGGAAATCCTCCATTTTTCCTAGAATAGAAACAAGATTATTTTGAAGAATGCAGGATATTGTAACTGCAATGTAATCTTTTTGACAGATGCCAATGTTCAATGGAAAAATTTACAATTCCAAAATAATGCAATATGAGAATTAAAAAACATTAATTTGAGGAAGGCAATTAAACACCTCAAAATGAGGAAGACAATTAAACACCTCAATTTGAGGAGGTCAATCCTCTAGAGATGTTTAGTTGAAATGAAGGATATCTAGCCACCCAGAAAACTATTACAATTTCATTAGCGTGATTTTTTAATGCTAAATTAGATGAAGGAAAATTAAAACTGCAATTTCCTTTGCATTCTAAATTTACCTAACATATGTTCTATATATGCACCATTAAGTCACTTTTTCCACCCTCAATTTACAGTTAGTATATGATGCAACAGCTGATTTTTTTTTATTGACAGCATTCATGTGCAACTTTAACAATTCCAACTGGCTACTACAAATAGAAGCAAAATGTTTCTGATTGCCTGCTTTAAATAGAAGCAAAATGGTTGATTGGCTATGTCAAACACAACCACTACAGTTCTGATTGGCTACTTCAAATAGAAGCACTGTGGTTCCTGTGAGAAAAATAATGTGCTGAAGATTATCAGCACAAGTTTGATTGGCTACTCATGAACACATAAATTGAAAAATTGTTTTTTAAGTATGTATCTTACTTATCAAACTGGTAATGTAAAATTAAGAAGTTACTGAATCCATGGAAAACCCCTCCCACAAATGTCTTGGGTTCAGATACCCCTTTCTGTGACATTCAGCATCTAATATGTATAATTTATTTATTAAATGATTTCAAAACAAGAAAAATTGACTTATGGCATTGTGTATTTCTTCATCTATGGAAGCATGTCTTGTTTATTCCAATTCTACATAGTGCCAGTCTGTAGAGGATTTCTCCAAGTTATTTCTCCAATTATTTGATGTCAAAATAGCTAACTCAGAATGTAAGAATATCCCTGCTGTAAAATATTTTGAAGGTCAAAAAAAGAAAAGAGACAAAACAAATAAGAAAAATTGGACAAAAGATTTCAAGACTGTAAGAATAGCAAAGTGTGACATTAAGTCCCCTCCAAAAAAATCAATGAAAAGTTCTGAAAAACAAAATATCACCATTGGCAACTATAAATATTATAATAGTATATGACTACTCCTCCCCTAGACCCCAGTTTGTTGTTGTGGGGCTTAACACCATTTTTCAGCACATGATAGGCTATACATGGCAGCCAGAATTAATGGTGGAGGAAGAAACCGGAAAAAACCACCGACCCATGAGAAGCTACTGGCAAGCTTTTTCACATATCCACATTCGTGGAATCCTAGACTCGAACCCACGCAGACAGAGGTGAGATGGCAGTGATCTGTAACGGACATCGCTTTAGACCACTCGGCCACTCGTGGCCCCAGACCCCAGTTTATATCATCCTACCAATATAAGCAATGCATAAAGCTTAGTAATTTCATTCATCAATTGAGAGTTTTAACCCAACTGTTTCCAGGGCATCCCAAGCAATCTCAAGCTGTTTGTGTCTCAAACCATACAGAATCCATGTCTGTATGAGCAAGTCTTTTCTTTTCAGAGAACAGTTGCAAGTCACTCCATCATTTTCAGTAGACTCCAAATAAATCCATTAAGTTTCTGTAACAATGGGAATTGCATCCCTTTCAACCCATGGTTCAAATTTTAGAATAAAAATATTAAAACAAGACAATGAAAATATTGGATGCACATGACACACACTTTAGCTGAACCAATGTGATAGTGAGCAGATTCCTTGTCTACAGTCAAAATTCCAGCTTGGTTTTGAACATGAACAAGATGACAGCGTTAATGTACAAGTCACACAGGTCAATCAGGTCATATATGCATTTATATTATTATCACACCATCCAGTTGTCTGTAGCCCTCTACCAATTCTACAAATAGAAGGCAGTTTCTTTGCAACATGGTCACCAGTTTATATTTTCAAGCAACAGACATGATTTAGCTCACTGTCTTTAAAATCTCAATAATTTTATGCAATTTGGATTTTTATATCTAGGCTCTGGCAGCCTAGTGGTTACAGCATCCACCTTGCATGCATTAAGTCATGGTTTCGAACCCCAGCCTAGTTATTAGTCATACCAAAGTCTTTTGTTGTTGTTGTTCTGGGGCTTATTGCCATTTTTCAGCACATGATAGGCTATACATGGCGGCCAGTATTAATGGTGGAGGAAGAAACCGGGAAATCCGCAGAAAGAACCACCAACCCACGAGAAGCTACTGGCAAGCTTTCTCACATATCCACATTCGCCGAATCTTAGACTCGAACCCACGCAGACAGGTGAGATGACAAAGACATAAAAGACATAAAAATAGTACTAGCAGCTGTCTCACTTGGTGCTCAGCATTAACAAGTTTGTGCTTGAACTGATCGGTCTGATGTCAGGATAATGTGACTGGGTGGGGCATGATGCTACATGTTTGTGGCATGATGCCCCAATGCTATACATTACTATAAACTAAAGTGGCCCAGAGTGGCAGAATGGTCTAAAGCGCTGACCGTTTTGGATCACTGCCATCTCACCTCTGTCTGTGTGAGTTTTAGTCCAGACTCGGCTAATGTGGGTAAGTGAGAAAGCCTGCCAGTAGCTTCTCGTGGGTCGGTGGTTCTTCCCTGGGTTTTCTAGGGTTCTTCCTCCACCATTAATACTGGCCGGCATGTATAGCCTATCTTGTGCTGAAAAATGGTGTTAAACCCTACAACAACAACTACAAACAACTATAAACTGACACAATGCAGACATCGTAGCGATATGACTGAACATTTTTTAAAGCTACATTAAAAATCCAAATCACACATACACATCTTGGAGCACATGTATGCAAGAGTTTCTCCTATTTCTGTGTTCAATTTCTTTTAAAAATACTAAAACCAGTCATTACAAATACTGGATGCTGACAACACAGTTTTCAATGAAACAGACAATTCTACAAGCTAAAAATGGACAGTGAGCAGTCTGTTTATTTGTTTACAGATTTAGGAGCTTCTGTTTGCATCAGCACATCAATAATTTTACAGTTTTAGGGACCCCTTGGTTTATTGTCAGGTTAGAAATCATAAATCAATGAATAAATTGACTAAGTTTTGTGCATTTGTAATATCCTTCATGCTTTTCTTTTTTAGATTGGCAGAGTTGTGCAATCCAACAGGAGGGTGTACTATTCCTATAGTACTATTTCAGCAATGGGTGTAATTATATAGCATTTGATAACCTTCAGATGGCAGTTATTCTATTTATTTGGATCTGCATATTCCATGGAACGGGATTATAGACATGACTTGAGAAATATCTGACAAAATCCATGTTAAAATTTGTGAATATTTATGAATGAAGTCAATCTAAAGATCTGATCCAGCACAAACTAGATTGAATATTATATGCCGTGGTGACACAATGAAAGTTGCATACATTGAAAAATTTGAAACACCATTAAGTGGACAGCATTAGTGAACCCCTGTTGACAATCAGGTTAGGAATGATATATTGATGAATATAATGACTACTATGCTTTGTGCAATTTTTTATATCCTTAATACTTTTTGTTTCTAAAATTTGTGGTGCTGGTTTACAAACAAATAGGATGATAATGAATACTAAACTTAGACCACATGTCCTCTTTACTTGATCTAGTTTATTAAAATACAAGTGATCAATAATTTTCCTCTGGAAATTTTTTTGATGACTTTAAGGTGCAAAACAGAGAGCAAGCAGGATTGAACAAATGTTGATTGAACCATTAGCATTATATTTTAATGCTAGCAGGATCTGGCAGCCATGGTCCTTGCTGAGAACCTGTCTCACCATAACCTGTAATTTCCCAGAATCAATCTGACAAAAAGACTCAATAAATGCGCCCACATGACCACACTGGCATACACTTTCAGGACCCTATTGCAACAATATGGTTAGAAACGATAAATTAATGAATGAAATGTATACAATTGGTTCATTTTCTCATATCCTCATGGCTTTTCATTTTTAAAATCATAAGGTGGTTACAAACTGCTGGAAGCGGAGTGAAAAAGTAATACGATAATAAAATTAGAACGTAAGAATTGGTTAAAGCTGCAACGTAAGTTCGACAATGTTGAAAATTCATTTTAACCTATCAAACCCACACGTGATTGACATTCTATCACTCAGAAAGTACTGCAAGCTGTTGGTTAGCGTAACTTTGTTTCGGAAAGGCAGCACAATTCGCGCAAATCTTTGTAGTCGGTATCTCTTCTTTGTTGCAACCTTGAGAGCTCAAAAATGGCTGGATAAATATAAAAATATATCATGGGTAATATATCACGAGTAACACAGGTCATAGATGATCGACATGTGCCTACATGGACATTAATATCAGCGTGAGATCTAGGGTCATTTGTTGATGGAAGTCTTTGTAAGTTATTTACCTTGTCTCTTTTATAGTATGATAGATAGGGTCATGTGTCAGAACGGGTCGTAATCTGAAGTAATTTTCTAACTTTCAGACTATTGTTATTTTTTTTTTCAACATTAAACTCGCGTTAGTCAAAGGTAATAAAACCATGTGCACTTCATTCAAAATGCAATTTACGAACTTCAAACAAAGAAAGAATAAAAACAATATACCTTTCCACTTACTACATAATCCTGCCACCAGCGGCGTATCTTGTTTCCATGTGTTTCCCATACCTCTGATATAACGATGAACGCGATTGGCTTAGACTGGTCACAATAAAAAGATAGACTGGTACCCAACTTAGTACACTCCTTCCCCCCAGCAACATTAAAAATATTGGCGCTGACTTCTTTTCATAGTTTGCATAAAGAAAAAGATTTTCACCGGGTTTCCTCACTGATTATACAGGCTATTTAAAAAGAACCTGGTATATCTTAGTTATTGAACATTTAATTTCTTAATTTTAATTTTGGCGTATGATTGATGGCTGTAATATTGGTTATAGATTATACAGCTTCGCCTTATTTCAAATGTGCATCTCTCAAAAAAACTGCTAGCTCCACTTGGTCATTTCCACTTCCTGGACTTGAAAGGTAAATTGTATTAAAAATAAATAAATAAATGAAAACGAGCGATAAGTTGATGTTTTTAATATATATATATATATATATATATATATATATATATATATATATATATATATATATATATATATATATATATATATATATATATATATATATATATATATATATATATATATATATATATATATATATATGGGTTCCAAGGGTTGTTATCGCCGGGGCGGTTGTGGGAGATAAGCACCCACTTCCCCTAGAAATCCCCCATTGGCTTGCGTCTGTGATAGCCTCTGACAACCAAATCCAGCTCCAGGCCTTCACGGGTGGCTTAATTACTAAGCCCGGCGGAACCTGTTTAAACTAACTGGAGAAGGGATGGCAGGCGAGTTTCTGGCGCCTCAAAACCAGATGCTTCGGGCAGATGGGGCCCGTTAACCTTGGGTGGTAGCCCGTCTAGGAGAAGGTAAACTCTGATTTCAAACCTTCGCTGCCTTGCGACTATACCCTTACATGGGAAAGGCTAAGGGAGTAAACCCCAACAGAAAATCCGGAGACGGAGTCCCTAAGGCGACTTGTCACTGCATGTAGTGACATCTCGGCAACTCCTGCGACGCCGCTGGTGCCATGATGTATCGGCTTGTCCTTTCCCTTGGATCCATCAGCTGCGTGGAGAGGGGGAGTCAGTTGCATGGGCAACAGCTGATTCTCCATATAACCTTGCCCAGGCTTGCGCCCTGAAGAGGACACTCCAGCTTCGCTTCACAGCATTGACACAACACGGGAAGCAACAGTTACCGGTTATAAGTCACCACTCGATTGGCGTAGAGTTAGACGCCAGAGGTTGCTTCCGACGGTGGGAGAGACCAACAGATCTCATTGGACAGCTATCGCCCGCCTCAAACTGGGCAGCCCCCAGCCAATAAGGTGCCGTCCCGCCACAGCTCGCCTGCCTTGCTGGGTGCGCAGGGCTTAAGATACATGAGTACCTGACAAGCGGGCTGCAACTACAGCACCAAGAAAAAACAAACGAAAAACAAGGAAATCAACAATCCTCAAGCTAGGTACCTGGAATGTCTGGACTATGCTGACAAGGTTTTCAGATGATCTCCAGGCAATCAGTGATGTTCGAAAGACTAAAGTCATCAACGACGAATTCGCAAGACTCCATGTCGATATCGCCTCACTTCAAGAGACACGGCTACCAGATTCTGGGTCCCTCAGAGAAAAGAACTACACGTTCTTCTGGCAAGGAAAGAGCTCAGACGAAGTTAGGGAGTATGGTGATGGTTTTGCTGTCAGAAACTCTCTGCTGCTATGATAGAACCCTGCCAACAAGGAAACGAAAGACTGCTATCTCTTCGCCTCCACACCACAACCGGGCTAGTTAATCTCATCAGTGTTTACGCTCCCACACTCAGTGCCACCACAGATACCAAGGATGCGTTTTACAACGAGCTCGACTTGCTCATCGACAATATTCCGAAGGAAGAGAACTTGATATTACTGGGCGACTTCAACGCTAGGGTGGGTGCCGATCACGACTCCTGGCCTTTGTGTCTCGGCAAGTTCGGCATTGGGAAGATGAATGAAAACCGGCAACGTCTACTAGAAATGTGCTCGTTCCACAACCTCAGCATCACCAGTTCATTTTTTCAGACAAAACCACAGCACAAAGTGTCTTGGAGGCATCCCCGATCCAAACACTGGCATCAGCTGGACTTTGTTATCACAAGACGTTCAGCCATGAAGGGTGTGCAGCTTTCTCGTACATTCCACAGCGCTGACTGCGACACCAATCACTCTCTAGTCTGCTGTAAATTTAAGCTTCAACCAAAGAAGATCCACCACTCTAGGCAAGTGGGTAAACCACACATCGATGTGAGCAAGACGTCATATCCAGACAAGGCTGAAGAATTCACTTACGCCCTCTCCAAGGCGTTCAGTTCAGAACCTCCCTACGGCAGTGCCAAAGAGAGATGGGACAACATCAGAGATACTGTGTACAGTGCAGCCACAAGAATCTTTGGTAAGAAGCAGACAAAGAACAATGACTGGTTTGACGCCAATTCCGCCACACTCATGTCAGCAATAGAAGAGCGTCGCAGTGCCCACCTGGAATTAAAGCGTTCTCCCTGCGTGAGGACACTACATGCATATAGGTCTACCAAAAGCAAAGTGCAGAGGTTAGCACGGCAATGCGCTAATGAATACTGGCTTCTACTCTGTCAGAGCATTCAGTCAGCAGTAGACAACGGAAACATCAGAGACATGTATAATGGCATAAAGAAAGCAATGGGTCCAACGAAGAAAGTGATAGCTCCAATGAAATCTTCTGCAGGAGATATCATTCATGACAAGAACAAACAGATGGAGCGCTGGGTGGAGTACTACTCCGAACTGTATTCCAGAGAAAATAACGTGACCAACAATGCCCTCAACGCCATTGAAAACCTCCCTTGTTTGACCAAACTGGATGAGAAACCTACTGGGACACAACTAAAGCTAGCATTAGAGAAAGTGACCACAGGTAAAGCCCCAGGAAAGGATGGCATCCCAGCAGAAGTCATCAAATGTGGCGGCAGTGTGCTGTTCACACACCTTTATGGTCTTCTCTGCCAATGCTGGGATGAAGGTGCAGTGCCTCAGGACATGAGAGACGCCAACATCATAACCCTGTATAAGAACAAGGGTGACAGAAGTGACTGCAACAACTACAGGGGCATATCACTTCTCAGCATCGTGGGTAAAGTCTTCGCTAGAGTCATCCTGAACAGACTGCAGACGCTTGCCGACAGAGTGTATCCAGAGTCTCAGTGTGGGTTCCGCGCAGAGAGGTCTACAATCGACATGATCTTCTCCATCAGGCAACTGCAGGAGAAATGCAGGGAACAAAACAGACTCCTCTTCCTGGCTTTAATAGACCTCACCAAAGCATTCGACCTGGTCAGCAGAGACGGACTCTTCAAAATCCTGACGAAGATTGGATGCCCTCCAAAGCTGTTAAGCATGGTCCAGTCCTTCCATGAAGACATGAAAGGCACAGTGCAGTATGATGGCTCATCGTCCGAACCATTCAATATCCACAGCGGAGTAAAACAAGGCTGTGTCCTCGCCCCCACGCTCTTTGGCATCTTCTTCGCTGTCCTGCTTAAGTACGCCTTTGGGGCGTCCACAGAAGGGATCTACCTGCACACGCGTTCAGACGGCAGACTGTTCAACCTGGCACGACTGAAGGCAATGAGCAAAGTAAGAAAAGCAACCATTAGGGACGTGCTCTTTGCAGATGATGCTGCTATAGTCACTCACACAGAAGCTGAACTACAACGCCTGATGGACCGCTTTGCTAAAGCATGTGATGAATTCGGGCTGACCACAAGCCTAAAGAAAACCAACGTGATGGTTCAGGACGCAGACACTGCCAGCATAACCATTAACAACTACAAACTAGAAGTAATCAGTGAGTTCACTTACCTTGGCTCTACCATCACCAACAACCTCTCACTCGATGCCGAGCTCAACAAGCGAATTGGAAAGGCGTCAACAACTCTCTCTAGATTGTCGAAGAGAGTGTGGAACAAGAACAAGCTGACATTAAACACTAAGATCACCGTGTACCGTGCCTGCGTGCTTAGCACTCTTCTGTATGCCAGCGAAACTTGGACCCTGTACTCCTCTCAGGAAAAACGATTAAGCGCCTTTCACATGCGTTGTCTCCGTCGCATACTTGGGATCACCTGGAGCGATCGTGTGACAAACAACGAGGCCAAAATTCCCAGCATGGTCACACTCCTCCGCCAACGTCGCATCAGATGGCTGGGCCATGTGCATCGAATGGATGATGGACGGTCCCCAAAGACCTTCTCTACTCTAAGCTTTCCTCAGGCAGAAGATCAATAGGACGGCCACATCTTCGCTCCAAGGATGTCTGCAAGCAGGATATGAAAGCTCTTGGAATAGAGGTCAACACCTGGGAAGAGCTTGCCCTCGACAAGTCCAGCTGGCGACATGCTCTGTACACAGGTCTGAAAGCCAGCGAGGAAAAGTTACGACAGCTCGCTGATGAGAAAAGATCTCAGAGGAAGAGGATGCAGTTCCAACCAAGACCTGAGTCATACTTCAAGTGTAGCAACTGCAGCAAGGATTGCCACTCCCGTGTGGGACTTTATAGTCACAGAAGACGCTGCACATCTACAAACTTGGACACCTTTCATGGGCGCATTTCCATTGTCTCTCGAGACTAACGGAAGGCAACCAATATATATATATTCGTTAATTCATTCATAACACAATCAGAAGCTGATATCTAATCTGGCAAAATTCATTTTCCCTGTTTTAATAACTGCTAAATATAAGTTACTTTAGACTAATTTAGGCTAACTGTTTTTTAGCACAGCGGAACAGTCATTTTAGTTAGCTGTATCAGTATATCATTTACAACTTCCACAATACAACACCCAATTTTAGCCACAGTACATGAAAGTAACGTAGAGGTATACCAACATTCTTTCCAATGCGCATGTTGCAAATGTTAAATCTTACACCCACCACTCTCAGAAATTCAGTATATCTGTACAACGCCCTCTTAATGTTCCTGGTATTTCTGGCGATTTACTATCCAATTTTGGGTGGTATCCCTACACCGACCAAAAATAGTGGGCCATAACTTTTCTTAGGGAATAACGTGATTAGCAGTCGGCCAATAAGGATGCAGTATTCGTTTCTGACACTACTAAGCTGTGAAATATAATCGTTCTCTCATGTTGTTTATTTTCTCGATTCATATTTAAGAACGTCACGAAAACACAACGATGCTAGCGCAATCTGGAATATCCAGCCTTTCACCGCGGTGAATAGCGTAGAAAAATTAACATAACATTCTGTTTTCTTTAATAAACTCGTGATCATCGACGTTACTCTTGATGTTTACTTTTGTAACGACATTCTCCACTGTAGCGTTGATTTCGCAAAAAAAATCCATTAAAGAATTCATCATCCGTGTACGAAAGTCGTTCGCTATATACATCATCGATGTACATGCATCAACGCGCGAAAAGTCACCGGGTCCATGATCTCTCTGTCAAACAACATGCAATAAAAACATGCATCAACGCGCGAAACGTCACCGGGTCCATGATCTCTCTGTCAAATTGATGTGGCCTCATTAACTACTTCTGGTACGTTGTTGCCAGGGCTAGGCGACATCGCTAGTTTTTTTTTTTCCAACCGATTTGAAAAGTTGTGATGTTCACACAGTACACCACGACTCCCTCTTTTTTTTCTTGGGCCTTTTGCTATTGCTCAAAGAACAATTTTGTTCCAAAAGCAGTTCGTCGTTGTGTCGTTTTCCTCGCGCTTCTGGATCTTCGTGACTTTATGGAGCTGATATACATCTTTTGACGTCGAGTAAGATGATACATACTCCGGTGTGGGCGTAGGTATTTTTTGTTCTTTTGAGAATGCAGAAAGTCTTCGTGTTGCGCTCTCAACCATTCATATCTTTCTTCTCCTGTGTACATCGTTTTGTTTCTCTCAGGATGCAGGTGGGTTTCTCAGTGCTAAACATTTTTTTCTTCTATGTTTTTTTGATATCTTAGGCATTATTGTCGCTTTATTTTGTGTGGGTGCATTGGTTGGGCCGGGAAAACATTGCTGGTGGAGATGCAGGTAAATATTAATGTGGGGTGCAAATGTATCTCTCTCAAAATGTTCAGGTGGTTTTGCATTTTAGAGGTGTGGAAAACTATCAGTAGAGATTCGTACGATGGTCAGGGTTCGTATAAGGTTTAATGTTCGTATGATCGCCGGGGTTAGGTCTGCATGGGTGTGAGCGATATCATGTTCTAAGCCTTTCATTATCTACTTCTTGAATAAATGCTTGCAGAATTTCGTTGACTGCGTCAACGTGTCTATCTGAAGCTGTTTTAACATTTAGTATAAAAAATAAGCAGTTTCTTTAATCCCAGTATCTTAGCTGTAAACCCATTTGGCCCATACATTTTGTATATTTTATGTATTTTTTAAGACGTAGTTTCTCAATTTGGGTGCATCTCAAGAACAGACCTATAAGGATTTTTAAAGATCTACTGATGACTGGTTTATTAAAGTTTGAGAATCAGTTCTGAGCAGTATTTGGAACACGGATAATGGTGACATGTTCTCAGTTTTCGGTCTGTAGTCTTCGTTAAATTTGAATGTGTCGGGCAGTCCTGAGAATCGAACTCGGTTTTTATTTTGTTCCCACCATCACCGCAACTTTCTTTACCTGTACCTCAGTTTCCGCGGTCTTGGTTGTAATCTATTTTGTTGGTCTAATCTTCTGTGCAAACGTTTGTGAGATCCTCCAGTGCAGTTTGTCGCGACTGTAACATATCTTTGACATCTTTGGGCTAGGCCATAACATTACAAATCAGTTTCTAATGTTCTCGAGTAGATTTACAGAGTAACTAACATATTCTTCTGTAATATTACTGGTAGGTTTTATCATTATATATACTGTAATCGTTTAAATTATCGTACCCAAGCCGAATCGATACTTGCGTGGTCCACTAGTAGCGTAAATAGTGAGGAAACTATATGGGTCCTTTGTGATCTCCTTGAGAGTATTTCGAAACTCATCCAACAAATAATCAATGGCACATCTGGTCAAACGAATGTTCGAAAGGCGATGCGAGCTAATACGACGAAATAGCATCAACCCCTTCGAAACGTATCCAACGGCATAACAGCTTCAATGACTGTTCGCAGAGTGATTAGAGTCAATACCATGAAATATCATGAACATGTTACAATTGTCTCGATCAATTTAGGCACGTGTGCGTAACATTGTGCTACAAATGTCAAGTCTATCTTTTTGTTCGATCGCGGGAAAATGCTCTCGCAGAGTTATCTTGGTGTTCAATCAGCACATTATCGTACACCACACGATTATCCTCACTTCCATCAAAGTCGTCAATAGTAAGGGTTTCATAGACTCTGGAAAAGATATCAAGGGAGGATGATTTACTTGCTGGCGACGACTGAATCGCAAATGTAAAATCTTTGAGTACATCGGTTGACTTTCCTTCGCTGATGCAATTATGGACATTCGATGCCTTGTCAACCATTTAAAATGATATTCAACTACAGTTTGGTTTCTCATGATCTGGCCGGATCACACGAACTGAGTTTTGAACTGTTTTTGAGTGGTTTGGGGTGTGCATGCGCAGAGAAGTCATTCACGTTAAAGTGGAACTTTTTCTCTTTTCGTGATGTCATTTTTATATCAATTGTCGTATGACGCAATCATGTCTTCATACCATACTCAATGATGCACAAAAGCACGTACGGAAAAAGCAACGTGTGTTAAAAATACGTAATGCAAGACCTTCCAAAACGTTAACTTCTTCGATGAGGAGCAAGGATTATCACCTTTTGTTTGTTTATGTAACTGTTTGGAACAGTGGTGTCACATTCATCCATAACTGGCTTGTTGGGGCTCGTTTATCGGTGGATTGCCATTTAAATTACGCCGTGGATCCTTCTTTCAAACATACAGATGCTGAATAATTTTGGTAAGTAACTCCAACTCAACCTTGGTTTTTCCAAAAAGTGCGACATAAGCCATTCCTGGTGTTAAAAAGTAGTTCTCTTTATCAAACCTGTCCACCATATTACTCTATCACCAAATGTATTAAACCATACGCAGACAAAAACACACTTTTTTGTTCAAATACTAATTCTGATATCAACTAAGTTTTGACAAACAAACGCAGACCAGACATTATTTGCATGTTCATAGTCTTAGGTGAAAATACCGTCGCTAGGCAATGATTACTGAAATGCTTCAATTGGTGGCTAATGCCTTTCAGCAAAGTTTTCCCATCTGCTCAACCGCTCCGGTGGCCTAGTGGTTAGAGCGTCCGCCTCAGATGCGCGAGGTCGTGGGTTCAATTCCCGGTCGAGTCCTACCAAAGACTTATTACAAAAATGGTACTAACAGCTTCCTCGCTTGACTCTCAGCATTAAGAGGTTAGTGTTATGACTGGTCGGCTTGGTGTCAGGATAATGTGACTGGGTTGAACATCATGCTACATGTCTGCGGCATGATGCACAAGTGCTAGACATCACTATAAACTGACACACTGCAGACATCGTAGCGATATGACTGAGAAATTGCTAAAGCTACGTTAAAAATCATAATCTCATCACACCCATCCGCTCATGTACCTATAGGATGCCTTCCTGTTTTTAGATATCAATTTCAGCTTGTCAGGTTTCAGTTTGAATGGAAGCTTCACTTCCTGACGCAAGGTTTACAGCCATCTTGTCCAATACAGATTAAAATCCAAAAACTGCAGCGAGTCAGTAAACTGCACCTTATCCAGCCTAAACGTTGTGTATTTTTTTACATGTTGGGGATTACGCGTTTTGGCGGTGCGACCAATTTCAATGTCAAGTAACCATCATATCCATGCATGTTGTTAAATAAGGCGGAGATTTTTGTTTTAGTTGGGTAAATTCATAATGTAGATTGCAAGTGCTTTATGTGACTCATTTATACGTGCCAGTAATATGACACTTTAGAGCTAACGTATTGAAAAGACCATCACCAATCGAGCAATTAATAGCCCTGGAAAAATTACGTGTGTGACCATGTTATAATCACGTGTGTGGGAGAGGATGGCTGTTGTCTGATTTCGTGGTAACTTAGAGTGACTTAAGAAACACCTCAACTCAGTTTTGGGCAGGATACAACTTTGGTGTCTCAGCTTGCTTGAGCATCTGACTACACTGTAACAAAACCAGCTTGGATTTTGATCACCTCTTTGCGTTGTACACGACTGAAACTCAGAAGCATCCACTGTAATGTTATGAAATTAGGTGATATATAATCCCTTCAGATTTCTTTACACAGCTGTACATTTTATGTTTTACCCAGTTACAGCATAATGGTAAGCTGTGTTTTTTCCTTATTACCACCACAGTATAAGTCTTGTTCGTCAAGTTGATGATTGGTATTAACAAACATTCATTCAACGTTTGCATGAAAATTTCTTACCCTTGTACTTACTAAGGCGGTATATTATTCGTGAGAATTATTTGATCTTGACATAATGGTAAATCAACTCTGCACATTGTAACAAAATATAATAATATTAAATTCCATGCAAATGTATAATAATTCTTGAATAGATTGCAAATATTTATTCCAAATAAATAGCTAACAGTAAAGTCAGGATTAAACCTTTCAAACTTGGATTTCAGTAACTTGAATAGGAAATTCTATATTACCAAACCAAATTTCACCCATGAGATGGTTCTGATTATGGATTGCGGATACAACGCAGAAAAGAGCGCCCGTCCATAACTACATTTGTCATCATTTTTACATTGATTACGCTATCCACGGAATACGCAGTATTGTTGAAATGTTAATCGAGCCGCGAATAGGATACAAGGGGGCTTCCATAAACCTATATACCGTCCATCCTGATCCTACATAGTTTATTTTGTTTTATAACGTCTCAACATTCCTTGCACAAAAATTGTGGAGTTCATCATTAATTATGATTTCACTAGCACTGCTCTGAATCCACGTGCTTATGACTGCAAACACGTCATGGTCATAGTTAAGCGACACAACAAAAACACATGGATAACAATTTACATTTTAATTTAAATCCTGTGCGCTGTAACGTAGATACTATCCCGGGACGCATCTCATGGCGTTTAATTCAAACCCAGGTACTTGTGATTGTCGTTCTTTTGTGCATTGATTTTTGTGATACGACGGTTACGTTCTTGTTTATCACGAACTGTGCTATTGCAGGTCGCTTGGCCAGTGCATGATTATCGATGTAATATTGCACTGTCAGTTCACGAAATTGTTTCTCAGACAACCATGGCACCTCTGGAAAGTCATAGCATTACAACTATGCCTTCTTTTTTTCCTACCGCTTGGTATATGTATCCTACGCTGTCGAGCGAGCAAACTGCCTTAGTTATACCAACTGTGTGTGTGTGTGTGTGTGTGTGTGTATATATATATATATATATATATATATATATATATATATATATATATATATATATATATATATATATATATATATATATATATAAAGAATACAAATCATATGGCGAATAACAACCCTCTCAAGCGTACTGGATCCACCAAGGGATCACGTCTGTCAGGGATTAATTAAAATAGATGCAATAAACTGACGACGAACAGTACGAAACTAGTAACTAACTAGCCTAAGCGCTTTCGACTCTTAATGAGTCTTTTTCAAAGGCAAATACAAAACATAGTTACGACAAACAAATAAACACAAAAACGTTGCGTTTGTAAACCTCTACATTTCTATCTTCACATGTGTTAAAACTATAAATACAACCAGCTTGTGTAGACTAGTTGCGGAAACTGAAAACGTTGTATAATTCCCTAAAAGTCTACAAGCCAAAGCGACATCTATTTTTATTTTGTGTACATATGTAACGCAGATTATATCCCGGATATTTGGTTCTATACCGGTTATTCTTATAGTAAAAATTGAAGGATAAGAAGATTTAGAAAATGTTAAATTCTACTAGTGCATAGTTTTCATTTTCTAGTCTTCTTGGTTTAGACCGCTTGGTTTCAATGTTCTAAGGCGGCGTATCCAGTATGATTCCTTTTCCTTCCTGGTTTCGGAACTCCAGCTGTGGTTGTTGGCAATAGCGATAAGTATTATATCACTGAAAGTGTGGCCAGGGGAGGAGAAGTGTTCTGCGACCGGGCTTCTGTACAGCTTTTTTGTCATCCAATCAGATCTATGAAGGTTTATCCTTATGTGTAGCTTTTCAGTTTCTCCCACGTACTGAAGGCCACAGATCTTACATGTGATGAGATAAATCACATTCTCTGTTTTGCACGTTTTGTTTGGACCATGTATGTTTAGTTTTTCTTTAGTCACTGTGCTAGTGAATGTCTTGGTCTCTATCATATGTTGACAGGTTTTGCATCTTTTATCGCCACAGGGTCCAGATTGACTAGGTTGGTTTTGACTAGCGATTGTTGTTAGCTTGGCCCTGACTAGGATGTCCTTTAGGTTTTTTGGTCTCCGGTAAGCTACTACAGGTTTGTTCGGAAGTATTAGGTTTAGTATGTCTGACGATTGCACGGTTGGCCAGTGGTTTGCGATGATTTTACCTACTTTGGGATTGTCTGGGTGATAGGTCAGAATAAATGGTATCCTATCAACCTTTTCTTTCTGTCCATATCTGAGTAGGTCATCACGGTTTGTTTGTTTGGCCCTTTGGATTGCCTCCGCAATCAGGTCTTTGTCGTAGCCTCGGTAAATTAAATGTTTAGCCAGCTCTTCAGACCTTTCTATGAATCTTTCATCGTCGGAGCAAATTCTGCGTATCCTCAGTGCCTGGCTATATGGAATGTTCTTAATGCAGTGTTTTGGATGACAGCTGGTTGGGAGAAGATACTGGTGTTTGTCGTAGACAACTAAGTGACGCTAGGTTCTACCAAAAACTGGACCATGATCCAACGCTGGAATATGCAAAAATCATCACTAATGTTATTGACGAGGCGTACCAAAGCGGACACATAGACCAGCAAACCAAAAACTACTTAAGCCCAGAAAACCCAAGAGCAGGTAGATTTTATCTTCTACCCAAAATCCACAAACAAGGAAACCCTGGCAGACCTATAATCTCAGGTAACGGGCACCCCACAGAAAGGATATCAGAATATTTAGATCATTTTATGAGACCACATGTCCACAAATTACCATCATATCTTCAAGACACGACAGATTATCTCATAAAAAGCAAAGCTAGTGAACCATTACTGCCAGATACATTACTTGCTTCCTTAGACGTCACATCTTTGTACACCAACATACCGCACAACGAAGGGTTACAGGCATGCAGCGAAGCATGGGAAACAAGAACTGTAAACAATCCACCCACACACTTCTTAATCCAACTCCTGGAGCTTGTCCTAAAACTCAACAACTTTGAATTTAATGAAGAAAACTACCTACAAATCAATGGAACTGCAATGGGTACTAAAATGGCCCCTTCGTATGCTAACATTTTCATGGGAAAACTTGAGGGAAAGCTCTTAGCATCGGTTGAGCGTACACCATACCAGTGGGTACGCTTTATCGATGATATAGAAATGAAGTGGCAGTATGGAAGAGAAAGTCTGGATGACTTCATTTCAAAGGCAAACAACTTCCATCCTTCAATAAAATTCACGGCAGAAATTTCCAACTCAAACCATGTTTTCCTGGACACAACAACCAGACTGGTGGAAAACAAATTACACACAGACATCTACTCGAAACCAACCGACAAACACCAGTATCTTCTCCCAACCAGCTGTCATCCAAAACACTGCATTAAGAACATTCCATATAGCCAGGCACTGAGGATACGCAGAATTTGCTCCGACGATGAAAGATTCATAGAAAGGTCTGAAGAGCTGGCTAAACATTTAATTTACCGAGGCTACGACAAAGACCTGATTGCGGAGGCAATCCAAAGGGCCAAACAAACAAACCGTGATGACCTACTCAGATATGGACAGAAAGAAAAGGTTGATAGGATACCATTTATTCTGACCTATCACCCAGACAATCCCAAAGTAGGTAAAATCATCGCAAACCACTGGCCAACCGTGCAATCGTCAGACATACTAAACCTAATACTTCCGAACAAACCTGTAGTAGCTTACCGGAGACCAAAAAACCTAAAGGACATCCTAGTCAGGGCCAAGCTAACAACAATCGCTAGTCAAAACCAACCTAGTCAATCTGGACCCTGTGGCGATAAAAGATGCAAAACCTGTCAACATATGATAGAGACCAAGACATTCACTAGCACAGTGACTAAAGAAAAACTAAACATACATGGTCCAAACAAAACGTGCAAAACAGAGAATGTGATTTATCTCATCACATGTAAGATCTGTGGCCTTCAGTACGTGGGAGAAACTGAAAAGCTACACATAAGGATAAACCTTCATAGATCTGATTGGATGACAAAAAAGCTGTACAGAAGCCCGGTCGCAGAACACTTCTCCTCCCCTGGCCACACTTTCAGTGATATAATACTTATCGCTATTGCCAACAACCACAGCTGGAGTTCCGAAACCAGGAAGGAAAAGGAATCATACTGGATACGCCGCCTTAGAACATTGAAACCAAGCGGTCTAAACCAAGAAGACTAGAAAATGAAAACTATGCACTAGTAGAATTTAACATTTTCTAAATCTTCTTATCCTTCAATTTTTACTATAAGAATAACCGGTATAGAACCAAATATCCGGGATATAATCTGCGTTACATATGTACACAAAATAAAAATAGATGTCGCTTTGGCTTGTAGACTTTTAGGGAATTATACAACGTTTTCAGTTTCCGCAACTAGTCTACACAAGCTGGTTGTATTTATAGTTTTAACACATGTGAAGATAGAAATGTAGAGGTTTACAAACGCAACGTTTTTGTGTTTATTTGTTTGTCGTAACTATGTTTTGTATTTGCCTTTGAAAAAGACTCATTAAGAGTCGAAAGCGCTTAGGCTAGTTAGTTACTAGTTTCGTACTGTTCGTCGTCAGTTTATTGCATCTATATATATATATATATATATATATATATATATATATATATATATATATATATATATATATATATATATATATATATATATATATATTCATTATTTCCAACGTCTCAACATTCCTTGCACAAACTTTATGGAGTTCATCATTAATGATCCCAGTGCCTTTACGGTTTTACCGCTGTAAATCCATGGACTCTTTTGATCTATCAAAGACGCGTTACAACGCACATGCACTTTCTTAGTTATGATGTAAATTGATATATATTGTTATGATCCTGTAGTTAAATTACATGTCTGTTAGGACTAGAATTTTTTTATTATTTTTATTTTAATTTCTTTCATTTTTGTATCATTAAATATAATTATTGTTATGATGATGATTGTTTGCATGGGTCTGATAGTTTGTTAGAAACATTGTGTTTGCTTAAAACGCAAATGTGACTCGTGAGTGCATATCGTTACAATTAACTCTCTAGAAAAGCTATGTAAATGATTGGCTGTGACCACGTCATTACCTGTTTACGCTTTTGTAATACCCAGATCTGATTTCGAAATCACACGTGTCCTTCATGTGTGTGTACATGATATAACATTATTTTGTTTTAAATGCTCGGTTACCTGTAAAAAAATACAGTCTTAGTCGTAGTCAGTCGTGGTCATAGTTGAGAGTCACTAACATCTTACAGACTTTTAAATTCCTTAAAAGGTATTTCTGTGCTGGAAAGAGTAGGTCTTCCATACGTATGAGGAACAATATGTGTATGGTTAGTGGCAGAGGCTATATTTCATCTACTTTCTAATTAATTTTTCCGCTGGAGAACAACACTACTGCTTTAGAAAAAGACGTTTATTTCTAAATTAGAACAAAAAAATACAAATTGTTCTTCATAGTGAAAATTCAAGACTTTTGTGTTGGCCTTCGTCTGACGTCATCATCCGCCATCTTAGGCGGAAACTGAGATTCAGACTGTATCAATTTAGAACTGTTTATTCACAGGACTTGTGTTTTCACACTTTAAAATTTTCTTGACCTTCTTCGTAAATCGTATGTCTTCTTTCATACATTTACCTTTTCTCAGTGTTTTCTAAGGAAATATTTTAGTTTTGTTAAAATTTACCAAGCTTGTTGTCCTCACTCTTTCTTTGTTTTACTTTGAATATAAATACATTATGTTTCAGCAGGGTTATTTCAACTTGCTACGAATACTAGAAAATATTTTTATTGACTAAGAAAACGATGAGCCATAACGACATATGTCGTGTTATGTAATTTTATGTAAGCGCAAATTATATTTCGGATATTTCATTGTTAAAGTAGTAATTATAGGCTATAAAGCAAGTTTAGAGAACCACACAAAAGAAAGCATGTTGGCTACAAAAGCAAATTTTATTTGTGCATGGCTGTCTTTTTCTAGTCTTTTTGGTTTAAACCGCTTGGTTTCAATGTCCTAAGCTCAGAAATGAGATTGACGATTTATTAAATATTACAAATTTGGATCAAAATGAAGTTGTTGTTTTTCGGGATAAACAAAGGCAATTAAAAATAAACAATATACAACTGCCAGATGTACTTATACAAATTCCTACCGCAGTTGTTGATGATATTGTTACCTATACTGATCAGGGTAAAGTACAAGATTCTGGTTAAGTCAGTTAACGATTATGTCAAACGATCTGCTGATTCATTCATGAGTAGTATTTTCATGAATCGAAACAAAATTATAGACCTTGGAAACTCAGCCGCAGATAGTGACGCTGCAACAAAAAATACGTCGACCATCAAGAATCTAAGTACGTACTAGCCAACGGTGGTAATGCGTGCATTTCTCAACATGAATAATAATAGCAATTATATTCTCAGAACACCAGAATCTGATTTTGATGCTGCAATGAAAATTACGTCGATAATAAGGAAGTTCTAATCAGCAATGAAATAAGCACACTCAAAACTTATTTTACTAATCACTTAGGTACGTTTTCAAATTTTCGCAGAAATATAAACAGAACCAATAAGGAATTTTTTGGAACTTCACCAACTGTTGATATTAAACTCGCTGATATTAACACAAGACTCAACGATATTATCAGCAGAATTCCTAATATTGTTTAAAAATCGAGTCTGATTAAAATTCCTTACCAGCAGATTAAAAATATTGTGTACACGGTTGCTTCCGGAGTGTCAACATAGTCGCAGCAAAACAACACTCACAAATATACCGCAGAAGTCACAGGTGTGTATATATTGTCTGTGTTCAGCAGTGCAAAGTTTAGCTTATTTACAATATTTCAATGGTGTCACTCGACTGAGAACTTCTCTGAAACCGTGTCTATAGTGTTAAACAAAGATGTCGAAGAAACGTTTATGTTGATAACAGACGATAAAAAATTAAACGCAACTAGGTGTCTGGAATTCGTGGCTGGAACACTACAATTAATTAGTTAAAGTCATAGTATAAAGAAAGTGATTGTCACCTATCGACGTTCAACGTCACAGTTTTAATAAAGTATGTGAATGCCTGACCAAACTAAAAAATACAATTGATAATTATACAGTAAAAGTAAAAGATATCGCAGACGTATTATTGTCATTGATAAAGTTTGTTTTTTGTTTTTACTTAGTTTCTGCTATTGTTGCTGGATCCAGATTATTATTATCAACGATAGCAATGATAGATCCTGCAGTTGTAACAATTATCGTTTCAACTTCAACGACTATCGAAGGTATTCTCAGTATTATCGCTAAAAAGATATATATATATATATATATATATATATATATATATATATATATATATATATATATATATATATATATATATATATGCACAAATGATAAATTACGTGAGTATATAATATAATTACACACAGCAAAATCAGCCTATTCTAAACTAACCTCATTTTATCTTAGTTATGGTAAAACATCCGAGTTCGCAACAATAATGGAAACTTACGATGAAGCATTCATAATCGCTAGTGACTTTAGCCAAAATTGAGTATTAAATAATAACAATAATAATTATTTCTGAGTTGAGAGTTTTTGCAGCAGATCGTCACTAATACAACACCATCAAAAACTACAATGATTTTATTAAGTTCGATCAATCATGAGTTTAGTTTTAACTTACAAACCGCAATTCCTGCAAAAGAAATAGCATTAGCACTATTACGGATTTATCATAGCTGGCCTAATATTAGATCAAAGCCATTTGGGGACTGCAGCCAAATAATTCATTAGTATTCACAAATAAGTATAAACTTGATGGAACTCATGATTGGCAAGTAGTTAGTATTCCAACTGGCAGTCATCATATTGATCAGATCAACAATGAATTCCAGCGCATAATTAAATCTATTACAGGAAAAGAATCAAAAATGACAATTTGTGCATACGAACCAACTTTATCAGAGGTGATTGAAATAAATTCCCCTGATTACTCTGTAGATATTTATCAAAGTTCGATTAGATCAGTATTAGGATGGCCTGAAGTTGCACCAACTTATCATTAGATAGTAACTATCAAGTGGATCTTTCAACCAGACCCAACAAGGATATGTATCACTCATTTAGTGTTCAAACTTCTCCTGTTATTTTTATTATATCTGAGCCAGGAAACCAGGTCTACTTGCGTGTACGTAATCCATTATTGTCAAGAAAGAATTTTAAACTAACAGATCGGAGCTCGAACATTATAGACATACGACGAGGGACGTTATCTATTAAGTTGTACATACGCTCGTAGAGTAAATATTGTAAATAAGCAAAGAAAATGATTGCAGCTTATCTGGGTACTTTTATATTTTCTGACAAAATATTGACCCGAACGAAATCAGAAATTTGTCTGAAAAACAAACAAAATTTCGGTAATAAAAATACTTTTATATTCTCTGACAAAATAAAATATTTATTTTTTTATAAATTACAGTCTCTATCTGCACATTTACTGTGAAAAGATACATTTCTCTCAAAATTCAGAAAAGTTAATTTTTTTCCACAGTAATAAAATATCTAATGAAGCGCGATAACTCTGTTCAGTCTATGCAGAGTAAATTAAGCGATTATCTCCCTTGCCATACGTAATGCAATCTGTAGGACGGACAATAAAACTGTTTAAAATGATAATTACGGCGATTTATTTATTTTCTGTAGGAAATTAGTTGTTAGCAAGTTAGTAATTCGAAAAAAAGACTAATATTAATGTATCTTTGGACTCTAATAATCTTAAATTCAGGTCGCTTTGCGATAGGAATCAAAGTTGTTTTCGCTTTCGTAACATTTCCAGAGTAACGACAACTCATGAAACACATACATTATGTACTTCAAAAGATATATTTAAAACAATATTTATCAAACAACGATTCCTAACACAAATTATTACCTATGGCATGAAATCACTTTACACTATAATACTTGAAGTTTCTATTCAATATTTGCTGCTCGTAGATATTACTCGTTAAACTATATAATAATTTATTGAATATATACACATACACAAGTCTGTGGTCTAGTGGTATAAGCGTTTGACTGTCGTACTCAAAGTCCGTGGTTCGAGACAATTGACTGCCAGTTGCGGTGTAGGCGATTTTGATGCCATTTTTATTTATAATTGAGATACGACATTCAAAAGAAAAAATCCCACTCCATTATATAACCTGATGTGAGTTGTTTTTTTTCTCACACGTAGCTTTTATTTGGGGGAGTGTTTTGAAATCTCCTGAACGTAGGTAAATCCCCTCCCCCCATTTATGTTTGTGCCGTCAAATCACACCAGATATATATATATATATATATATATATATATATATATATATATATATATATATATATATATATATATATATATATATAAAACAATGAAAACATAGTTGATGTTATTTTTGCAATTAAAGCATGACGGAATAAAGTTATAAGGTAATCTTGTTCCTCTAAAGATTATGTGTGACTTTGAATCATTACCACAACGAAAATTTGAAAAATTCACATTACCTTCCAATTATGGATTCGTTAAATCTATTTATCAATTTATGCTAGAATCCTTGGCAATGGTAAACGACACACAAGTAAAGCTATTTGGGTCTCTTGTTCGTTCAATAGAAAAGATAAGAATTGCATTGTCTCACAAGTACGAAAGAAAAAAAATGATGGACAATCGTGTAATGCAACTGTGAGAGATTATATTTTCTGATTCTGTCGAAAGTAAAAGTGAGAGCAGTGACGTCGATAAAATATCTGGGATATATAATTTGCGGTTACATAAATTTACTTAAAGCATCATATGTCGTTAAAGAGCTACTTAACGTATTCAAATATTATCTGCTGGTTGTATGTTTTTGAATATACAGATTTGTATGTTTATTTGCTACAAATTGTATCGACAGTGAATGTATGCCAAAATATCTGGCTGCCGAGTTTATTGATGGGAAAGTTATTTCTTGGCCTGTTTTTGCATTTGTGGATTTAATAGCTCTTTTTATCAATGGTTTACACTTTCCTGTATTTCCACATATAGAACTCTGACTATGTAGTAATTTTCATATTCATATTCGATGCATCTTTGTTCTGTGGATTGTCATCAGCGTTGTCAACTACAAATCCGTTTTCAATCAGTCCAAAATGACATTCAAATATAAACCTATGTGAAAAATAATTGTTACCTTTACCAACACTGACTCTAAAAAAACCCCCCAAATTTGTCAAGACTACCGACTGTTTTTTTTTTGTTGTGTTTTTTTTTGTTTGTTTTATTTTTTTATTGACATTTTCTAATTATACCATTTCTGGACTCTATTAATTTTTATACATTGGATGTGGTACAATTTATTTTCTCCATTTATTTAAGCTATCATGATCTACCATCATTTCTGTGTAAACAAAAATATAGACATTAGTATGTATAACATAAGTTTATTGAACAGGGCCGTAGAGAGCAATCACAGGCACTTGGGCAAGAAACACCCGGGTCTCTCCTAGTTCTTGTTCAAAAAAAATTTCTTTTATAAAATTAAAAAGTTGTTTGGCCATATTCCGGTGCCCCCTCCCCCACCTCGAAAATTTTGTTGATCTGTCTTCTTTCGCGTCCAGTATTATGACCTGTAAACAAAAGTAGTTCCAAATATCGTTTTGTGTGGTTCCCTATCCTTTTTGTGCTGCAAGTTTCAAGTTCTGCTATCCTGTCAACTCTTCTATTGTTATGTACCTCTGAAAGAAGGATATTTGTAAGACAAGTACTCGAGATTTGTGTTGAATAAAAAAAAGAGCAATAATCTGTAGTGAAAAAAAATAATGAGTGGCAAAATTACGTCAGATTACACTCACGACCTTTTATGACATAAGACTCAATCTCTCATTCTATAAAAGTGTTGCACCTGTGAATATCTGAGTCTTCTATGCACAGTAGGTCGCCACTAAATCAGAAACTAAAGAGCGGAACCCACACGGATATTACGATAGGGTAGATTACTCTAATGAGCACGTTAAACAATTATTCGTGGAATATGTGCAGATACTCGTGGCAAGCATCACCATCTGGATACACGAATTCACTTAGAATGTATTAAATTGTATTTTTGCCACATTTAATTATTTTCCTTTCGAATTTGCAAATTTCAAAAGCCCAAATTGAACTACCGGATGTCCTCTAGAGTTATCACACATAATGTCGTAATGTCGTCTGCCCTAGCTCAAGAATGGATTCGGAGCAGGATGACAAGCTAAAAGGTTGAAGTAGGAGTTTCAAAACTTCAAATATGGGCATTTTAATAGAATTGCATATTTTAAATAAATAATAATTTGCTTTAAATTGTTGGCAATGTTTGCATTTTAAAAGTTTACCTGCAATAATATCTCTTAACATTGGTCTTTCATGTCATGTGCTAGTGCTATGGTATCCTGTCTTAACGTTTGCGATCGGCAAATAAATAAATAAAAAAAAACACACTGCCCTTCAGGATAATATACGTATCTGTTTATTGTACCTTGCTCTATATTATAAGGCATTCAATGTCCAGTTTAACGTGAAACAAGCGATGAACAGACGCTATGTAGATTCCAGGTTATGCAAGGGGAGTTACTCTGATATCTCAGCAATGCGGAGACAAAAAGAAACACCCTCCCACAAAAAACAAAACACAACACACACCCCCACCAAAAACAAAAAACAAAACAAAACAAGCAAACAAAAATAAAATGGATACATTTATCTTAATGTTATGAACTGGTGTATATGTAAACCAACAAGTAGGTCTCTTTTTTTTTTCTTTCTTTTCTGTCTGCTGTTAAAAAAAAAAAAACAGAGACCTACTTGTTGGTCTAGTACATGTGTTGCACAAATTGTAAATCAACTTGAAAAATGTATGCTATTTCTATGGCAGTCATTCTGCCACCTGTGCCAGCCAACATACTTATGAGAGAATTAAATACATCTGTAACTATCTGTGATGGAGAGAGTAACGCCAGGATTGTCAATGAAAATGGTCCACCAACATGAGCATGATTGTTGTTGTTGGGCTTAACACCATTTTTCAGCACACAATAGGCTATGCATGGCCGCCAGTATTAATGGTCGAGGAAGAAACCGGGAAATCACCCGAAAGAACCACCGACCCACGAGAAGCTACTGGCAAGCTTTCTCACATATCCACATTTGCCAAATCCTAGACTTGAACCCACACAGACAGAGGTGAGATGGCAGTGATCCGTAATGGACATCGCTGTAGACCACTAGGCCACTCGGGGCCCCCAACATGAGCATGAAAGTACATGTCAATCTCTGGCTGTTTCAAGAACACCCAGTGTTCCAATGACAAATAATAAATAGTATACATTGATGTTACAAAGTCAACACCTATTGCAAAAGCCATGAGAAAACAACCATTCTTACTTCAAATTCTGACTTATTTGCTGCCATAGATTTGATTAGTTCTTAACAAATACTGTAACAGTGATCATGTGATCAAACTCTTGCATAATATCAGTGGACATTATCAGATGAAAAACTGGCTTGTTACAGTGATAGTGATCTTAAGAAAATATTGATTCAATATGAGAATATGGAGTAGAGCCATGATGTAGAAAAAGTGATATTCATGTGTTTATTTTTAAAATACATGTAGTGTACTTATCAGCAATCCCAACAATTTTCCAAAATCAACTGGTGTTACATAACTAGCAACTTACAATCATGTAGTGTATACAAGTACAACTAGGTGGCCCTATTCACAAAAAAAAAATATAAAAGCTTTGAATACCACAATAAAAGAACCCACAATATCGTAGAAAGCTAACATGGATGCAAAAGACTGGCTCATTAACCTTTTTACCTTAACATCTAATAGCTCATTTAATCTATTCATTTATTAAACTTGATGTCAGTTTTAATTTTGCCTTTCATTTCTAGCCGAGAAGAAAAATAGCAGCCCAGAGAAAACATCAAATGTTTCTCCAATCCCACAATATCTGGATCTGGACGAATGCGCAACTGAATTTGAAAAATGGCAGGAACAAGAACAGCATTTTCATGTTGAAAGAATCAAAACTCTTGAAGAGCATGAAGCAAGTAAAGCTGAAAATTGTATATTGAAAAATCAAATTGCAGAACTGGAAAAATCACTAACCATGGTGCAAGGTGTCATTCAGCACCACCAAAAAGACTGCATACAGCTGAATGAACTGGAAAATGAAAACAGAGATCTGAAAAGTAAACTGAAAGAAAAGAATTTTACAATAGAACAATTGAAAAAGGAGATAGACAGCAAGATTATGACTTATGAAACAAATTTTAAAAAGATGGAGGAAGTACACAAAAGTACACTAGCAAAACAAGAAATTGGTTGGAAATCAACACTTGAGACAAAAATGGAAGCAATGACTAATGAAATAACTTTGAAATCAAAAGAGGTTGATGGCTTGAAAGAAAGAATACATGAGGTTGAAAAAGAGAAAGCAGCTGAAATTCTCAGACTTTCAGTGGATTATGAAAACAAGTTGGCAAAATTTCAGCGACAGATGACTGCAAGTTCAATGAATCAGCAAAGTTCATCCAGTCAAGAAATATTTAGAAAGAAACTACTTCATATGAAGGCAGAGTATGAAAGGGAGATAACTTGCTTGAAAGTCACTGTATCCAGCTTACAAGATAAACTGGCTGATTTTCAGAGTGGAAGCAGTCCAAAATTAAATGTTAATTTTGGTAAGAAAAGAAAGACTTGAAGCATGGATGAATTAATACTATTAAAATAATATAAAATTTGTATATGCAAAATTCACATGAATCTTTATTATCATTGTAACAGTAAAGAACCAGTTGTCTTGACTGAACATCAAGAGCAGTTTGAAATATTGCTGTAGAGAAAGTCTATACAAGTTGTATATCTAACAATGGTGAGCATTTGTTCACATAAACATACCCTTGCCTATCAATATCATGGATACATCTATAGTCAAAGGAGTATATAACTCTTCTTAAAATAGTGGGAACACAATGATTGGTTAACACAGATCATACTAGGTAATAAGTGTAACATCAATTTGCTTAAACCTGCAAGAATAGTTGCAGAGACAAAATTAGTAAAAAGGGCAATAACTCCTACAAAACTCTGGAATGACATAGTTTTCAATATTTGTACCTGTAGCTGCTTACTGTAATACATGTATATGTATGTACCAAGAAACCCCAAAAAAGTAAAACAAGTTCCTTTCACAAGATTCTGTGTATGCTGTAGAGTTTTGTACTTTCCACTTGGTTTGATTTTCAAAGAAAAGTATTTCCCAGGTTTTTGTCACTGGTTATCCTGGTTATTTAAAACAGACCTTGTTTATTATAGGCTTTGTTACAATAACTTTTAATCCCCATTATTTTGGTGTATGACTGATGATTTTAATTTGGGTTATAGAGTATACAGCTTGGTCTTACTTCAGATGTGCACCTATGCAAAAACTGTGAGCTTTGTAAATTTTATAATTAATTTCTTCCACTTTCAGAAGCCAGTATGGACTAATCAGACAATTAATTTTCCTTATTTTTATAACCACTCTCAAGTTAGTATAGTTTGGTCTAGTTCTGGCTCATTTTTCCATCACATGGGAGCAACTATTTTATCAGCTGTCTGCTTTACGTAGTGTATAGTGTCCATAATCACCACATGTAAAGAAATTTCCATCACAGTATAGAAAAGTAACATGGTGGTCTTCAACATTCTCTCCAATGTACATGTTGCCAATGCACATATCTTCACCTGATACTGACCCCTCTCTCAGAAAAATGTTGTAACTTCAGGTGCTATCATACTGCATTGAGCCCTAGTAGTAACTCTAAAAAATGCAATTCAAGTGATTTGTCCATTATGTTCTAACCTTTGCCAGGACATGTAAACTACATTATTACAATTCAATCTACAAAACAGTTCTTTTTTGCATTTATTTAACTTTATTTTTTTCTTAAAATGCTACAAATTTGTTCTGAAAATTTAAAACTATTAATATAATATTCTTCATGTATATAATGGTGTATATGAAGTTTACTAAAGCAATGTTTAAGATACAAAATGATATACATGCATTAACATAAATGTTCAGTACACCTTCAAACACAAATTGTTAGGACAGACAATCAAATGAAGACCAAATTATGCAAGTGTTAGTGGAAGTTGGAGCTGGGGATTTTCTCCTGCTACTTTAACTTCTAACTTGGCTTACTTAATTAGGAATTGTTAATTCTTATAATTATTCCCAAATCTTTTGTCTTCTTCCTTGAAATCTATCTAAAAATAGTGACACCCCAGATACCTACTTTAACCTCCATCTCTCATTTTCTTATTTTTTTAAATACCTAGTCAAATCTGCAAAAATTCATATTTATTTGAACCAATTATTTTTGGAAATGTAATAAAGAGCTGTTTGAAACTGACAAGTAGAAAGTGACTCTGCAAATTATGGAAAATTGATGCGGTTAACAAATGTGTGTGTGTCTGTGTGTGAGAGAGATAGATAGATTTGGATTTTTAATGTAGCTTTAGTATGGCAGTTTAGAATGATGTCTAGCACTGTAGCATAATGTCACATTATCCTGACACCAGGCCAACCAGTCTTAACACTATTTTTTTAATGCTGAGTGCTTAGCAATGTACAGCTACTAGAACACTAAAATGCTCCCTTGTCTTTAAAATAAAAAATAAAACATTTACTTAGTTACAACAAAAATACATGTGTGTGTATCAAGAGTATAATCACACAGTAAATATATTTCCATCCAACAAGATTAGGGTAAAATTTCAATATAGAAAATGATAATTACAATACACACAGAGCCCTTAAAAGCAAGTAATGCCGTATTGGCTGAAATGAAGCTATGAATCCAAGTTCTTACCTCTTATACTGTATAAGATAATCATATATACAGTTTCGAGAAAGATATATTTTAATAGATTGTTGACTGTGTGTGTGTGTGTGAGAATTAAAATGTTCTTTTTATTTGGTTCATAGATCTCTTAGAGATCTTTAATAAACTGGTGAAAACCCAATGTCATTATGTCCATTGATCAAGGAGTAACAATAGCAAGATTTTGCAAATGGCCAAAATGGTAGCCATACTTTATTTGAATTTAGTACCAATATGACAACAAAGGAAATCTTCTGGTATAGTCTATATACTATATTTACATATGTTCATGAGCAGTAGTGACAAGATTTTCTATACTGCTTCTAAGATTATATTGGTCATTAGACTGGAACCATTTAATTGACTAGACAATCATAAGAGGTTGTTTAATAGAAACACCATACTGGTAAACCAATGCATTCATAAGCTGTGATATGATTTTCAAGATGGCAGGCATGGTGGCCATATGGAATTTCAGATTGGTACAATTTTTGTTTATGACCAACTGGACATCACAATAAGTCTCTTATTGAAAATCCCATGCTGAATGGCCATTTATTTCAAAGGAGTAGCATAACAAGATTGTCCAGATGTGGTGGCCATATTAGACTTCCAAGTAGCACCATTGTCATTTTGAACCAATTAGACAATTGGATGAACATGTGGGTAAAGTTTCATGACAACCTTGAAGTAACTTAAAGGCAGTGATAAGAAACTTGTGCTAAGAGAAGACAGACAAAAGGCCATCCCATAACCTCTTCTGGCCTATCACCATACTCTCTCTCTCACACGAACTTTGCAAAGAATGCCAGGAACTCGGTTTCCTTTATATCTTATCATCAAATTTAATATTTCTTTGACAATTTAACAGGAAAAGGTTCTCACTGCAGCTGTCTCTCTCCATTTTACACACACATGCAGTCTCTGATACCTTTTTCATTCAAATCGGTCAGGCATTATCATCCTTTATCATGATTATAGAGAAACGGTCAAGTTGCCCTTCTTTACATAACTTGGGCTTGACAATACAAGAAACAATACAAGAGTGATGTTGAGTTTACAGTTTATATTTCTGGGAATATTTGTGGTAGCATTGTAATTTTTTTTCATAATGAAAATCTCAAGGTGATTAAAATTGATATACAGCATCTTTGAAATTACTCTACAGTTGTGTAATTCAGCAGACATAACATGTAGCAATTTTTTCCAATTAAAGAAATTTAACAGCTTGGTAATTTATACTTTAATAACTGTAGAAAGGAGATTGATTTTCGCAGGGGACAACAATCAGTTGTTTTTTTTTATCTCAGCAAAAATGTATCCCTTTAGCATTCATGCAAATTACTCTCATATGTCACACTTTATTGAGGGCAGGACAAAATTACTTAACTTAGTACTCAATAATGGAATAATCCTAAGCAACAAATGATATAATCTGATTATTTAATCTAAATGATATGCAAGTACATTTCAATCAGAAACAAGATATTGTAATTGAGTTTAATTGATTTGAGCTGTTGGTTGAATCTAGAAACAAGAATACAAAATTTACTGAGACAATCATCTGCTACTGCATTTTCCAATTACCATTTGAAGTGCATGGTGTGAATGCTTTTTAACATTATTTAAAACATTATGTTTACAATGCCATAGCTCTTTATTTATAATATGAACCACTGTGATCAATAAATTCATGTTCCGGTGCCAAAACTAAATGCATATGCACTATGGTCAATATTAATAGTAATTGTTTGTAGCCTTTTTGTTGCAATATATGCTGGAACGTAGACATATGATGCCATCTTGTCAAACAAAATGGAGGACTCTTGTCAGATTGTTTTTTTACTATCACCTGAGGTTGAAAAGCTTGGCTACATTTTGTATCAGGAGATAATACATTTTTGACAGAACTTGTTTGTGATATCTGAGATTGCAAAATCACAAAAACTTCTGTATTGAAATAACCTGATATAAAGTATTACACTTTTAACACATACATGGTATTACACATTTAACACATACATGGTATTACACATTTAACACATACATGGTATTACACATTTAACTTTAAATCAGAATAATTTCAGTCAATAAAGTCACGTGGGAAATGCCTATCCCATATGAGCATCCTCAGTGATAACTTTTAAATGATAAATACAACATACCAAATTAACAAACTATGTTGCTCATTCATGACAACTGAAATACAAGTCCAAAATATTATCATCTGAACTTGAACCAAAATATGTGATTATGCATAGCTAAATAGCGGGCATCCATATTGCTTAAGTTTCAAAAGCTCCTTTCATTCATACATTAAAACATCTTTCTTAATCTCCAATAGTGACATATTCATAAATGTCACTGTCTTCAAGTCCTTAAGACAACCATTATATGCATATTTCACTGCATTATCATCAGACCTGCTGCTGAACTGTAATGCTATTCAATATCTGAATGAATGCCTTATTATCCTAGACACATTTCAGATCACAATTTTCATTATTAATATCAAGGATTTTAAAACTTGGAAATTCTCAACAGTAAAAAAGCTAAAATTGTACAATTAAATTAGCTTTTGAATTAAGCAGGATATTTCTTACAAGAAAAAACAATTTTTATAAATTGTTTTGTCATACTAATTAGCAAGGCATTTCATTTACTTACACTCTGATTTTATTTAATTTGTTGCAAATATCCATCCTATTAGCTATCAATTAATGCAAGAAAAAGTTATGCTATCAACAACCAAAAAATAAAAAGAACTGCCACCCAGATGAAGAACTTGGAGAGGAACTGCTCTTCTGCATGTTGTGGGGAAGCAGGGGGTGCTGAAAAAAAAAAACAAAAACAAAATCCAGACATGTAATTAGTTAAAGCAGACGTCATAATGCCTCTATATATAATTGCATTATTCACCAAGATATGCTAAAAAGATTGCCCAGAATTATTTCCTTTGTGTGCTATCCCTGTAGCCATGTTAACAGATGTCAATACAGTAATATGTTCAAAAGTGGCTGAGCACCCAACCCTTGCAACAGACCTGCCAAAACTTATGTTTTGACATGTCTTACAAAAATTACCTTTTAAATATGGACTTATGGCACGCAAGCAAACACTACAGAAAATGGTTGTTGCTGAAAAACACCAGCTAATTGGTTCATCCATGTTTGATTTCAATCCGTGTTAGTGAAACTAGTCAGGGATCCAGACTAACTTTACAGCAGTGCCCCAGACACTTTAAACTGCACATATTTGTTTATGTAAAGCGTCTGCATGATCTAACTGTTGATTAAAGAATTTGTTTAAAAATGGCATACAGAAAGCAATGCATGTTTAAGACGAAAGGGAAAGTAAGCTTCTAGAAAACATGTTAATAATCAACACAAGAATAAAAAGGAGTATTCAGATTGTGAATAAAAGCTGAAAAGGACATTATTACATTTATTGGACATCATATGCCAATTAGTCTCAAGGTAGGAGATTTGATAGCTCTAGTCATGTGAAATAGAGAATTTCCAAGAATTATGTCAAGACAAGATATAGCAACAAGCCATTGGGTTGCATAGGGTTTGGAACTAAAGTTTGTGCAACTGTACTAGTGGTAAATAAAGTATATGCGTACTTTACAAACTTTCAGTTGAACATAATGTTTATCATCGCTGTGTCAAACATTTAATTATGTTTTCAAGCTTTACAATAGCAGTTATTGATATTTCGTTACACCTTACTGAAAACTGGTCAATCTTATGGAAAATAAATTAACTGCCTTACTGAAATGGACTCGTCAGAGTTGGCAGGTCTGTTGCATAAAAAAAACGAACACCTTTGTTTAAAGCTAGAATACAGCAATATACAATCAGAAACTGGTAACAAAGCAGCACTGTCACTACGTTTCTTTTCAGAAATTCATTATCCACAAATAGTATCAGATGTTTTGCAATGACTTATCTGGGACCAAATATCGATATCCTATTAGCCCTGATTTGTGATTTCAGCCAATTAGGGCCTTGCACATGTAAACATGCTAGTAATTAAAACTCTCACATCTTGTTTTAAATTATCTTTGCTGTAGCTCTGATGTTAATTACCCTGGCAAGCACAATATAGTGATTCTAACACAAGACAAAAAGCTCTGCCACTAATAAGTGTACCTAGCCAATTTTTGACCAAACTTGAAACTTCAATAAAATATATCATACATCTCAGATCCTTTTCAATCTTTCAAAAAATTATCATGAACATACATTGATTTGCACATTATCAATTGTCAAACTACATGCAGCAATAAAAATGAGGTGGAGAAAGATATTGTTTCTAAACAATGACCTGCCCAAAAGACTGAAGCACTTTTACTTTTTACCAATTATAGCTAAAAGATTATCAGCTACAAAGAAACTGCACAGATGATGTCTTTGGCACTTTCAAATAAGGGACAAACACTTGTGCTTATTTAAATAATATTAATTTCATCTAAAAACATTCAGTAAGCAAAACCTTTAGTGAAGGAAATAATGCATAATGCTCTTGGATCAAGCTCTAGGGGTTTACAATTTTATATCACAAAAATGAAGTAAATTGGTGCACTGACCAACAGCTATTGAGACCTAATGTTTTTTAGTTTGTCCTTAATCTGTCTGTAAATTTAAAAGTTGCAGATCCAAATTTTCATACTGGTTTCACAATTCTCAACACTTTTCATCATTTTTCACTCCTGCTAAATCTCCCATTATCCTATCAATATGCATCATCTCATTGACACATTGCAATGCTGCAAATAACTCCTACAAAAATTGCAGGTTCATATAGATTTGTGAAAAAGCACATCTTTATATGTCTATAAAATATATCATGATCCTTTATGACATTGTGTTTACAATATTCCGTCTTAAAATAGAGCTACATGAGCAAGGGTAATAACTCAAACAAATATTTTGCAAGCACTGTGATTTGTAAAATGTTCATTTTTAGATAATGTCCATAACATGCATCATGTTTCACTGTGAGACTAGATGCATTCACAATATTCTGTCATACACTACATACAGCTCCAAGTCCAAAACTACAAAAATTGCAGGAGCACAGTAATTGTGTGTGCATCTTATTTTGATGACCATAATATGAACAAAGTCTGACAGTGATTTGTCATACATTGAAGGACAAGTTTTCACAAGATTCTGTTGTACACTGCATTCAGCTAAAAGGCAAATCTACCATTCAGGAGGGACAGAAATTTGTCAGTATGTGCATCTTCGAAATGTTGATAATCATAACATATACAAAGTTTCATTTGATCCCATGTAAAATGTGACTTGTTGCATTCTCAAGATTCTGCTATATGGTTTATTAAGCTCAATATCAAAAGGACATTAACTCTAAACAAAATAACATCCGATAATGATGACCATATTAATTTCCTAAGTTCCATGGCAAACAACTAAAATCTGTGAAACTAGTGTTCACAAAATTCTGACATCCACTACATCATTATGCCACTCAAAAAGGGCAATAACCCAAACTTAAAATGTAGGACAGTCAATTCTTGACAGGCACATCTTGGATCAATCACCATAACATGTGCCAAGTTTCACAGCAATCCATCAAATACCCAAAGACTAGTGGCATTCACAAGATTCTGTTATACTCTGTATTCAGATGCAAGTAAACAAAGATAACAATTCCTTTAATAAAATTACTGAGAATGGCACATTTATATGCCTTTCAGATACATAATAATGAATTGGATTGCCTTGCTCAATGACACAAAACTGTAGCAGATCCAATGGTAGGGTTCAAACCTGCAACCTTTCAGTTATGAGCCTGGTACACTTATCACTGAGACACTACATCTTCTCTGTGACATAAAAATAAAGTAGAAAGTTATTGTACAAAAACCATTTTTTTTCATGCAGTTACACTGTCCATGCTATATGACACCACAATTAATTGGGTATTTCCTTACCCTAAGTGTAATTCATTGACAAAGATTGGTTCAGGTCTGAAATCTAGAATTAAACATGTTGTGCAGAAACTATTTTTCTTATTACAATCAAAGTGACCTTGACCTTTGACCTCAAGGTTGATATGCTACTTCTTTTCCCCTGTGTTCATGAGATCCACAAAGTTTGGTTTCTGATGTATAACTAATGTTATTATGCATAAACCATTGTATTTAATTCAGTCACAATGCTGTAGACCTTTCAACTTTTCACTCCAAAACTGAGAGACTTCTTCCTTACCCAAAATGCAAGCTACTAAGTTATCTGCATTTTTAACTGATGACTATAATAATTACCAAGTTTCATTGCAATCTTGAACAAGAATGCCTTATTGAAGAGACTGGCCAAAAAAAAAAAAAAAGTCTTAAGGATTTCAAGATACAACAATTTCTTCCTTTTAACTGCTGAATGTTAATACTATCACTGATATTCTTCAGTGATATCAAGATTTTCAAATTATTACCATGGTGGCAATATTAGATATCATATAAGATTTTCAAAATGACACTCTGGCAACCATACTGGACATCAGATCACCTCCATTTTCATTTAGACCTAACAAGGCAGTGGAAGTAAATCATACTTTCAGTTATCAAGGAATAGTCGTACAATTTTTAAGTAGTCTTTACTGATGGCCTTTGTTGGATGTTAAATTTGTATAATTTTCATTTAGGTCAGACTAGACTCTCTAAGAAGTATTTTAGTTAAAAAGTCTATATTGATTTCACCATCCATTCTGGAGTTGTAGTGATAAATCATTATTTTCAAGATGAGTGTTCAAATGCTACCACTTTCATTAAAGACCAACTAGACTATGGGATGAATATGTCTGTAAAACTTCATGGCAATTCTCCAACTTGTATAGGAATAGTGATAACAAATGTGTGCTGATGGACTGATGATGGACAACAGATGACCACTCCTGATCAATGACCAGTAGAACTATGGGAGTAGTTACAAAAGATTATGTGAAAGAATTAAAAGAAGAAAATCCTTAAATCTGTGCTATTAAATTAAAAACAATTCTCATATGTGAGAAACATTTAGTGCAGGAAGAAAGTTTCAGCAGTAAGGTGTAAAAAAAAATGAACGCCTTTTCCCACTTACGTGGTCCTGGTCTCCCATCATTGAAGTTGAAAGTTGATGCAAACATTCCAAATGGAAATGCACCAATTCCAAATGACATATGAAAACCCCCATCACCAAACCCAAATCCTGGGAAAATGCCCTGAAATTACATGAATTTAGTTACAAGGTGCTGGTTAGTCTAAATAAGCTAATGTCTCAGATAAAAAAGATATATACTATCAAATTAGGATTTACCTTTCTTACTCTAAACAACCAGTAAAGTTAATAACAAAGGATCTGCTATACCTACAAAATGAACCATCATGGGCCTGACATAAAATCATAATTTGATATTTTTATATTTATCTCCCTTGAAATCCTTCAGCCTATCTTATATAGAATTCATTAAAATAAAGCAATGTAACAGATAATACTATGAAAAAATGATGACATAATTTAGGTTTAATATAGTGAACATTGTCATAATAACTTATGATCAATGCAAGATATACTGTTTTGATAGCTGAAGAATAAACCTTTTGACAATTATCAGATGGATGGAATTTTTTTTACCTCTCTGCAATTAAGATGGAGTTAAAAACAAGATTCTAAGAATATAATGTAAGACTATGTCCTGCCGAAAGGGACAGAACCTGTGATAAATTAGTCATAAGAAATGTAACTTTTGTACTTGAAAAATTGCTCAGCAGTACTTCAATTACTAACAATGGTTGAAGGTAATTCTGGATGGAACTGAACACTATCATGAGAAATAATATGTTTTAGATTGAATTAAGGTTTAGATTCACACATTGGTCACATTACCATAAATGTTTGTCCTATTACATCTGACAGACACATTAGAAACTATACACTTATTCTGTTAGTAATACCAAGATTACTTAAGAGTAATAAAAACTTGGGAAGAATATTTAATAAAATGTCACTATTTCTTGCTATTTTCTTAAATGTCTAAAAATTCACATAATACACAACTCTCATATTAAGTTTTAAATTCACCCCTTAAACATGTAGTTGTAAAGCTGAGGTTACTCACCAATAACATCAATGACCACTTTAGTTCGAATAAATAAACACTATAGTGTGATGACATCTGTTCATGTGCTTTCCAATACTAGCAGATTTAGATTGACTTTTAAAAAAACTGAAGTGTTTTGAATAACAAACAAAGAATAACTAATTTGTTCAATCCACACTTAATTGAAAATTGTTATCAGTAATTATAATAATGAAATCTAGGTAGTCTGATCAGTTGGAACGATTTACTATGTAGAATTTTTAAGGTAAATATTGTAAGTCATATGGCCAAAATACATTGTGTAATAACCACATTATGAACGTAAGCTCTAAACTGACATTGAAGTCAAGAAAAAAGCACAGTAATGATAAAGGGGAAATCCTAACATAAAAGGACACTTAAACGTCCACCAAAATCCATTGAGAATGTTTTGAGAGATTTAATTTAAAAATATTTCTGTCAGGCTGATTAATGATTTCTGGTGAAATTTAAGATTTTTTTTAAAAAAAAGTTTAATCTTATAACATACTTTAACAGTAATTTTGTGGCTGTTTTGAAACAGAATGATGTAGATGATGGTGCTTTTTAGGAACAGTTATTTGGATAATTTTAGCAGCAAAGAACCTATATGAAATGAATCAATCTAAAAATGTCAGTCTTACTGCCCCTGATCTACAGGTCCATTATGCAATGGCATATCAGGTTTTATGTTGTTTTGTAGTCGGACTTAACTTACAAGAAAATATATATCACAGGAATCTGCTAAAACAATGTATGAATCTCTAAATTAATTTTTAAAAAAATGTGGAACGATCTCAGTGAACCATAACATGACGTGTCTCCCTGTGTATAAATTTTATAAAAAAAATTTACAATAAAACTTTCAAACAGAATATTAACATAAAAAATTATGTCCCATCATTACAGCTGCTTGAAAAGTGACAGATACAAGTCTGTTTAGCGAGATATGAATACAAAATGATATTTATTCCTAATACAGATTCCAAGTTTTTTTGTACACTATTAACTTTTGCACATACTCCAGCATTTTCTGGCTCAGGTCTTTGTCCATGTGGCCGTGGAGGCATCTTTTCTCTGAAAGAACAAATAGTTTTAAGAGATTCACACAAATATTAATATATCAGAAGTAAATTTTACTAATACAAAGATTTATTACTTTATGAACTCTTGACTTGGATTATAGATTTATAGGATTCTAACTACAAACATTCCAAGCTCTGTTACTGAAAATGAAAATGTGTCTTATCACATGTGTGCTTTATATGTATTCATCTATCTTATATGTCATTTAAATACATTTAATATTTATCAGAAACATGCAGGTATAAACTAAATTATGTTTTGTGAAAAATAGCTTCTGTCAAATACAGTTTTTCTAACCAAGCCATTTGATAAGGAGGAAGGTTTGAGATAACTTCATGAATAACTTTTTATTTCATAAATGAATAATATTAACTTTATGGAAAATATTCTGCATAAAGGTTATAGTTGTCCGCCATTTGAACAGTCCCTATGACTAGTGGTAATAGACTTTTTATGCCCCCACTTTCTTGGCACCAATGATTTGTGTTTAAAGTACCCAGCCAGGATGGTCAAGTCTGGAATCTTGAATTTGCCAGTACATTACTACAAAACATGTCAAATTTATCTCTCAGTATTAGACACATAACTTAAAAATGGAAATATGAATTTCTGTCCATTGCTAACCAATGAGATACATGTAATAACATGCCAGTGAACATTAACCCATCAAAAGAGGTAAGTAATTGAATTATTCTCACTGTTTTGTTCCTCAGATGTCAGGTATTATTATTCATAATTACTAACTATTATAACTGCTGATAATAGACAAGATTTCAAAAGCTAACAACTGAAAAGCACAATATTGTTAAGGACAAGTTAAATGTAATCATTGTTATTTAAGCTTCTCACACAGAGAAAGGTAATATATAGGACAGAGTACCAGGCTCTGACAAGAGCAGAGCATTGTTGGCGACTCATTTTTTAAAATTATGTTCAGAACCATGAGGGAAAAGGCAGTATGTGTAGATCCAATACCCATTCCAACTGACCAAGAGTGCATCCATGGCCCATGCATCTGGGATTGATGAGATGAAGGTAGGCAGTTTGCGATTCCACCTTGTTGCAAACAGATATATTTCTGGGCATGTCCAAAGAGCACAAATCTGTTGAAATATTGTTGGATGGAATGAACATTTCTATGAATGATGTGACCCATTCATGATAATAAATCAGTCAGGACAATGAGCCTTCCCAGAATATATCTGATCTGGACAGTTATATTCATGTTGTCACACCAGTAGAAAAGTCCCACACCAGTATGCATAGGTATATTGATTCCATCCCACCCCACTGTTTTAGAGTTCACAACACGGAATTGTCTGACATGAGGAGTACCCTTCCATATTATTACAGTCAAACTTGTCACTAGTGGCCACCTATGGGAAAAAAAAAAAATTGGCAGTTGTACCTCTGTTCATGTTTAAATTGGTTTTGAATGAATAACTTTTATTGTTATATTATTATTACAGTGGAACTTGTCTTGAAAGATCACCCCTTTTGCCAAGATATAATGGTCTCTCATGACAGGTGGTCTCTCATAACAGATCATAATACTATATAATCAATAAATATGTACACGAAGAACCTTGTCTCTCAAAACAGGTGGTCTCTCATAAAAATTTTACTGTACAGGTATCATTATTATTATTAAATTATCAAGACTGTGATGTGATGTGATCATGATTTTTAAAGTAGCTTTAAAAATTTTTCAGTCATATAGCTACGATGTCTGCAGTGAGGAAGTTTATAGTGATATCTAGCACTGGGGCATCAAGCCTCAGACATGTAGCATGATGTCCCACCCAGTCACATTATCCTGACACCAGGCCGACCAGTCCTAACACTAACCTCTTAATGCTGAGCATCAAGCGAGGCAGCTGTTAATACCATTTTTCTAAGTATTTGGTATGACTTTACCGGGGATCAAACCCTCGACCTTTCGCATCCGAGGCAGATGCTCTAACCACTAGGCCACTGGAGCGGTTTTTAATAAGACTGTTTACATGCACTATATAACAAAATCATAAATTACAAGTATATGTTGTTCTCTCTTGAATTTATAAACCAGACTAGATTACTGTTTTCTGGTAATTTTTATCCAGCCTATAAGTTCAATCATCACTGGCTTGAGTTTTTTCACACTTCAGAAACAATATCTGCTTTAGCCAGCTGCTCAACTTGCCAAGATCAAACAACAGCTGTCTTATGTATGAAGCCTGTGATGGATCAGATATCAAAAGAAGCTGTATATGGTTGTCCATGAGACAAAAACTAGCATGCTTTTTACAGACAAATTTAAAATACTGAATGATCCTTGACTCTAATGGAAATGAATGTAACCAGTATATCTTCTCAAAGAAATTTTTTTTCTCGTCAGAGATAGCTTTAAATCACTGGCATGTATATAAATATATTAAACTATACCTGCCATATTGGCAAAAAAGGTTTACCATTTCTGCTGCTTCCATTTCTTTCCACTTTTCTCATCATTCCAGCAAACAAATTGCTTGGAACCATAAATGTGACATATTGACAACTTTGAGTTGCACTATCAGAGTATCATAAGTATATGAGATAAGAAATTTTTGCGTATTAATTCACATGATAATCCTTTATTTAAACAATGCCATTCTCATGAAGCAACTGGGATAGCATAAAATTGGTAAATGGTTCTTGGTAACCAAACTAATGGAACTTGCATGAGAATGTGTGTATAGGGATGTGAAAGTATGTGCTGGTTAAACCATCTAAATTGACTACAGTCTCCTTTTTTTAAACAAAAAATCTAATTAACCTAGATGTCTTCATTTTGAACCTTGGTGCTGCTATGTACTTGTTGAGCCAGCTTAGGTCTATGATTGGCCTGAGATTCATTTAGTAAAACTCCAAGCTTCATTTTGTGAACTACTTCCACCACCCACTTGTTCAGGTAACCAGATCTTCTTCCTAAAATTTCTGCCTTCTCATGATCAGATGGCAAATCAACCATAGAAGAAGATGAGGTTAAACAAATTAAATTTTGAGGTCCCTTCAAAACATCTTTATCACCCATTCATTCTCAGGGAACAGATCATGCCAAACATTTTTAAAATGAAGACTTGCACCCACTGGAAGGGTGTCTGGAGATAGTAGGGTTAAAAAGTCAATATTGTCTGCTAGGAGGATTGAGGATGGAGAAACCGTGTATCCCTTTGCCTTAGCCAAACTGTCTCTGGCTTTGAGGATTCAGTTGCCATCTGAGTGGCCAGAAAGTGTCAAATGTAGAGTCAAGGCATTGAGGTGATTACAGGTAGATGAGTGTAGGAAAAGATGCCCACAACATCCAGTCAGTGTGTTAGTCATTATGTGACCCTATTAATCACCTTGGCAACAAGGAATGCCCATTCATGATCACTTCCTGATATTTCAGACAGGTAGAAAATAGCTAGCAATGCTAAATCTAGCATAGAGCAAATAGTGATCATGTTTCATACTAACTCGAGGGGAGGGGTAATGTGCAGGACTTTTTGCCCACTTTATTAAAACAGAGTTGATCATACTGACTGCTGCGATACTTTGATTGATGGATAACACTTAAATGCTAAACATCAGTGCAATGCCAGTGTGGACAGAACGATGTCGGTAGCTGGCTTTACACAAAGAAAGTCCTTGTATTGCCTAGGTACTTTATTTTATCAGTTAGTTGGTCGAAATTTCTTGAATCTTTACTGATTGTAGAAAAAGAAAGATGGCTATTCTTCATCATCTAAATGGGATTACCGAGGGGTGCACTAATGCTGAATGCTTTTTATGAGGTAAGGTAGGAGGGTGATGAGGATAAACAAGTGGGTAGTGGCTTGCAAAAGTTTGGGAACCACTGATTTAAATCCACTTTAGTCTTGACTTTATAGGCCTGGCCTGAAAATAACATGGCTGGGCACATAGAAATCAGCACTGTCACTAACACTACAGTCACTCTAAAGATAAATTTCATCTTCTCCATTGTCGAATTGTCATATAGTAAATCCTGAAGGCTATCCATTCAATCAACGTGGCCACTGACCTCATCAGACATTCTGTCAACATTAGAATAAAACATATGAAGAGATGGACAAGAACAAGGCAGTACCAACTGTCCCCATTTACTGTTTGATCTCTCTCCTAAAGCATAAGTCATAAAACTTTTACAAGCAGTTGCAATGGCAACTGGACAAGTGTCATAGTTTGCCTTTGCAGTATGAAATAGTGGTAATTATGTTGACCAGTTGCCTCAGCAAATGGCTGTATGGACTGCAAGACTTTTGGGTTGGACAGTCAGTAAAATTTTAGTCTGTATGCTAAAACTGATTGGTCGGGTAACCAAATCCCCATAGAGTTCAACATAGAAATGTGTAATCAGTCAGCACACGGCATGTTTTGCTGAACTGATGGAATCCTGGCCAATGGATGTTGAGTATGTCTGGATGGGCAGTTGGATAGCAGCTAGAATGCGTGTCATATGGTCTTGGCTTGTCGATGAACACACATCCGACAAATAATCCATGTGCCATGACTTACAGACAGTTGTTCCAAGTTCAAGATTGTGATGGGGTGACTTGTGTTCACTGGGCTGCCAAGAAAGTGAGGCTTCAATTCATTATTGAAGAACTATGAAGAATTAGATTGAACAAATTCACCTGATGTCACCAATTTGCCTCTTGCATTAGTTGGTGCATCTGCAACTCTGATTATGTCTGGTGATAAACTGTGGGTTTCAAGTTCACAACCCCATGTGAGTGGCAAGTACACAACCCTTTGTGATTGGCAAGTACACAACCCTAATGTAGCAGCAGGCATTGCACACATCACTTAATATGAGGGGGATACCATCCGAGTGTTCCCTCACTATACTGGCTAGTTACAGCATCTTCCAATGTAAAGTTAGTACATCACATTGCTTTTCATGGACTTAAGCATCTCTCTTTATTCTAAAGTCCTCATCATAGTACTGTGGTCAAGATGCTTGCAGGAGGTAAACAACTGAATTACCCGTTTTAATGAACTTTTTCCTTTTTTGGTTTTTTCCAGTTACAATCTTTCATTGAGGAAATAATGCAGACACACATGCAATAACAAGGGCTTATCCATATCTAAGTGGATTACTGAAAAGTTGGAGAATGTATCCAAAACCCTAAAGGGTGGTATCTCTTACGTCCTTTAAAAAACTGAATTTTAAAAGGAAGAAAAGATTACTGGCACATAAATTAAATTAAGAAACAGATAGTGTAGCACCGAGACTCAAATTTACTGTAGAATGGAGAGAGCAGTAAACACTTGCTACAAGCAATCTGCTCTAGACATAATACCCCTTCAGAATGATGTCCACGAAAAAGATGACCATTCTGTGCATGTCTCATGCCAGGTGCACACAAGTGGATTGCTTCAAACTGACAATTCTCCATTTTATGGTAGAATATATTCCCATCATTGAAATAGTGGTTCTTTGCATGATAAGTTTATCCATACAATATAAAAGAGAAGTTATTGTTACTATTATATATGAAATAAAATGTTACTGAAAGTGAAAGTATCCATCACTGTTGTGAACTACAGGTATCTGCTAGCTGCAAAATGACTTAAATTTTCATGCAAGTCCAAACAACCTATATTTGTATTGTATTCTGCACTGTGGCAAATGAGTTTTGATTTAATTTGGCATTTTATCTTTACCTAAGTGACATTTCTCAAGTTTTTTGCAGTGCAACTCGAAGGGTTCAGTGCACATCAGACCAGTTTGGGCTATCAAGCTATCCTGCCAGTTAGCTAGTTTATTTTTCATTTGCTACAAAGTACAACCCTGACTTAAAAATGACAAATTGCCTCATACATCTGAATTTTATTACCAAAAAGGAAATGCCAACTTACAGGTGGGTGAAAGAAAAAGTAACTTTATACAAACCTTTGTAATGGGTTTAATGGCATGTCAGCACAATATTGTATATACAGTGTCAGACTATATATTTAACAAGGGTGTAAATTAAAATTTGTTTATGTTCATTTCTTAAGTGATGGGTGTAAACATCACCATGTATAAACATTACCCTGTATAAATATGACCCTGATCAAATTAATCCTATTGCCCTGTAAACTGTCTCACCTTGGATCTTGGGGTTTTGTGCATCCTCTGCCATAGATAGGGACAACCTTATCCTTCCCTATTCCAGCCTTACATACTGGACACATCTGTCTGTTGGGCCTTGTCTCCAACCACTGGTGTAAGCAAGGCCAGCTGGAAAAATAACAAATCATATTTTCAGAATCTCCAATGTCATTTTAACTTTATTTAAAAACTTTGTGTTAAAATGTCTTTATCTTACATCTAATGAACAAAACAATGCACTTTATGATTATGTATCACATATATAACATAAAGAAAGTAGTGTACTAAAAATTTTAATGCCTTGGTGCTTCAAATTCTAGACTGGGCCTTGCCAATATTCTAAGAGAGTTGTCCATTAAACTTAAGCAATATAGAATGCAAAAAAAGAAACAACAAAATAACACTGAATAATCTACTATACGAAACAATATGATGAAGCATGGCATGCATATTTTACAGAAAGAGTTGGTAACATGATTAATATTTTAAGGTTCCTAATTATTCATTACCCATCAAAATATTTCTCCATTCTTGTATACAAAGCCATAACTTGGTGTAAAAAGTAAAGTACATGATCTACATATAGGGAATAATGCTTTTTTTGTTCTCAATATTTCTGCTGAAGTGCTACAATGTATTATAATTCCCCATCATTTGTTAAATACATCAAAGAGTTCCAGGAAAATCTAGGGATCTTCCACAGCAATCAGGACTATGTACCATGACATGAACAAATGGCAACCTTAGAGATATTGTTTTCAAATGATGACATTACTTCTGACTAAAATGTAATAAAAACAAGAACCATGGGTCTCAAATTTCTATTTCCAATTGAGAACCAATTATATCTACTGGTGGAGATATTGGAAGCATTCACATGAATGGAGATGTTCTGACAATGAAACTACTTGAGTCACCGAGGAGTATGGAAAGAAAAGATTGGTAACTTGTGTTGTGGGACATGTGGAACTTGAGTGAAAGCAAGTAAAAAAAACGTAATCCACTTGCCAGGGGTTAATGATTGCCAGGTTTAAAAATGAAGTTTTGGCCAAAAATGTACATACCGGTAAACAGCTGTCCATTTTCTCCTAGGTCTCTTTTAAAGTTTACTTTAATTTTTACAATAAAAAAATAAAAAATTTTGAAAAAATTGGTCCATTCATGGTCCACTTTACTCTTCACTTTAAGTATCATAGAAAATGCAGTGGTCACTGCCTAATATATGAAATATTTCTATTATAGGTTTTTTATTTGATTGAAAATCATGAATCCTAAGGATTTTCACATGTTGTAGGAAAGAGAGTTGGTGAGACTAATGGGGAGGGGCTAATCAGGAATGATCAGCTTTGGTATGTCAACATTATTATTGGCTCAGGTTTTTCTAATCTGTGATGAGTCTGAAAATGTATTATGCTGGTGGTTTGAAGCTTTAGTTCATATTTAAGTTTGATAAATGGTGACTTCAGTGGTACACATCTTCCAAAATCGCCCCAAACTTTTTAGTGCTAACTATGATATCTAAATGAAGAATTTCTATTACCTTAGGCATCTAAATTCCTATTACAATTAACCATTCTTTCATTAAATGTAGCACTCATGGCTGCATATAGATGAATTATCCTAATCCTTTATCTGTTTTGAAATCACACAGGATGTTGAAAAGGTCACAATATTTTCAGCCTGCTAAGTTTCATTTCAGCATTTAAGGTAAATCCATCTTCTGAAGAATTATATTCTTTATGTTTGTGGAAATGGGACATGGGGAGAGTCAGCAATCTCTGAATTTCACAAGTTTTGGGACATAAATTAAAATTGGTATTTATACTTACTAAGTCATAGGACAAGGGGGAAAAATAATACTTATTACTAATATTCATTTTCGGAAAATTTTGGTAGCAACTGAAGATCATTAAAATTTGTAACATTAAGGATGTATTAAATCAATTTCATTCAATCTAAACATTGCTTAGATTTAAAAGAGTGGGTGGATGGTGATTCTGATGCAAAAGCCATTCCTATTTACCAGTATGTTTTTCTGCTTGTACATAGAAAGACACTTTTTCACAGTACCAGTACACTGGTAGTTTCCATCAGTAAGGAAAGTGTTGAAATTCACAAGTATTCTACTTATGATGCTATTAACAGTATATTTTCAGTTTTTCTGCAGAAAATTTTTAAAAATGTAAACTGGTATATCAAAAACTAAGTTTAAGTTTCCTCTGGCTTTTTATATCCCACTTTAGATTTTTTGACATCTTGGGGTGTGAAGTCCAAGTGCATTGCCAATCAAAACTTTGAATTTAATGAAACAATGCGGTATGGGCATAGGGTAGCTGTACTACTGGGGGATCTAATAAACTTAAATAACCTTGTATGTGCCCTACCCACATAAAATCCCTCAGAAGAAACTTAACTTGTTAATTCATAAACTGCAACTAAAATACTGTAAACCTAACTTATGAACTGGCCCAACTGTCATTTAGTGCCATGATCATCAGAATCCATTATGATTTAATCAATCTATTTTGAAAGGATTATCATCATAAAGACACACTTTGTTCAAAGGGTCGTACCTGTGTTGAAAACCGAACAGATAGTCTTACCCCATTTCACTGTAGCAGTTGGTATTACCTTCAATCACCTGTAGTTATGATATATAACAACCAGTGTAAATGAGGTCATTGTTTTTACTCTTATTGTTTGGGTTTTTGTATTATTTTATTGTTTAGATGACAAGGCTCTAACAATGTTTAGTCATCACTTTTACACAATTCTAGAATCATTGTTTTTATTGTGAACTTGTAGTGAATATTTTCAGTAACTTTTGTGGTTTTATAAAGATTTTATTTCTGACATACATAACTGTGATCTTTAAGAAATAAAGTGTTGTTAATGTAGATGTGTGCCTGACATAGTCAATTATTAAATCTACTAATCCTTCTGGCTATAAGGAATTTTGTTTTAAAAATCTATGCCTGAAAGATTTAGTTTTCCCTCATCATTAAGCATCAGCCATAAATTTTGTCATTATGCATGGCATCAGGCCTCAGATTATACAACACACCAAAATAAATGTCCACACATGCTGACGACGGGGTCCTTGGCGGTATCAAGACAAATGTTACACTCATAGTACGCTGAAGATTCCCCCTGTTCCTCCTCGCCAGGGGGATGTGTACCCCCCTCTGCCCCTCCCTGAGAACTTGAAGCAGCTGCACTCATTTTTCGATAGTGTCCTCAAATGCTGTATCTCCACGTTGTTAAGGAAAAATATGTCTCCTTTTATACATCCGCCATTTCAAAATTAAATTCCATTAAGAAATATGGTGTAAATCGCAGTTTAACAGAAAACGTCAAATGTCAAATGATCCTCTGTCGACGTAGAATACGCATGAGCAATAACACGAATTTATGACTATTCGGAACCTACGATATTTCTGAGATTTCACTGGATAGTTTCGTATTTTGACATCCCCTAATTTTTAAGGTAGAGGATATGAGCCTAATTATCAAAACCCTAACATTTATAAATTCACGCATAATCTAAATCTGTAATGTGGTTTACATTTACATTGAGTTAGGCTTGAAAATGGGTTGGCTTGTTGGCTACTACTAGTCACAGACTAACATTGGAGATCAAATGCGTAACTTTGGATGAGAATGAACAGCCAACTTGGCTTACGTGTTTACATGTGTCTGCTACAGAGGTAAACATCTAAAAATCTAGATGGTTGAGGGGTGATAAAAGGTATGTTCATTTGTTTTAGTACTAGTGAACTTTAAAGAAGAATAAGGTACATACTGATTCTTTTAACAGCCTTGTCTCAGGAAAATGTTCAAAATAGCTCTTTCCTGTCAACAATGAATGCAAAAAAGGATGGGTTGGTGGTAGTATCGGTTCAGTATAAATTAACCTTAATAACTCAGTCAGAATCTTAAAAGCATCCTTTCATTAATTAGTTTTTATTTTTATCTTTAATGTAATGTTGTTATCATTTTTCTGCAATAGGTCATCGTCAGATGAAAATTTGCCAAAAAGATACTGTCCAGTAAGACCCGAGAGTCTTGTGATTATGGTGGCGCTCTACAGTTTCGTATTTAGCATAGGGTTAGAATTATAAAGAAAAAGAGTTTCTCCGGGTTTCCTCACCAGTTAAGTTATACTAGCCATTTAAAAGAGACTTTGTATATCTTAGGTATTGTTCAAAGAACCTCTAATCCCCTTTATTTTGATGTATGATTGATGCGTGTAATATGGGTTAGAGAGTATACAGCTTGGCTTTACTCCAGATGTGCATCTTTCAAAAAAGTGCTAGCTCTACTTGCTCATATTCACTTCTCTAACTTCAGAGGTAAATTGTAACAAAAAGAGCTGATAACTTTTTTTTTTTTTTTTTTACATTTTATGTATTTGGTAATCCAGTCATTGAACTTTTTGAAGCTGGTATTGTCTAGTTTGGCAAAATTCATTTTCCATATTTTAATAGCTGCCAAGAATGGTGTACTTTAGACAAATTCAGGTTGATTTGTGGAGCACAATGGAGCAGTCATTTTAGTTAGCAGTGTCCTAAGATCATTTAAAATTTCCAAAAGTACAATAGCCAAAGAAATTTCAGCCACATTACATGAAAGTAGTATATAGGTATGCCAACATTCTCTCCACTATGCATGTTTAAAATGCAAACAACTTCACCTTACATACATCACTCTCTTAAAAGTATATAATAACTGGTGAGCGCCAGCTATATGGATTTTGACATCGAAGTTACGAACGATTCGTGACTTCGCTTTCAAAACGAGCATCTTTATCAACCAGATCAAATTTTTTTTCTGTCCGAAAATTCCACCAGTAGCAATGAGAACCACTCCATGCCCATGCGACACAATGAAAATATAATTCCAAAGTTATTTCTGTTTTGTTTGTTTTGTGTGGAATTTCGTCACAGTATAGCCAGCAAGAAACACAGAGAAATAAATACTTTGTTTCAGTTATTTCCACTGAAATAATAGTTCAAAACTATATCAATGAAGAAATCAAAATTATATATATATATATATATATATATATATATATATATATATATATATATATATATATATATATATATATATATATATATCAGCTATCCCTACAAAAATGCAAGATATTGCTATAATTATAAATTATTAATTTGTAAAAGTAATATGATAACGGCGGTTGTGAATTTTCATTACCAATCTAAATCACAGTCTTTGTCCTCATACCATGTGCATGTATCGATGACTGAAATTTGCATTGCATGTTCCGATGCACGAGGAAAGTCACGTGGGGGAGATTACTCTAACCTAGATGAGTAATCAACAAAATCTATATGATCGTACTGCTCCATCATTCGATTGCTAATGAGTGATGATTATGGAACATGATAGTAGTTATATATGGCTACTTGAGAACAAACGAGAATAGCATTTACCCGTAGACTTATAAGAGAAGGACACTGGGGGAAGGGGGAGGACGGGAATTAGCTTTTGCCTTTAGACTTATATGAGAACGACACTTGCATCAGCCACTTAGACTCTTCATTCCATTGATGTTTACTAATATAATGATGCAGAATGCATCTCCCTAATTAATTTATCATTGCTGACTTTCGTCGCTGATTCTGTTTTCACTAATTGGTTCGTTGCAGTCATTGACGTATTCGTTTCTTTATTAACACTGGTTTTCCTAGTCAATGTCAGCGACTTAAACTGTTTCTTGTACAATATTATATTATGACTATTGACAAATGTTTTTAGTTAACCTTGGTGAAGTCTTCGTCATTGTTCTTCCAATAAATCCCTCCCTTGATTATTATTTATCAAGATGTTTGAGATATACCAATATACACAGTCCCACAAAACGCGTAAAAATTATACTCGCGTGTGACAAACGGGTAAAAGTTTTAAAAGTCATGGGGTATTGAAGGCGTTGACCTATCTCAACTATCGATATCTAGACTGCTCATTGTGATACTACTCCTTGACATAATTAAGGGAGTTAACCACTAAAGACCTGTTCGAAGAAGCCATTTACAGTTGTGAACCTGGTTATTTAAGCCTGTTCAATGTACTGCTAACCGAAAATCGTGAAGATCTGAGAGCAGAATTCTATCATTTGCTGCTATATATGATGGCATAATTACACCAGATCCACTATCGAGACAACGAAAAGGATTTAAACCAGATCCTTTGTTTAGCAATGAAAAGGATTCAAACCAGTTCCCTTGTTGAGCAATGAACTGGCTTCTATGGACCAAAAGTATTTTGTCGGCAAAAGCTACGAAGTAATATACAAACCTGATCAACATTGTTATCAGATATTATTATTATTATTATTATTATTATTATTATTATTATTATTATTATTATTATTAGTAGTAGTAGTAGTAGTAGTAGTAGTAGTAGTAGTAGTAGTAGTAGTAGTAGTAGTAATAGTAGTAGTAGTAGTAGTAGTAGTAGTAGTAGTAGTAGTAGTAGTAGTAGTAGTAGTAGTAGTACAACAAAAACAACTATGATAATAATGGCAAGGTGATCACCTACAATAATTCTTGAAACGCGCCAAATTTCAGATTATTTGATATGATAATCCTATTTATTCATCCTCTTGTTCCATTATTTTTCTAACTTTTCCCACTACGTGTTAACTATTTGGACAGTGGTGTTGGTTTGTGAACAACTTAACTGTTCAGCCATCTATCCCACAATCGGACAGGTCACAGGGAAACTAGGACTACAGCTGCATTAATCAAGAGTTCTGTGAGTTTGCTATGATATTGAGTCATACTTCAAGCAAATCAACATTTGAAGAAAAAGCTAACAATTATTTCAAGATGCACGGAGTGTGGTTTGTAATAATTAAAGGACGCTTGATATATTGAATATCTCAGTAACGATAGTTGAGACTCCTGTAACGAATTTATGCGTGATTTTATTGCCCATCCGAGAAATGACTTCTATAAAATGTTGCTTTGATTGAACACCCTTGAATAGAGCACAGTTGGCACATGTTAAATAGTTACTCACATTTTTTTTATAGCAGCTGACTTACAAAATATTGTCTGGATTTATTTGTCCACTTTTTTCATACAATCTCAGAGCATCCCACAAGATCAATCGAGGAGAATAAAGTGTGAGATTCGTTAGATTTGTATTCTCGCGTGTTATTCTAAAAAAAATTTTTCTTGGACTGCGAGCTGAACAGTTTCAATATTATCTGCTTTTGGTAGTAATTTTCTCAATTTATTACCCCAGATATCTAGCTCCTGACTTTTCCACTTTATCAACCATGATACCTGGTTCAGTCATTATCAGGTTAGCACGCATATTTGCATATGAGGAACATTTTAAATATTATCTGCCATCTTCGACTATTCGCAAGCCTTTTTGGAAATTCCAAAAATCCTTTTTTTTGGGGTAATTTTGCTTTCCACTTGTATGACGTTCTGTTTCTTACTTTTACAAGTGATATAAAAATCATTGTACAAATAATAGAACAAATAGCCTTTGATGCGGCCTGTTTGCGGAGCGTCAACGGCGTATGCAAATTATGTCCGTCATTGCACATTTCGGCACAAATCATTGGCAGAAGACGATGAAGTAAATGAAAGAAAAAAGTTAAAATTCCTTTATATCAAGATGGCGATGTGATAGATTATGTAAATATCTCAAAATTAATGGTTTCTATCGAACAACACCAGGCGTTACTACACCCACCAACAACACCAACAACAATGAAAAGGTGAAGTTGCTCACCACAATATCGTTCCACTAAAACTTTGCCACCATGTTATGACGTCATTTCTTCTTGTTTTTTTTTTGTTTTTTAATATCAATTTACTTTTCCATTACATCCATTCTAATAACCAATGCAAACTTACCTATTTCTTTGTTTAGCTCCTGACAACATCCGAATGACAACAATTGAATGACAACATTTAAAGTACGTCATGATAGGGCTTAATAAATACCAAAGTATGCCTTATATCTAGAACCGTTATTCTGAATCGACAATGGTGTTCGTGTCCTATGAACTCATTTTTGTATCCTTACTATTTTTTCCAGTTTCAACGAACAAACATATATAATGACAACGATCATAAATCGTATATCTTCAATCAATAAAACTGAAATGAATTGATCTCAGTCGCCCGAATTTGGTATCAAGAATATTTATGTCCTGTATAGTTTTATTCTACCTAATACCATACACACTAGATACAAACACATCTATCAATTAATCCATATAATCATTGTCCCATCCATCCATCCCTTACCCTGCCTCGGCATAATACTTCGTAGGATGGACGGACAGGTATATAAAGACGTGGATATGTACTTTTTTATATAAATTCTACCAGAATCGTGCTGTGTCGTAAGACTTAAATCGTGGTGTGTCGTAAGACTTAAATCGTGGTGTGTCGTAAGACTTAAATCTTGCTGTTGCTTATTAATGGGATGCTAGTTACTGTAAATTTTAATGCACAAGAAAAACATAGAACCCTGATTTAGAACAGTGCTGTCCAATCTGCGGCCTGCGGGCTGTTTTTAAATGGCCCGTTAGAGCTCGGGCAATTTTTGTGTGCATTTTTGTAAACAACAAACAATAAGGTCAATGGCCTACTTTCGTAGCATATCTTCTTAACCAGGTAATCACGTGAGCTGGGATCGACACTATCAAACATAGCTTAATACAGCTACCGCCTTCTATCGAATGATAATGAAAAATAACCAGTAAGTTAGTATATTAAGTTGCTTTTAAAATTTCTGCTGCAACCCTTGGCTTCAAGGAATATTTTTCAGTGGCACATGTTGTCAAAAAGGTTGGACAGCACTGATTTAGAACACTACGATTTTTAAATACTCCAAGTCTACTGTACTAAATATTCTGGACCACATGAGTGATTTTACCAACTAAAGTACATTTTAGTGTCCCATAATTTGTATGGTGATAGTGGAAGAAAGTGATTATGGACACTAATTCAATTAAAACATCTATATATTCGCGTTTCGTCTAATTATTTATTTGACAAAGAGAACAAAATGATTGTTCCTATCCTGCAGGAAGAAACACTTGTTAGTATTAGTAAAACGTAACATATTGTACTGTTTCATAGCGAACACACCTATGAATAATACCGCACAGAGAGAGAGAGAGAGAGAGAGAGAGAGAGAGAGAGAGAGAGAGAGAGAGAGAGAGAGAGAGAGAGAGAGAGAGAGGGGGGGGGAGCTAGACCATTTATCCAATGCAAAAAATATAATCATAACGATTAATTATTATACACATTTACTATTCCACTAATAACGTTACGATATATTATATGAACTTCATGCGGTATAGTATACAATTATTAGATCTTGCTTATATATGCACAATTATTAGACCACCTGCACAGAAATGAAATTAAGTCTTCGCTTGATTGGCATTCATTGGTAACGTTGGATAATATCCCAGGACGTTCATAAATAAGTGTGTGTATGTGGGTGGGGTTATACCTGGGGGGTTGAGAGGTTTGGACAACTAGCAGTCGTTACTCAACAAAAATAAACGATATTTTGCTTGGAACAATGACGTTCTGTTAGACTTTTGTGATCCATTCAACAACAGCCCTCTATAATGACTTTCATTGTTTTCACACACACACACACACACACACACACACACACACACACACACACACACATACATACATATATATATATATATATATATATATATATATATATATATATATATATATATATATATATCACGATTATATCTGCGTAGTAGTGAGATTGTGACGTATTTGTTTTATCAGCTTTTTTGTGCGTGCATGTGTCTGTGTAGTTTTAGTAATAAGTAAGCTCGATAAAACAGGATGAATTTCAACTTAGTCACATCATAATTTAGCGTGACAGTGAATCATTACTTACCATTAAGGTCTAAATGCATAGAAAATGCCAGGTATACAGAGTTCTATTTTTTTACCGCTTGCCATGATGCGCGGGTTAGTGTGTGCTAGTATTTGTCTGTGCGAGTGTCTGTCTGTGCCAACCAGTAGAATTGTGCATTATGCTAGATGGCCAATTAATTAAACCATATGTTAAAAAACATGTATTTATTGTTTTTGCATATTTTGGCCGAAAAGATCTGGATTGGGTACAAAAAGTGCATATTAGCACCTGTTCCCATGGACATAACGCAAAATAGATTTACAAATAGTAATTGATAGATGATATATTCACATTATGAAAAATATTAATGGAATCATAATATTATCATTTATATCGCAAATAATAATAATAATAATAATAATAATAATAATAATAATAATAATAATAATAATAAATGATTTTGTGTAACTATAGCAATAAAAAAGAAAATGCAGAGCATTGTAGAGAAAACATATTTAGCAGTATAACTAAAATTGATTGAAATTTCAAACAACATATCGATAATATGCAAAAATGACTGATTTACGAACGAAACAAATGAGCTTCGATTCAAAACTCTATATCTACTCATTCGCCGAGAGTCAAACACTGTAGTTTTAGCCCCTCATAACTCCTTTACTGGCGTTTTTAAGACCTGGTGAGTCCTGACTGTTAGATTCCACAGCAGATGTACAAATGCAGTCTTATGTCTTGACAAAAAAAATAGATCAACTTGCATCCATTATAACAAATATTCGGTCTTTGATACTGTAAATTGTTGAACTGTAATAATAATGCAGAAGAACAATAAAACAGGCATAAAGACGTTTTCTACACTCGAAATTGATCTTTTGATGTTTTAGAACACTATGTGTTACAAAATATATCATATGTATTAGTTCAGTGATTGATGTTGGCAGATCACAAATGTTCCTCAATCAAGTTTTCATTACGTGTCTCCCGTTCCCTTGCCATCTCTCCGTCTCACTCACCAGCAACTATGTCGAGTCACTTGATAATATAAGGTAGATCAGGCGGCCGCATACTTAGAATGAAATGTAACCTAATCACAGAAATATGTCATTTTTGTAAGGTGCTTATTTTAGACCGGCGGCGGATTTATTTTTTGGGAATCCTCGGTTATTATCGTCAGACCGTTAGCTGACAATTCGGAATCCTCAGTTATTATTGTTAGGCGGCAGGACCAGTTTTTTTTTACGTACAAATTTATTGCCGCAATCAGTGACCTAGTATTAAAAAAAATCATAAAAAAATCAAATACACAAGTGAGGTCAAAAAGTTCTATATTTTTATGCATGTATTTAAACAAAGCATAAGAATATTATCCACTTGAAAAGAGAAGTCAATGGCAGTTCATAGCTGAAGTAGTGTATGCACCTTAACCCCAAATTTATACCTGCAATTTTCATGTCCAAAGGTCATTTTTGACACTATTTGCAAACACAAGTCCTTTTCCTAGATGACAGTTCTGCAAAACAGCGTGTACTAAACAGGCTGATGCAGTTTAAAATAGTTGTCAACAAAGCTGTTTTTGATATATTCTCCTTGCCCCAAGACCACATGTTTGCTGCTATGGGAGGCTAGCTCTTCTTCCTAGCCAACTATTGGTATTTCGCTATCAACATATTGCATTATGCATTTATGATTTTCCATTTGCACCGTTTTGTTGTAAGATTGATGGGTGTTAAATGGGTCATAGAGTATTGGCTTTACATCAGCTGTGCATCATCTATAAGACTGCTAGCTGCGCTGAGTCGTTTACACATTCTAGACTTCTTGGGTAGATTGGGGGAAAAATCGAGCTGATGAGCTGAGAGCTTTTTAAAAATACTTTTTATATGTTTTATAATCATTTCATTGTACTTTTAAAAGCTCATATTTATTACACTGGCAAAATTCGACATCCCCAGTTTAATAACTGATAAAGTTAGTGTACTTTGAATAAGTTCAGGCTTATTTATTCAGCACATGGAAGCAGTTATTTTCATCAACTCTCTGCGTTAGATACAGCTGTCACGATTCCATGGTCTTAAACTAAGCAACAGAAAAGAGTGAAAACCATCACGTTTTGTAAAATTCAACAAATAATACATTTAAAATGAACTGACAGGACTATTAAATCCTAAATAATCCTAAAAGTTCTATCACAAGTCCAAAAAGCATGGAGTTATACTGAGCCAATAGTTTGGAATAGCGTTGATGTGTTGACAGCTTTGATGTATAACAATGATATAGCCCAAAATGTCTCTAAACGAAGATACAGTGATCCCAAAATAATAATAATAATTATTGCCAGTACTTGGTAATTCTAATGAATAATTAACATAAATAAATCCTTCAGTTAGCAAAAACTGAAACACAGCTAAAACTGATTCCTATAAATACTGGTGTTAATATAGGAATAAAGAATTTCTGTTTACATCTCCCTTAACTAAGAAACTAATACACGATGACAGAACTAGGATGATGGTAATTTTCCCATCAAATTCATTTTAAGAACATTCTAAGTTGTAAACAATGTCATATTTCTTACTATAACATGTAAAGAACATGTAAAACATCAGGTAGACTAAGTATTTCCCAAGGGAAATATCGGTGTCCTAAACTCAGATCCAAGGAAACATGTTTGCTTTCAATTAATAAGGTTTGCAAAGAAATGACATTAGTCAGTTAGACTTAACTTCCACTCTCAATTATAAACAAAGGTACAAATTTAATATACATAACACTCTATAGTTTCCATAATTACCACAGGTAAAGAAATTTTAGTCAAAGTACATATGCCAACACTCTCTCAACTGTACTTGCTGCCAAGACAAATAGTTTAACTTTATCACAGATCCTCTCTCAAAACTGCATAATAACTATAGAGCGGATCCATTATATAATCTAATGGCAACGACGTCATCCAATTGGACTTTCAGACTTAAGTCCGCTTTTTATATTTAACAGCAATGACTGAGGTTTTCGAATAGTCAATTTACAGTCAAACGATAATGACTGAGGATTCCGACGCGTCAACTCAAAACAAGTTCAGATTAGTGCAAAAAAAAAAAATCTTAAGTCGGCTTTACAAATTTTATCTACAAAGAAAATGGAATCAGACCAACATCTCATTGGAACTTAGACATCCGTCTCTGATAATAATTTTCTCTTAGTTTATTTTATACTTATAGTATTATAATTATAATTAGCCAGTGGTGGTGAGCAACAAATTTTCGAACCAAGGTACAGCCCTTTTCCAACGAAAATACCTGACGTAAATATAATTGTTAATTATTGAGGCAGCGGCAATGTCAATGTAGTTAATAAAACTGCACACTCATTGAGATGTATGTATGTAGCAGGTTTTTATGGCATGTCAGCACAGACGTGACTATATGGCGCCAACTAAACGTTAATATTAAAAAAATCACACCTTAATGATAGCATTTTAACATCAAGAGGCGAGTTATTTTATGCATATTTGGAACAAATAGTTGGTAATTTCTTTGGAAGAAAAGTACAAATGCAAACGTTAACATGGGTAATGTTAAAGACTTTGTATACAAAGTTAAAACTTTAGATCCGGCGATTGCAATAGGAACAATGACCACATAAATTCAATGTTTATATATCTTATTGACTATTACAAAAATGAGACATTAAGTGCATGAGATTTGTCCCCTTCTAGAAGTAAAGTATATACCTCTGTCTTTATATACCTAACTTTGATAAATAAACCCTACTCGGTTTCACACATTTCATCAAAATTCCCCTTTTAGTGATATAATTCAGTAACTGGGATTTCAAATAAAAATCCGCCTGGTACAAAGAAATGTTGCTATGTAATTAAATTTCAAACGTTCCATACTCTCTTCTTTATATTGCAAGGATCCACTCTAAAAATGTAACAAAAACTTAATAATATAACAAAAAGCTAAAAAAGCTGTATGACTGAAGAATTTATATTCCCATGGATACAATGTTGCAAATTCCTATACTCGAACCTCTTTCTTTTACTTTCTTTTTTACAAATGTCAGAGACACTTTCGGGAGAGAGGTGTTATAAAAATCAGGAAATGAGTCGATTGTCTCTATACATTGAAAAATAATTTCCATGACCTGATTGATATAATACTGATTTTGTTTCCAATGATTTTTTTTCTTTGATCCAATTATATTTCTATATAATTTCGTAAAAATGAATGACTTACTTTGAATATAAAAATGATACAATTTTTAAAAAATAAGTACTTTTTCGGTATACTTCTCGTGTTTTTTTTTTCCTGGAGAAAATATTTCCACAGATGAGTAAGCCAATTTCGCAATGATCTGCACTTTTGTTTGTTGTAATTACACAAATTACACATGTCAATATTATAAAACACCGCGGATGGCATGATCAAAGACGTGAAGCATGACATTAATGTTCTTTGAGTCTGCTTTTGAGGATAAAGGTAGCATATTTCAAAATTATTGGGGAGAAGTAAGCGCTAGATCAGATAATTTCACGAAACATCTGACAAATTTTTTTATAATTTTTTTTTAACTGTACGAAATAACACTGTCTCTATCAAGCGTCACCTATTCATTCATTTCGTTCGGTATCGAGTTGATCGACTACTCATAGATAGCGAATATGAAAAAAAAAAGTAACCGTTGTAATCTTCATGACTTATATCGAGATTTCTAGCTCCTTCAGTAATTTGAAGAGAAAACACAGTGGAGCAAATTCTTTCCCGAACACCAAGAAAAGAACGTTTAATTGAGGGTTAGCGAAAGAAACTTTCGAAATGTTGAAGACGTTTAGAAAGAAGAAAAATTGCTTTTATGGCAATAAATTTGTGGAAAATGGAGATATTAAACAGTCTGCAAACTGAACCGAGACGGACCATTGGCGTTTCTGCTTATCATCATATAACCAAAATAATGTCAGAAACTTATCCTCCATGGCTTGCACCATGTTGTTGAGATATTTTTACGAGGCAACATTTCTAGTGTCTGCTCTTCATCTACATGTGGTTTTCCTGCTCTTTCCGCGGCAGACTGATATTAGTAAACGACTGTGGCTGGAAAATGGGAAAAAATGATTGAATTACGTGTCTTCTGTCAGTTGATTCAAATGCTCAGACAACACCTGTCTGTTATGTACTTAACTATAGTCGAAACAAAGCCAAACACAATCTGAATAATAAGAAGAAAAAGGCTAATATATGAGCTTTGTGGTTTGGGTCTCACACAACGACTATTGTATTAAGTGTACTGTATCATCTCTACTGTGATGAAGAGAAGAACATCACAGTGAAAACGAAAGAATACATTTTTGTTGCAATTCTTTAATTACAATGCAATTTAATTATTTCTGAAAAACAAAAGAAACATCAAAGACACCATAATAAATCATGTCAAGAATCATCTATTCTTCTATGCAGCTAGTCAAGCGGTAAATGTAGACCCAGCTCTGCCGGTACGTCAGGTAACGGCAGATCAAAGTGTACGCTTATTGTAATCACGAGTGCGTTTTAGACAGGTGAATACAAGTCCAAATCTGTATTCTTCACCCTCTGACATACATGTATTTGGAATCTTCGTAGGAAAGACCAGCTACAGCATGATTTTATTACTACGTTAATATTTTACCATTTCGGTGGCGTACTGTTTAGAGCGTCCGCCTCTGATGCGGGTAAGAACTTCGGCTGAGTCATACCAAAGACATGTAAAAATGGAACTAAGAGATGCCTCGCTTGAAGCTCAGCATTAAATGGTTAGTGTTAGGACTGGTCATTCTAGTGTCAGGATAATGTGACTGGGTGGGGGACATAATGCTACATGTCTGAGGCATGATGCCCCACTGCTATACATCACTATAAAATGTCACACTGTAGACATTGTAGAGATACGACTGAAAAAATGTTAAAGAGAGAGAGAGAGAGAGAGAGAGAGAGAGAGAGAGAGAGAGAGAGAGAGAGAGAGAGAGAGAGAGAGAGAGAGAGAGAGAGAGAGAGAGAGTATTTTAAAGATATCTTTTGTTGTTGTTTGTTTGTTTTCTTTGTTTAGCCCATTAATGGCTATGCCAGGTTGAGGAAATGCCAAGGTTGCAAAACTTACAAAACCCTTGGATTTCAAGTCTGACGGTCTACCAACTATGCTACCGCGGCTCCACTACCCTGGGTTTCGCACAAATAATTTCTCTAATAAAACCCATATGATTTCAAAAGAAACCAGATCATTAAAATAAAAAGAACAGCAAAGAAACATTTAGACACATATTATGACTGTGAATGAGTCGGGAAAAGTTGGGAAAACCAAGAATATTCATAATTTGTACGATAAACAGTTAAAAGATATAATCTATCTATATTGATGCATTGCAAAGATTTTCATATTTCCGAATAAATCGTAGTTATTGCTAAGGCTAAACTGACTCATAAATGGAGCTATTACCATTAGGTTTTAATGCATAAAGTGAAGTTGAGGTAACAAAAAATATACAAAAAAATAGCGGGGGTGTTTCATTTAAAGCTTAACTCGCCACAAAAATACATGACTCACTTGCAGTAGGACAAGTGGCCATTGTTTTGGACTGAGTCATTGGTGTACAAATATGGATAAGGCGGTGATTCTTCTTTTCTTAAAACAGAATTTAATCCCGAATTTAGTCTCACTTATATGTTTGTATAAATTCATACTTTATTTGAAGAAAATTGCAACAAAAGTTGGTTTTTCTTTTTGTTTTTAAGCATAAAACTTGATGGAAATCATAGCATAAATTTTATTTCAAAGCTGGAACAAGCCGTATGTATTACAAGTCGAATCCAACTACAAACTACACAGACTAAGACTTGTCGTCGCATAAATCGCCTGCAGATATGGGTCTGTGCAGTTCGTTCGTAGTTATCAGTAGAACAAATACTCTATACCCTAATCTGCAGGCGCATTATGCTACAGCAGATCGGGATATTTGTTGTTTACAGTTTAAATCGACTAAGGCGGTAAGGTTACCATACCTTACGCTGAGAATCAGACATTAAGCATACTTCTTCATATATAAATAATCAATGGCTCACTTAACATCTTACTTTCAAAAGGATCATAATCATTGGAGTTTAAACGTCCGTAATATAGTATACATGGAATTAATCTAGGTCTACTTATGCGTGACCACAAATATGGCAGAGACATGGGCACCCGCAGCATGGGTCGAGAGGGTCACGTGACCCCTAGAAGTCATAGAAGATGAAAATATGTCACAAGATTTTGTTCAAAACGCTTAATAAATATGAGCTTTAGTTTCAGACTACTTCTTATACTAATTCTCCTGGCTTTAACTGACTTATTCCCCCCCCCCGAAAAAAATCATGACCCCCCCGTAAAAATTCCTGCGGGCGCCCATGGGCATATATATTGTAATATCTCGTTATGTCAGCGAAATGCTCATTAAAGCTAAAAGACTTCTTCTTCTTCTTCTTCTTCTTCTTCTTCTTCTTCTTCTTCTTCTTCTTCTTCTTCTTCTTCTTCTTCTTCTTCTTCTTCTTATTATTATTATTATTATTATTATTATTATTATTATTATTATTATTATTATTATTATTATTATAACCGCTAGGGTGGCCTAGTGGTTAGAGCGTCCGCCTCGGATGCGGGAGGTCGTGGATTCGATCCCCGGTCGAAGACTTACAAAAATGGGACTTACAGCTGCCTTGATTGGCACTCAGCATTAGGAGGTTAGAGTTAGGACTGGTCGGCCTGGTGTCAGGATTATGTGACTGGGTGGGACATCATGCTGTAAACATGTTTGCGGAATGATGTCCCAGTGATAGACATCACTATAAACTGCCACACTGCAGACATATTAGCGATAAGACTGAAAAATTGTTAAAGTTACGTAAAAAATCACAATTACATCACATCTTCTTCTTCTTCTTCTTCTTCTTCTTCTTCTTCTTCTTCTTCTTCTTCTTCTTCTTCTTCTTCTTATTATTATTATTATTATTATTATTATTATTATTATTATTATTATTATTATTATTATTATTATTATTATTATTCTTCTTCTTCTTCTTCTTCTTCTTCTTCTTCTTCTTCTTCTTCTTCTTATTATTATTATTATTATTATTATTATTATTATTATTATTATTATTATTATTATTATTATCAGATATAAATGGCATACTATGTAATGGAAGAAAACTCCTGTGCCTACAAATGAATTATCTCATTGTCAAAGAAGGCGATTCATTCTATTAGCTTACAAAGATCTAGATCTTCACAGAGAGAGAGAGAGAGAGAGAGAGAGAGAGAGAGAGAGAGAGAGAGAGAGAGAGAGAGAGAGAGAGAGAGAGAGAGAGAGAGAGAGAGAGAGAGAGAGAGAGAGAGAGAGAGAGAGAGAGAGAGAGAGAGTATTTAATTCCATCTCTATATTGCTTACTTCCCTTGATGAATAAAAGTTTGCGAATGCTTTTCTCTTCACAATACCTGTTCATGATGAATCAACGTAACCCAACAAAAGAACCCTATCTCTTTCCTTAATTGCATATCCGACCCTTCCACTTTATCCCTAGAATGGTTAATGGACCACATGTTAGATTCTAGGATCTCTTTTGTCTGCATGGACTACAATTTCTATCAACATTAAGGATTTTTCCGGTTAGTGCACGAGGGACAATTCCTTCTTCCATAGATTTTAATGCAATTTGACAATACATGAAAGGTCGAGAGAGAAAGAGACAGAGTGAGCAACATTATATTTATACTGAATATTTACCGAAGAAGATAATGAAATTCCAGGTTGCAAATATTCGTTTTCATTATTCTAGTTCACGAGAACGCCGAAACAAGGTAAATACTTCAGGTAAATTGATGCACAGGAGGATTCTCCAGAACTTATTTCAATAATTAGTTATAATCCCCACGACCTATTTCATTGTTATGACTCTTACAATAAATTTTAGTATGCTAGTGAATCAACCTTTGACTTTGGTAAAGAATTGCAAAAAGTATTTTGGCCGATATGATCGAGGTGTTATTATTTTCTTTTTGTTTGTGGTTCAGTTTGATTAGTTTTAAGTGAGAATATCTAGCAAAAGCGAATTAATCGACATCGGCCTCATGGAAGTGTTTACTGAATTGTTAATCCTGAAAGAAAGGTGTGGAACACAATGACCGCTCAATCTAAACCTTGACCTGGAAGGTTGAATGTGGTGGATTGTCATTAATATAAGAGTACGATATGTATCTAAATCACCCAACCGTAGGAAATAATTAGAAAGAAAGTTAGAAATTACCAAATAATACAGATATTCAGCAATCTTGAGGACGAAATAACGCTTTTCTGTGATCATGAGGTCACTTCTTTAGACAGGGCTAAATATCAAAAGGTCCATCCATCGTTTATCATATACAATCTGATGGCAACATCAACCAAACACGATACAAGACATACCAAATTCACATCTTTCACCCAGAACATTGGTACATAATATATTGTTAAGTCCACTGTAATTTACGTTTTTTATGTTTAATTTTCGTAAGAATTGTATCAAGATGGTGTTTACTCGTCAGACAGGGAAAGTAAACAATTGCCAGTGACAGATTACTGAATGTCGTGTTTGCTAAGCACCAGCTATAAAGTAATGTATAAGCTATGGTGCTGAACTCTTACGCAATGTTTCGTGACCAGTCGGAGACCTGAATCTTGCATCCGCAAAGGCGAGAGATCGCACCATCTAAACAAAGGCTTGCAGTTATCACCCCTATGTGTCAAAGCTTAGTCCAAAGATCAAAGGAAAGCACGCGGGTTGGGCTGGGCGTGTTCGCATCCGAGAGGGACATTGTCCGCTAAGTTTAATTGGATCGGTTCACAACGATATCCAATCGAAATTGAGATAGAGGGTGTGCTTACAATGCAGGCTGAATGATAACTTTTAGAACTCGTAAGCGAAAAGCTTGTATTTGCCTAGAGGGATTGCAGATCAATAGGGTTATTCCGAGAACGACGCCACTCGTAATTTGGCGGCAAAACAAAGAAAAGACAAAGCTTCGAAAGGTCAGTAAGTGAAATGCTCTATTTTTGCAGAATATTACGGCATAATAATTGCTATTATTTGTAGTATGTATACTTAATTACCATAATCGTTTAGCATGTAGAATTACTTTTGTAGGGTTTCATTTACATGCGTATTTGAGAGATTGGCTTGAGCCTACGTAGAAAATTATTAGATGCGAGGCGAAATTATGTTGATTGTTATTTTGTGGTCAGAATTAATTTTGTAATTCTCTATTAGATTACTTCGTAGTAATCTAGTGCATTAATTAATGCGTTATAATAGAATTAATGTGAATTGTGAATTTGGAAAAGTGGTTGAAGTATGTAAGATTAGTTACTATGAACGTATGCGTGTATCAGAGCATGGACATTTTAATATGTGTGTACTTTGTATGAGTTTTAAAGTAAAGAAATGCGTCTGATTATTGCGACATTGTTTAGTATAGGAATATGTATTGATTTGACGGAATTTATTGATGTATATATGAGAAGTAATTGATACCGTGCATTTTTTAAGACGTTTGTTTTACCGTGCAAGAAATTTAATATCCGTTATCTGATAATATGCTGTGTGTAGTGTGAGATGAGAGGGCTAATTAAAAAATATTGAGCTGTCCTTGTGTTTTAAGGGACACAGAACTTCGGGTTGCATTGGGTCCCGACTCTTCAAGAGTTGGAGACCCAATTTAAACTGTAGCCGCGACAGTTAAAGTCGACAGAAGAGTAGTTGTGGTAGAAAAAGTGGAGGAGGAGGAGAAGGAGTCTAGAGAAAGTGGAAGAGGAGGAGAAGGAATCTGGAGAAAAGTCGAGGAGGAAGAGGAGAAGGAAGTGGGAGAAATAAGAGAGGGAAAGGATGAACCAGCTGAGTATAAATACGAGGACAGGTAGAAATCAATCTCACATTGCTAACCAAGTGATGCAATTGGCTTATTAAAGGGTCGAGCTGAAGGAGTGTAATTGGAAATTTGAGTCATTTGATTATTGAATTGTTATTAAATTGTTATTTTTTTTAAATTTCAGCCTTTTTATATATTTTAACCATCTAACCGCCGGCATTGATGACTGCTGACTGACTGGGCATTGATGACTGGGGGGGGGGTCAGAGCTTTACATGTATATTTCACTAAATTTAACTTCCAACAAAATAGAGCCTGCTTGAGACTTCTATAATAGTTTTAACAAAGCATTAGGAACACCGTACCCCAACCATGACTACCCCCACACCGATTATGTTGTAAACAACTATGATTCTTGGAAATTTTGTACGCATGAAAAATGACTCTTTAGTTTTTGTACATCATATTAAAGGTCAAAGGGATATGTGGGACTTTCTGCGTCAAAAGACAAAACTCGTCTCCTAAAATATGGGTAAATTAAATACACGTTCTTATGTTTTTGTCCATGAATCATCAAGGCACCGGCCGTTCTAGAACACCTTGTATCAAAAATTTCAAATTATGAGGTGCGGTATCGTAATTCATTTTCTTCCACGTTATTACCAGTTTTGTTTCTTAAACAACGGTTTTTATCCGTGGGTGACCAGTCGTTATCTAGTATAGAAATTTAAAAATTACAACACAAGGAAAATAATTAGTTAATGAACCTCTCACGTGAGGTGTGTAAGAAATCAAAGTTCTGCCACCCTAAATATTGATAACTACTTGGGGGAGCGAATTTGTTTACCAAATGTAACCCTCTAAAGGTTTGGGAAGGAAAACAATAAACAAACAAAATATTTTGTACTTTTTGACACTGTGAAAACTTGCCCATTCTAGTGGATACATTTAACAGCAATACTGTTGAATTGCACAAAACATCAGATATATATATATATATATATATATATATATATATATATATATATATATATATATATATATATATATATATATATATATATATATATCTGATGTATGGCATGAATAATCACAATATTATCAATAGAAAAGAAATGGCACAGGAAGGACAGAAAAATTGATGGACGAATGGACAGATAGACGCATATGTCCAAAACAACTTCACTGACCAGGGAGAGACGATTATATGTAAACATTTACAAGTGGAAAGAAAACCATACAAAAATACAAAACAAGACAACAACAAAAAAATCAAAAATCGAATAGATGGATCAATCGTAAATAAGGCTGAAAATTTTAAGTCTACAGTATGGTATTGGGGTTCTTTCGTACTAACACGTCAGTAACTTCGCAATGTTTTGTTCAAGCGTTATGTGTGTAAATTTATTGTCTAGTATTTGATATATTATGTCAAGTCATAATGTAATGGTGAATGTACTTTTCAAGTATTTGTTGAAGCAATAAAATCCATAGCTAATTAAATAAGTCCAAGCGTACAAAGATCCAGAAATGAATCCCCTGGCGAGTAGATCAAATATCAATGGCAAGCGAAATAAGTGCCAACTTAGAAAATAGTGATAGTTTCTAAAAGTGACTAGACAGCATTTTATTTTCATGTAAAAATGAGGACGGAGTCGAATATCTGACCTACCACAACGATTAAATGAATACCGAGACTTCCCCGAGGGTTTGGTACACACACAGTAGGTGGTAAACATGGTTGAAGTGCCTTATTTGTAAAACATAATTTTTGATAATAATGCAGGTATTTTTGAAAAGTTTGAGATTGGTATCTTCACAATTCATAGTTTATAGTAATTAATAGTGAATTTGAGTGAAACTTTTCAAATTTATCATTCAATTTTTTTCAAGAATATAATAACAAGCGAGAATGTCATGTTTCTATATCAAAGAAATACCGTTGAATTTTAATTAACAGTTTCAAAGCATATATTAATGATCGCTCGGTTGGCCTAGTGGTTAGGGCGTCTACCTCTGATGCTGGAGGTTGCGGGTTCGAAGCCCGGTCAAGTCATACCAAAGATTTATAAAAATGGTATTAAAAGGGTGTAGAAATTGTAGTAAATATTAAATGTTTCAATTCTCACTGACAGCTAGTTGTGGGATATTGAAGTGTGTATGGAGGGATAAGGATATTTTCATTGATTACTTTCATAAAATTGATGTTATATTTTTAAACATTATTTATTGATTTAAGTAACCTAAAATTTATTGCACAATAAAAATTAAACTGTCATTTATGAATTGGAACAGCATAATTTATGTTAATTGATTATTTGTGACATATTTTAAAATTGTGACTGTGCATGGTCTGAAACGGCAAAATTTAAATTACATAGTTTTCTGTCATGTAGACATTTAAACTATGGAAAATCATTGTGATAGACACAGGTAGAGAGGGACTTTGTATAAAGAGATGAAACATACATCCTCATGCCTTGGTGATATCTCGAACTTAGGCCAAATAAAAGCAGAATGAAAACGATCACGAAAAGCATTATATAAGCAACTTAAAAAACACAGAAATTCTTTTCCAGCAAGTAGAAATTTACGTAAAGAGAGCGTGTGGATTTTATCATTTTTATCTCAATACATATTATGTCTTGCTGATTAAAATGCCAAGAGATAGATCTCAAGTTTAAATGTTCGCAAAGCAGATAGGAACACCTTGTCAGAAGAATCAGTAAAGAACACATTGCCAGTCAAAACAGTTAGGAACACATTGCCTGGTAAAGCAGTTAGGAACACATTGTCAGGCAAAATAGAAATATCTTGCCTGCGAAAGCAGATAGAAACAACTTGCCTGGCAAAGCAGTCAGGAACACCTTGCCTGGCAAAACAGTTAGGAACAGATTGCCTGGCAAAGCAGTTAGAAACACCTTGTTAACATTAACACGTATGGTACTTATACTCAATTGCCACATGGCAATTTACCCATCGATTTATAACCTAGTGTTCAACATAGTAATTTACCCATCGATTTATAGCCTAGTGTTCCACACAGCAATTTACCCATCGATTTATAACCTAATGTTCCACATAGTAATTTACCCATCAATTTATAACCTAGTGTTCCACATAGCAATTTACCCATCGATTTATAACCTATTGTTCCACATAGCATTACCCATCGATTTATAACCTTTTGTTCCACATAGCAATTTACCCATCGATTTATAGCATAGTGTTCCACATAGCAATCTACCTATCGATTTATAACCTAGTGTTCCACATAGTAATTTACCCATCAATTTAAAACCTAGTGTACAGTTCCTGATTACTGAGATTTCGTACCGATTTGTTTCACGATTGGTGTGAAAAAAGTTTAGTCATTTATGCATTAACTACCTCGTTTATCTAAAATACTGACGAAAGTTCTTTTATTGCCGACAATATTAAGCACAAACCTTTTCAGTCTTATCCTACTACCAAATTTGTTCGTGCACTGTATATAATTAGTGAAGAAATATAAAACGCACGAGCGCGTTCACATTTGTTAAAAGACATTCTCAAAGAAGAGTTGGGATAGTTTACTTTGACAGTACATCAATTACTAGCTGGTGTCATTCACATACAACATCAAACAAAACGTTTTATTTCTTGAGAAAAAAAAGTTTTGTCACACCTGGTTGATCGAATGATCGATACTTCAAATATAAAACGTCTTTCTGAAATCAGGTGGAAGTGGCTCTTTAGGAGTGGTCTTCCATTTTACACTCTTGCAGTTGAATCATAATGTGCAATCCAAACAAACAAGACCCGAAAAGACAAAACAAAACAAAACACTCTAAAACGAAACCTCAAAATAAAATAACTCATTTACTCACGAAACACTCGCTCTGTAATCGTCACTCATTCATTTCCATCTGTTACTGATTATGTCCGCTAAATCTAGTTTGAAACTTGAATTTCTTCATTTGCTGAAGAAATAGAAGAGAATTCTAAAGACACTTCTACACTGTCGATGTCTTCTGCTGATGATATAAAACAAACCAAGTGTCCTTGCATAAAATAAAAGTACACAATATAACAGGCATAGTGCATATTATACTCGATTTATCCAAACAAGAACATGCGCGATTTAGGTCGTCGAGAACTCAAGTAGTACCTAAATTTCAAGTTCATACGACGTCCCGACAACTCGTGGAACCGAATTCCGGTATAAACTTAGATGAGTTTAACAAGATTGGCTTTAGTTTTCCTTCTGAAGAAAGATTTGACAAAGTTAACATGATCGTCCAGACAAACATACCCCCCCCTTCCGAAAAAAAAGAAAGAAAACAAATGTCTTCCTCCTCGTTTAGTTAAAGATTGAGCTGTTTGATCAGTAGTTGCCAAGTCCAATGATCCGAAGTGAAATCAATAAATTCAAAGGAACAGCACAAGGAATCATATGTGAATGGTGTTTGAACATGTTGAAAGGAACAATGCCACTGACGGAGAGACCGAAACAATAATTTGGAAGATATTTTTAAGTAATTATACAGATAATTCCAATTAGGCAAAAGAAGTACAAATGCTCGTTCGTTGACAATAGTTGCTTCTTTGCTTGGATTAATCACAGAACCTCTTTTAGGTACTCTTGTATAGGTACCTTGTCACACTTGTATCTTTTGGAAGGACGAACATTAACTTAGTTCCTTATAAACGATGGATGGAACTCAAACGTTGGTACGAACGATGATTACCATTTACATTTTAATCATCATCTCACCGAATGCCACATTTACAACAATAATTACAATCGTTAATTGATCGAACAGATTTTTTAGAAACGGAGAAAATCTTAACGCAATGGAAAATTATCGCAAGTACTTCACTTGTGTAATCAGAACGCTTAGACGAGACGGTTGAACTTACTCTGATAGATATAAACAATGTCTCGAAAAGCTAAGAAAATAAAAAAAGCAACAAACATTATGACAGTCACAGCTATAGGGCTGTCAGCAAGAGGGAAAATGAATTAGAAAATACAACAGTGATAAAAGAAACTAAGTTCATATAATTATTCATATCACTTGTCTGACACATCAAACATGAACATCAGAGATATCTTGAATAGCGGTTGAATTAGTGACAGAATTAATAAACTACTTGAAGGCTAATTAAATTAACTTTACCTCTTCAAGATGTAAAAAAATAGTTATAAGAACAATTGGCGTATTAGTTAGCCAAAGCCATTCGACATTTTCCAGTTGCATGAATCGATCACTAATGACAATCTGATTTAGTCTCTCATTAAATGTCGCACACAATCGTGGTTACAAATATGTGTTTTGTGTCATCAGCATGTTATAAAAATCAGCTCGGGTAGTTCCTGTGACTTCTAAATCATGTTCAGACTCACTGCAAGATTTAAAACTTGTCTTGAAGGAAAGTGGTCGAATGCAAGCAGGCAAAGGCACCGAATGCCTTTTTCAACCTTCACCAAAGAATTAAAAAAATGAACATACATTGTTTTTCAAAACAGTAAATCCTAAAACAAAAAGCAAGTGTCACTGAACGTTCATAAAAATGTTAAATGAGCGTTTATGGAATGGAAACGATGTACAGATCAAAATACTTTCATATACAGCGATGTGTTACTATGTTTAGTGAAAGCCTACAATCAACCCAACCATCATAGCATCAGATGTGCCCCAATAGAAAACGGAGTGATTGTGTTTAGTCGAATGTTCAGAACGTTAAATATTAGACAAAAGAATGAAATGTTGTTCAAATAAAAAACGCAATTTTGAACAAAAAGACATTTACTTAATAGATTATTTCATGTCACAGGAAAAGTACGTGCACGTGGACCTCCTGTCGCCTAATTGAATGATATCAATTATAAACTTATTAAAGGAGCTTCTACTTGCTCGAGTTACAGCGAGTGACTAAGAAAGAATGCGACTTATACGATATCGAAAACAATCTCCATCGAAGAACACATGATGTAGGAAATCATCGACTTCAAGAAATAAATATGGTAAAAAATAGTAGTACAAGTCACAACCATGTCGTTAAACACAAATGCATCTACTTCTCATAATTGTTTGTCTGTTCAACAACAGCAATAACAACACCCACAGTGGATATGCTGTAGAAAAATTGTCTTGTTGTGCCAAATCTTTGCGGTTTATTGTGTCAGCTATTGAAAATTTGAGTTTGCACCAAGGTAATGAACAAATGTGTTCTATTTTATTGGGCAGTTGTACTGGTTATTTTCTTAAGCTGTCGTTGAAATATACGGGCAGAAACAACAGCTCTAGTCACGCCAATGTCAGTCACACTGCTTTTAATCACTACAGTCATCTTCTAGAACCCTCCTTGGAAGCATCCATTGACATCGAATGATTCCTCAGAGGAAACCAAACCAATCAAATTACGAATAACCAATTTTATTTAACTAACTGACAGTTCTTGTGATATGTTTCCCAACAACAAATTATGGTTTCGTGTACAAGTTACTTTGGTATTTACAGCTAGATTACGAAGCTCATTGAGAAGTGGCTTTGGTAGATATAATTTATCTCACTCAAATCTAGGATACTGTCGAAGACCACACCATTTTCGTTACAGAAATCTTCAGAAAAGAAGTTCCAGAAAACGTAGATAAAAATGATTCTTGCTTTCAGCAGAACATCAACAATGATGAATCCATAAATAAATACCTATACCATGAAAACTTATGCTAAGATATTATTTTCAATCTCGACGTCGCGTCGAAATGATTTCAACTGCATGTAGTGATCGGTTTGCAAAGCATATAGTTAAGACTCGTTTTAGATTAAATTTTCTGACTCACGGTTCGTACACAGGTTCTTGGAATCCAGTGATTTGTGCAAAGATGACCTTTTGAGAAACCTAAAAACGGTCTAACCTATGCCATCAACGCATTAGACATTCCATTGTTCAGCAACTCATTACGTTGCCACATGCTTTCGAAACGACCGTAACGTGGTATGTTTTGATTCCTATGGTTTACCTCTTCTGAAAGATATCATAGACTTCTTAAAAAGAAATGCAGTATACACTCTATTCAATAATCTGCGATTAACATGATCTGTTTTTATTTATGTTTGGCCAATATTGCGTATATTTGCTTCATCAACGTTGTCTTCGATTCATTCCCTGTAGAACATCTTCCGACTTGCTTTGAAACTGAATTCTCTTGAATGGATGATAAGATTATGATAATCTGTTTTATTTAGCCCAAAAGGTAGTGTGCAAAATGTATCGGTACTAAATTACTGGATGTGTATTCTTACTCTACAATATTGTCACCCTTGTAAATATGTTCATGTTTAATATTTGCTATTTGTTCATGAGGAAGAAAGGATAACCAATAACCCTACATCTTCGTCGATTAAAGTTTATACTTGCGAGGCTTATTAAAACATCTTGATTTTGAAAAATGGTACTATTTTTTTCTGTTTTTCTTTTTAAAAACCAAAATTTCTTTAACTTCCATTGCCTCAAGAAACTGCTAGAAAGGGTTAGATAATTCATTGTTGTGTCTCCTTCCGATCGTTGATTTATATTTTAAGAAATCAATGGCAGAAAGTAGCCACTACAATGAATTATAAACGTTTGATAGCAAAAATGAAAGTAAAGTCATGCCAAAAGTTTGGTTTTATTCTTTTTCTATATATTAGTTAACATGCATCTATGACGCTGACTAAAAGCACATACAACAAAACTCGTTAGCCATTTTGCTTGACAGAGGATTAGTAATACTCTATACAGAAGCAAACTGACATTTTTGCTGCGACTGTCCAGCACAATGAAACAAAACAAAATACTTCTGCTAAAGTAATTATTTATGACCATCGTCACAGTCTTATTTTGTTTTGCCAACATAATGCGGATCAGTCAAGAATAATGAAAATAACTAATTTTAAGAATATTTTCACAAACACATATGTGTATGCACTCCTCTCTTGCATTGCTTTGGAGTTATTGAAAGGTAGAACCGACCACGTTTGCAATCGAAAAACTGCAACGTGGATTATTAATGTCTTTCAATAAATCTCTGATATGCAGATATATAGACAGAAGAATGTATACTATCTGAACCCGCCATATTACATACACATCTTCAACTTATAGCAGCCAAAAATTTGAAAGAGCTGAAGACTTTCCTCGTTTTCAAATGACAGCGCACACGCTTTCTTTGGTTTGAAAGAACCACTAAGTTAATTAATATGAGAGTATGAAAACAAAATGCTGATATATATCCGGGTTTGTGATTTATCTTTCTCAGACATGTCGAATGCAGAAAAATACTGAATTGCACTCGCAAAGGCTCTTGCTTGATGATGTTTACTCGGATGTATGAAAGAACGGTCACTCTGTTTAAACATTTAGTAACGAATAGATGCTGTTCAAGTTACGACGAAATCCATAACGCTTCTTTTTATAAAACATACGCCGACATATAACATAGTGACCAGACTTTTCACATTCATTATTTTTTTATATGAACCAGTCTTTATTGAATGAAAATGTCGAGCAAATTTGTGTCGTTACAATGCCAGAATCTCAAAGATGTTAATTTTTGTCTTAACGAGTTAGGTCATGTTTAGCCAGATTTCATCGTACAACCAGTATATTGATTTGTAACCTGTTGATACAGTTAATGAATTGATAAATCGGAGTGTGTAGGCTCATCAACACAATTGAGGTTAAAAGCATTATTGATTTCAGAACATACTAATATTGTTGCGAGAAAAGGAAAAGTTGCTGATTTATAAGTTGATGTATTTTTCTAGGTCCAACATTCTTGACTTATTTGAAGAATTTCAAAATATGATTAGTCAAGCGATCTTTTTTCTTACAATCCGTGAAATAGATGGCTGAGAAATTAAGGTATTGTCTTTGCATCTTTCCGAAAAATGTCAGAATGTATGAGACAGGATGACCAAATAATATTGATGTTCATCATTGTTGGCTGGTCTCCATAAAAGTGCCACCGTGTCACGACCACCACTTCTATTATGCCAATTTAGAAACTCTGTGCATTCTTCTGATACAGTTTTCCCTTAGTCTGGTATGATCTCGTTCTCTGGCAAGAAAGTATACTTATATCTAATAATAATAATAATAATAATAATAATAATAATAATAATAATAATAATAATAATAATAATAATAATAATAATAATAATAATAATAATAATAATAATAAATGTTCACTTCATTAGAGAGTCACTACCTCTTCGCTAGCCAAGCGTCCAATAACTCTATCTACATAGATAAGGTTATCGGAACTTTAATAAGCGAAGATGAATCACAGAGATCTCTTGGAGTTTGACCCCATCTGATCCAAGTCTTTATTCCAAAGAGATTTTATCGGACACATTGTCATATTGAGTCATCGATTGGTCAATAACTTAACGGCCAGCGCAGTCACGTAGTAGCAGTAATAATAATAATAATAATAATAATAATAATAATAATAATAATAATAATAATAATAATAATAATAATAATAATAATGAATGCACAAGTTATCTTTAATAATATTTAAACTTCTTTGGGTGTGTGTGTGGGAAGGGAACAGATACATACTGAAAGTTAGAAAGGAATCGTGAATGTCAAATTGGAACACATGGTACTTTTTTTTTCTTACAGAGAATGTCATTTTAGTAACACGCAATACATCACCTTAACGCAGAACATGTAGGGCCATGTAATGTGTTAAGAGCCTCGAATCGAATGTACCCACATGCCAGACTGAGACGATTTTGTAATGTTCTAATGCTCGAATCGAATGCACCTACATGTGAGACATGCAGGATTTGTTTTAAGAGCTTTTCAGGTAAAAGACAACATCAAATTTTCGGGTCAGTCATTATATATATATATATATATATATATATATATATATATATATATATATATATATATATATATATATATATATATATATATATATATATTGTTTGTTCTACTGACTACTCTTTAGAAACTGCATGGATTAGCATATAAGAAAGCATATATGATATATTATTTATCGATTGTTATCATGCTCGCAAATTATGAGGCACAGAAAATATGTCAAACTTGGAGTTTTTTGTTTTACGTAACAGTTTATATTACACACATAATTACACGCACATCAAACCTTTATAGAAATGTAAAATTGTCAGATTATCTCTCCGTCACTTCCTCTCTCTCTCTCTCTCTCTCTCTCTCTCTCTCTCTCTCTCTCTCTCTCTCTCTCTCTCTCTCTCTCTCTCTCTCTCTCTCTCTCTCAGTTATTCTGGACCTCGAAATACATTTTAAAAAATCGTGGCGTGTGTATCCAATAACGGCCTTAGCAAACTCGGTGTCCGACATTTCGGCTGCCCCTGGATTTACGCACGAGGTCCTTTGTGAGCGCGACATTTGGAAATAAACTTTTAAACAAGTTTTATATGATATTAAACTTAAAAATTTCTTCTATTGCATTAAATTACTTTCTCTCTGTAGACATATTTTTTAAAAATTACTAACGCGCGGGCCCCCTGTAAGTCAGGGCTCAATTGAGGCAAATCTGTCCAATCGGCTAAGGCCGGCCCTATTTGTATCAATGAAAGAACATTAAATGCATCATGTAAATGATATTGATTGGTGTAAATTATTCGCTTTAAATCGATGCGTGCGATTAGTAATTTTCATAACTCTATTTGAATTAATTAAGCCGTGGAAAAATTCTGAGTAGTAAGAAAAACGATTTTGTTTCAGAAAGACAGAAGCTGTTTCACCTAACACTTTGTCTTTTTTAGTTTAGTGAAGGGTTATTATTTATTTTATGCATAAATTTGCAAACAATGCTGATAATAATTAATAATTCGCATATAAATTATGCAAATTTCCGTTTATAGTGTAAACATGATTTATGAATGTGTGTTTTCAGGAAACACTTTGTCCTATGCTACGTTTAGCCAAAGTTTTTGAATTGTAAAATTAATATAATATTAAAGTTTTACTAGTTGTGGGTGACTCAGTGACTGGGAAAAGAACTCCATAAATTCATTTTCTTTTCTTTTTTATCTAAAATGAAGCAAAGATAAATTACATCACATACGCTACATTCGTTCTTCTCCTTCCTATATAGGTAATGCAGGAAGCAAACTGATAATTAGAAAGATATATTAATTGAAGTGTTGATTAAGTCTTTAGGGTTGTTACTGAGCTTTTTTTTCCTTCTCTGTATCACCCTTTTAATCTTATCATTGGATTTACATTTAAATCATAAAACCTTCGTTAACTCCCGAAAATTTGGGTCTACGCACGGGAAGATTCCACTGTCTATTCCGTATGGAAAGACGAATCGAAGTCTCCTTTGGGGTTACCTCATAGATCAGATTTATAGTATTTTACTTCCTGTTGTACTTCCTGAGACTGTGAATAGGGACCCTGAACGGCAACGTTAAGAATATACGAATATCCCAGTCTACATCTAGTACAGTATCTTACACATAATGTGCCAACTGAAATAATAATGTAAAACACCTCACATAAGCTTTCATTGGAAAATCATCAGATTGTTTGAGAAATGTTGTTCTTGAAAATACATACACGTTGACACTGTTGAATAGCCATGCCTACTGGTTTATTTTCATACGTTCTCGGTATTCCGATTATGTTTCTTGTCTGATTTTAACAGTTTTCTTATACACTTAGTTTTCTACCTTTTCTTTCCATCATTGAAGAGTTGAAAAGGTATCAATTCGATTTCTTATCGTCGCAAAACAGGTGGTGGTCAAAGACAAGAAAGTAAGAGAGAGTCGCTCTTTTTTAAGAATTAACTTTATTTGAGAAGGACTTAGAAAGTGTTTCATCTAAAATATTATCATATTAAGTGATTATATCTACTATTTCTCCCGTTTAATTTCATAATATGAAATTGGTCACGATCTGACGGAAAGACAATAATTGTCCACCAATTGCATCAATAATGCAAATATCAATTTCTGTTTAAGTCTGTAATTAACTTAAGATTTGGGTTCAGGAAAGAAAATAACTGCGTACATCAATTATGAACACGCTCATTTGAGTTTTAATGGTAAGGTTGTAGCTATGTTAATATTTGAAGATACAAGACGTGAATGGTTCACTGCCCGTTAAAACATCAATTCATCTTTCCTTCGTTTGCTTAAAAAATTCAACTGGAACTCATAGGCCACGTAGTGCAGATTAGCTTTTCGTTCTCCTACTTTTTGCAAGTAATAAATTCAACTAAATTCTCTTTTGTAGTCAAATAATCGGTAACCTGAGAATGAGTAATAACTGTCAATTTTAATGAAGTTATTATAACTCTTGTGTCATTTTGTCAGTTTATTGCATCTCTCTGTATTACCTTTATTTAATCTCACCTGGTGTGAAACTGACATCAACTGTCGAATGATGGGACCCAGACACAATAAAACTATGTGATGTGGGACGTAATTGAGACCTGAGACATGATCGCCGGATAATTTTGTTTCTTCATCATGTGTGGTAAAACTTATTCTACGAAATCGTAGGCGATGCATTAAGTTTCATTAAATAATCGTTTTACGGAACCAAGTGAGTTTTATTTCACACACACAATAGGTGTGTTAGAAGACGGACTACCTGATGGTAACGCAAAGCTGATACTAGCTAGGCTTACACAACATTAACTGTTAACCGAGTTCTTCATTTCAAGTAGTTCCTTCTCTGCCCAAATCAGTTTTATGACTTTCGAGGCAATTCCGTTTAATTGCCAATTTGGAATTATAATTCGGGAAAAATTAGGAAAATTAAAAGTTATTATTAATTTGTTTTAAAAAAAAACCCAAGTATTTAAGCAATTCCCCATATGTATCCTTACCCCATTTCGTTACAAAGTTTCAGTTGTTGTTGTCTAAAATAAATATAGAACCGACCACAAGTCGAAATTTGTCCATGACATCATGGATCGTTCACAGAAACTCTTTACTATAATAAAACTTGGATATCAGGAACAAAATCTCTTTCAAACAATCATTTGCAGATTACTTATCCAAAAACTGCCCTCAGAATTATGGGGTGGGTGGGGTGGGGTGGGGGTGGTTTTGGGTGGATGTGACAAACATATAGTGGTCAGCTAATAAATTTTAAGGATGTAAGTCAAAATATTTTTAGAAGTTAATGGGGGGGGGAGGATGGGCAAGTGCCCCATTCATTTCCCCTATCTATGGTCGTCCATGGTTCGGGTGCATAATTGTGTATTAGTTCGCCGACTTTTGGTTTCACAACAAGGCAATAATTTTGCTGCATGAAGGTGTGATGTCCTTAAGACGAGTCTATTTAAAAGGAAAAATGTTTCAAAACACGAAATAAGAAAGTTCTGCACGCGGATCAACCATCACCATAATTGATTCTTTTGAAGGTATTTTAATAATTTCTCTTATTTCGTAGGCACTATTACAAGCATATAATAGTTTTAAAATAAACACGAGGCAACGGTGTTGAACAAACATATATCATTTCATCAGTTCACGCGCCCGCTTGCGTTTCTGATAATTTTTGCGTTGTTCTTGCAGTTTTCTTTCACACCATGGGGTCTCCATTCTTTCAATCGATTCTAGTCATGGAACAGAAAATAATGTATTTTCTTGCTGTCGTAAACAGTCGAGTCTTGTCGACGTAAAAAAAAAGAGAATTTAAATGAAGCAATATCTGATACAGTATCTTAAAAAATATTTAGATCTATTTGCATGGAAGCACCATGGGATCTAATGGAAACACCATGGGATCTAATGGAAACACCATGGGATCTAACCTTCCCACATTTATAACATTGAAGTTTGTTTTTTTTGTTTTTTAATCCTCCACAGCTATGGTCAAGATTAATTTTTCAGCAAAAATAAGCAAAAACGCTATCGCATACGCTGAAGAGAGAGAGAGAGAGAGAGAGAGAGAGAGAGAGAGAGAGAGAGAGAGAGAGAGAGAGAGAGAGAGAGAGAGAGAGAGAGAGAGAGAGAGAGAGAGAACTTGTTCAACGAGGAAAGAATGTTTCATGGGCATCATTTGGTCATTGTTAGCGCAGAGTCAGGTCCCTGTCGGAAACGGACAGCTAATGGTGGGCAAACACGTTTAACAAGGTAAAGTTATGTTCTAAAAATCAAACACAAATGTTCTAAATCAGGCAATGAAAATACAATGATACTACTACACATTCTGTTCCAGCAACACAACGAACCT
>JAEAOA010001828.1:1002500-1025000 GCA_016746295.1 Potamilus streckersoni
CATTTATTTAATAAAGTTCGTAGGATAATGCACTACGTAATCTAAGGAAACCAGTCAAGAGAAGACTTACATTTTTTTTTCTCTGCAGGTGGTCTAAAATTTGTTTTTATATTTATCAATATATAACAACTGTATAATGTACCGCATGAGTTCCATAGAAATACATGGTAACGTAATTATTTGAGTAGTACTCGTGTGTAATTTATGATGAGGATGATAATTTTTAGCACTGAAAAATTAGTCTCTCTCTCTCTCTCTCTCTCTCTCTCTCTCTCTCTCTCTCTCTCTCTCTCTCTCTCTCTCTCTCTCTCTCTCTCTCTCTCTCAAAATTGCCACTTTGTTAAAACACTATTATCATCATTTCCAGCGATGCAACCAAAGAAAAGAAATGGAGGCGTGTCTAAAGAAGGTTACAAGTTTGTTACAGTTTTAAAAAAGAATGGCTGTCAAGAAGAACAGGAGGAAGGAGACAAACAATCGGTAAATATATTTCAGAGCCAATAAAATTTATTAAAGAATTTATCGTGCTTTAAATAAAAGCAAAGGAAGTTTGCGTGTTGTCTAAATAGAAATGAAATACAGTCAATTAATTTGAGATATATCAATGTTAGTCTTAAACTTACTAGGTACATTTTGTTCGAATTTCCGCAGGTCTGATGTCTCTTAAATACTGAACGAACTTTGTGTATTCGATACTATAACTAACATAGTCATAATGATAACATGTTTTTATAAAGGTTGTATTTATTATAACCACAACACGTCGATTACATTGTGTGTATTTGATTTATTGCTAATATAAACAGCAATTACTAGAACACCTGTAAAGTAAAACATGTAAATCTATGTGTGCTATTTAGACGATAATACTCCCAATATTTTTATCCAGATTGTGGTAAATGTGACAAGATTTTATCTTGTAGGGGCAATAATCGACCGGATATACTGAGCTGGAAACATTAATGGGGTAATTTGCACATTTAAATTATGTCGTCATCAACAAAGCGACCTTATGAATAATGTGCATTTTTTCTGGTTCACTGCATAAGATGCACTTCTTGAGAGAGAGAGAGAGAGAGAGAGAGAGAGAGAGAGAGAGAGAGAGAGAGAGAGAGAGAGAGAGAGAGAGAGAGAGAGAGAGAGAGAGAGAGAGAGAGAGAGAGAGAGATTCCCAGTTACAAAGGCGATGTGTGGACACCACGTAGTAAAGCCTTTTATCAATGAAAAAAGGGGACGAAACAGAAGGAGATAAATTTGAAAACACGTGATGGCGCTGGGATCAGTTAAGAACATTCATTGGGATACTGTAGCAAGGGCATTTCATATAAAAGAAAAACGTAATTGCTATGAATAATTTAAACAAATAAATTAAATCGTCTCAGTTGAACACAACTAAAATTGATAGCTATAAGGCTAATGTTAAGCTATGGAATGAGTGATTCCAAAGTAAATAACTTTACATACCAACAAATACATGTACATCTCCACCTGACCCGAATCATTTTCTGAAAATACTTAATGAAATTTTCAATAAAATTCTTAAACAACACTGGGTCTATTTGCTTACAATTTTGTAAGCTACCTCGGAAATGGAAGGAAGGTCATGTTTTTTTTCCCCAAGGGATTACCAATGTCCTGAATTTATATCAAAGTAAACATCTTTACCTTCTAATTATAATTGATCTTAAAATAGAATCTAACGTCACAGACATATATTAGCTTTGTAATATGTTGTTTACAAGCTAACAAGATTTTAATCAAGTAGACCCTAAATTCAGTTACTGAAACAAAGTCAACTACACAATATAGATATACATAAGACATAACCAGTAAGAAAAACCTCACACAGTGCAAATAAACACACATAGCACAAAATCTAAATTGACGAATAGCAGACATTGCATTTGTGTGGTTCAAATGTTACGTAATATTTAGATGACATATCGTCTTAAGAAATTGATTTTCTACTAATTTAGTTTTGGCAAAGCTTTCATGTAAATCGAAATAATTTGGTACGCTTCTTGAAGGATTATTTTCTTGTAGAAGGGAGCTGTTTGACCTTTCTCTTCCTTGCAAACTTTTCTACTTCCATACATAAAAAATTAATATGAATGGAAATAATATATATATATATATATATATATATATATATATATATATATATATATATATATATATATATATATATATATATATATATATATATATATATATATATATATATATGTAATATATATGTATATATATGTATATATATATATATATATATATGTATATATATATATATATATATATATATATATATATATATATATATATATATATATACATATATATACATATATATATATATACATATATATATGTATATATATATATATATATATATATAGAGTCAACACTATCAACTTAACGTCTACCTGCAGTCAATTAGAATGGATAAATATCTGTTCGGGACACTATTATAAATTATGAAAGAATACACCGCACCCCCGAAGGCATTGTAATCACATCGGGATAGTTGATTATTTTCAAATGTGCCAGAATCTTTGTTACCTGAGCTGTACATTCCAGAGGAAAGGACTACCGAATTTTTCAAAGGTGTCTGACCTAATGGTTATAAAATATTTCATAGTATTTTAAACTTGCTGAATTAAATAAGTGGAATAAATTAGTGGCTCTGCTTTTCTGTTCTAAGTTTACTGCCTATCATATTCATTCAAACACATTAATGTATCAATTATATTACAATAACATCGATTTCCAGAATATAACACTCGACCGAAAAAATAAAGAAACTGCAATAGCGCTTCGGCATTGAATGACGACGAATTTCAACAACCATTAATTACGAATTGCTCTATGGCTCGTCTAAATTATATTTTTTTAAAAGATACTTACCTTTGTTGAAATTTTATATTTTCAAAAGATTTTTTCCATAGTATTAATTGCGATATTTTAGAAAATATTGCTCTTCTTAGTCCTAAATAGATCCCTTGATTTTATGAAATGATACCAAGAGTAGCAAACTGACTAATCAATAACAATTTAGTCTGAGTTACATTTTCTGGCATTGACAGTCATGTTAGAAAATAAAGCAAGAAAAACTTTTAACTGTCAACAAAGACGACGTTTCACCAGTTTTTTTTTTTTTACATAACTCTAAACGCTTTGGTCTTAAAGCCATGTTCTTGTTTGCACTATTTGAAAGGACGAATGCGGTGAGAGAAAAAATAAATTTTCTCTTCGATTAAACATGAAAATGACTTTGGGAAATAGTTTTCGCCTTCATTAAGCTATTTTAGATCATTTAAGAGCAAACTTAAAACAATATGACAATGTATTTAGTTTCCTTTGGAGGAGTGATAACCCGCTCTAAAGTCTTGCTAGACATTATTATCTTTCCAAAGAGAAGGAATTTTTAACAAAGCAACATAAAACGTATATTCTGATTCAATAGTTGGTGGGGAAGAAAATTTTGGATAATATTGTTTTGGATTTGATTGTTAAGTCTATATCAGTATTGATAGGAAATACAGAGACGTACAGTTTAAAAAACCCCAAGACGGACGGAATTGGAATTAAGAAAGCATAAACTTCAGAGAGAGAGAGAGAGAGAGAGAGAGAGAGAGAGAGAGAGAGAGAGAGAGAGAGAGAGAGAGAGAGAGAGAGAGAGAGAGAGAGAGAGAGAGAGAGAGATCAAATAATTTAGAGCTGGCAGACAGATCATTTCTCCCTTTATACACAAGTTCATGTTTTGATGTTACCAGAAATTTTAGGTTAGTACCACCTCTCAAGACAAAGTAGATAAACGCTTTTTTACTTTGAAAAGGCTAAGAGAGCATTGGACTTTATTATTTCAAAGTGTGTTTACTGACAATGATCGCGGAGTCAATACATCACAGTAGGTAAAGCAGAGACATGATTATGATGTGGTTAAGGAAAATATCATGAAAGGATATGATCTGGAAACAAAGGCATATCGATTAAGGACTATGATCTGGAAACAAAGGCATATCGATTAAGGAATTTGATCTGGAAACTAAGGCATATCGATTAAGGAATATGATCTGGAAACAAAGACATATCGATTAAGGAATATGATCTGGAAACAAAGGCATATCGATTAAGGAATATGATCTGGAAACAAAGGCATATCGATTAAGGAATTTGATCTGGAAACTAAGGCATATCGATTAAGGAATATGATCTGGAAACAAAGGCATATCGATTAAGGAGTGTGATCTGGAAACTAAGGCATATCGATTAAGGCATCGATAAGGTATAACAGAAACTGGACAAAATGCGTCGAATCTGCAAGGGAAAGACGATCATTTGATAGGTGGTACTCAGCCAATGAGTCTGATAACGACTGCAAGAACATCTAACAACTCATTGAAGAGTTTAAGATTTGCATCCATAGTGATGAAAATAAACATTTTGATCAGAAAAAGGCGGAAACGTTGAAATGCTGCTCGCTCAGATGATGACTATCCCTTGACTCACAAAACTTAATTTCTCAGCTCGTCTTGCTCTCAGCAGTTTTTCGGGAAAAAATCATCTCAGCCTCATACCATTACTTCAGAATCTTAATCCAGTAAAGCTATCAGAAATCAAACATCTGTTAAGACTGATCAGAAATCCTGTCCTCTTCCTACATGCACATACTGTAAAAAGAGATCAAGGTCACTGTTTTGCATTGAAATCAATACTGTTAGTCAAATAAACTCTAATCTGATACTATTTTGGAGACTTATGAACAATTAATGTTATGGAGTTCAACATCACTTATTGATGATTATAACACGTCTATCTTTTTTAAAACAATGGAAGCTTCTTAGCTGTTTGTTATCAGGTACTTTGTCTTTGCCTTAGAAGTCTTCTACTGACAATGTTCTAATTCAGGGTGTAGAGTGCGGCTTTATTAAATACACAAAAGAACATCGAAAAAAGCAGCAAAGTTTAATGAAAATGCAAATCTCAGCGTTGACCGTTATCGAGATTTTATTTAGATAACAGTGATATATCCTAACCAAAGAGGTTTGTTGTGCTCCGTCATCCTGCCCTCCCATAAATATAACAGTCATATCACTCGTTTTTGAGGATGATACCACAAAACGAAGACAACATAAATCATCATCATCATCATCATCATGAATCTCTTAACCCATGAGGTCGTTTGGGGCACCAAAGCTGACTTTACAACCAAGTCTCTCCATCTTTCTCTGTTCTCTACTGCCCTTTGGGATTCTCCAAATCCCGTACCTGTCCACTACTAAATATTGTCTTCTCACCTTTTCTTTCTGTCTGCCTCTTCTTCTGCACTCTCACACTGTGCCTTGCAAGATTGTTTTTGCCAATACAGATGATGCTGAGACATGACCGTTACAATGCAGTTTGCGCTTTTTTTTACAGTGGTCAAGAGGTCTTCATAGGATCCGACGGATTGTTGGATCCTGTTGTAGACTTCTTAGTTAATTACATGGTTAATGTATGAGATGCCCAAGATCTTGCGGTATCATCTTAATCGAAAGATTTTAATCCTTATATGTAGATCTGATGTGAGCGTCCATGTTTCACAAGCATACAGAAAGATGGATATGACAATCTAGCTCATCAACATTTTTTTTGGAACATAGGAAATATCTGTATCTTTTCATATTGGTCTCAACCTTGTTATTGTTGCTGTTGTCTGGTCAATCATGCAAAGTAATTATGGTCTGTGATAACTGATTCTGAGTAATTGAATTTTGTGACTCTTTCCAGATTTTGTCAACTGACCTTTATTTCTGCACTGATGCCATTGGTGTTGTTTGTCATCAGTTTGGTTGTTTGTTTTCAACTCTTATCTCCATACCATTTTCTGTGGAGTTTGTGTCGAGGCGCTCAACCAAGTCAACCAGTTCTTTTTCATCGTCTACTAAACCACCAATATCATCTGCAAGCGAAGGTTAGTGATTGTTCTTCTTCCGATGCTGGCAGTGCCCTTGTGGTCATGAAAGTCATTTTCCATGAACGAAATAAAAATAAAATAAAATAAATGGAAATAAAAACCAACAACAAATTAACAGATAGAAATCCTTTTAATGATAAGACAAATGTACTACCTAGCAACAATTTTAAATTTCTCAAATGTTTCAGTTTTTAGTATCAGTGACAAACGACCCTCCCTAAATAAAAATCCGTGGCAAATATAACGTAGCACGCTTTATTAAACGTTGTTTAAACAGTTTAATTTAGTATCCAACTGTAAGAACAAGTCAGTTACATGATGGTGGCATTGTCTTATATGTCTATCAGTATCCAGCTGTAAGAACAAGTTGGTTACAAGACAGTGGCACCGTGTTATATCCCTTTTAGTATTCTGCTGTAAGAACAAGTCGGTTACAAGATGGTGGCACCGTGTTATATGTCTATTATAGGAATATTTAAAATGCTTGTACCTTTTGCTAATTAATCAATTTTTACAACGAACTGTTTAATTGTGCACAGTGTGTTACAAGATTAATTTTTCTTCAGGTAAATACAAATTGCATTGCAAAGTTTTAGATGCCTATTTATTCATAATAATTGGCCTTAAAATGAGTAAAGATGTATGCCCTACATAGTCTGTAATGCATTTTATTTTATGTTGCATACTACCGATACAGTATTTAGTTCTATTTGCTGTGCTTGTATAGCACAATGCAAGGATACCGACTGATGACAATTGCAATTAATTACACATTTGTGTTGAAGATGCCTCTTGCTTTACCAACGCATCCAGTAAAGTCGGTTCTGAGCATGCAGATTAGGTATTCTTACCGTTTTATAAAACCATGTTCCACAATATATTATTTAGTGATTTTATATGTTTTAGTGAAGTAAAGATACTTTTAACCCAGTTCTGACCATAGCATGCAGAGGAAATGAAAATTAATTTTACTTTCGCCACATTGAGGTAGACAACCAGATTCAACATGATATTTATCTTATTTCAACACTTCGAAAACTTTCTTCTTACACGAGAGGAGAGGACCTAACAGGACTGCATGTTTTCAGTCTCCACACACAAGATGCAAAGATATTTGCCATTGGATAAGCCCAGATAAAGGATAGTTATAGCAACGCAGCAGTTTATCACTGGTGTGTAAAATCATACAGTAGTGATGCAAGGACACGGCCATATTTATGTAGCTCGTCCAGCAATGATGCTTACGCATTTGTATGCGAGAATGAATGACAGCATGCAGGTGAAAACTAACCGTAATGATATATGAACATTGGTATGAAATGTATTTCATCGATAGACTGAATATAATGAAAAGACATGACAAAATAAAAATAAATAAATAAGTAAATAATAAATAAATCTTCATTATTTTAAACCAATCGGCATATCTTTGTATTTTTTTCATATAAAGATATGTACTGCCGACGACCACGTGCAGTGTACGAGTAGATTAACATAGTTATACAGAAAACGAAACAAGACAGATTAATTCGTATAGAATGAAAAGATCTCTTTTTTAGATTGGAAATTTTGAATAACGTCAAATTTTAGCGAATTATATACAATCAATCGTTATCAGTATGTTCTTAGTCAAATCAGTGTATTAAATGTTGCTCTTAAGTCGGAAGCCGATGCCTTGCCTAGTACGTAATCACTGCATTAATCACTACCTGTGGAAGCGTGATGTTCTATCAGACCTCAGTGTACGATCAGTCTAAACCAAATCTGGTCACTTTGATTTAAACATTACAAGAAAATTATCCTTATCTCAAAATTTAACAAGTTTCTATGGCTATATTTTGGCCAGATCCTGTACGAGTAGCTGATTATTGATATATCTGACATAAAATAGATATTGTTGGAAAGTTTGACCTCTCTGAAACAAGTGCCAGAAATAGTTTTTCAAAGTATGAGTAGTCAATGGTCATATTTCACGCACGTAGCGCTTTTATTCAGACTCGTTCCATCCCATTCAATCGCCAAATGATAATTTAATTCGTTTTGAAATGAGGGAGAAAAAAAAAGCGGTGGAAAAAGCTTCACTGACCGGTCTGTCTAAATAGTGCTTTAAAGGGTTGTACGGCCATTCTAAATAATATGTTAAGCAATGGACTGCATAAATAGAATTTATTACAATATTTGAATGAAGCGCGATTGTCTGATTTTTATTTTAAAAAATCCATCATATTTAGAAACCATGTTCACTCATATTTCAGTTTGATTGCATAATCACAAGACCTAAGTTTGAAAAACCTTCCACGGCAAAATGGAAGCGAGTCTCATACTTAAAGCAATTGTCTGAATTTCAAGTTTTAACCATAAACAATATATTATACATATCGAGACATCATGCATATCGAAAAATTATACGTATTAAGATATTATGCATATAGAGACATCATGTATAAAGAAATACCATGCATATCGAGACATCATGTGTATCGAGATATCATGCATATCGAGACATCATGTGTATCGAGATATCCTGCATGTCAAGACATCGTGTATATCGAGATAACATGCATATCGATACATGCATATGTAAATATTATACATACTGAGATATCATGCATATCAAGATATCATGCATATCGACACATCATGCATATCAAGACATCATGCATATCGAGATATCATGTTCATCTAGACATCATGCATATCGACACACCATACATATCGAGATATCATACACATCGAAACATCATGCAAATTGAGATATGCATATCGAGACATTTCATGCATCTTTAAATTATGCAATTAAGAAATGTGACAAAGAGGTGTAAAAGGAGTACACGATAATTTAGGCAACACTGTATAGTGCAGAAATGTTTATATAGGCTTTCCTTACGTTAGGTGTATCAGACCGTACCGTGTACACATGTTTATATAGGCTTACCGTACTTTAAGAGTAGGCAGACCGTACAGTGTACACACGTTTATATAGGCTCACCGTACTTTATTTAAGAGTAGGCATGCCGTACAGTGTACACACGTTTATATAGGCTTACCGTACTTTAAGAGTAGGCATACCGTACAGAGTACACACGTTTATATAGGCTTACCGTATTTGGGAGTAGGCATGCCGTATAGTGTACACACGTTTATATAGGCTTACCGTATTTGGGAGTAGGCATGCCGTATAGTGTACACACGTTTATATAGGCTTACCGTATTTGGGAGTAGGCATGCCGTATAGTGTACACACGTTTATATAGGCTTACCGTATTTGAGAGTAGGCATGCCGTATAGTGTACACACGTTTATATAGGCTTACCGTATTTGGGAGTAGGCATGCCGTATAGTGTACACACGTTGATATAGGCTTACCGTATTTGGGAGTAGGCATGCCGTATAGTGTACACACGTTTATATAGGCTTACCGTATTTGGGAGTAGGCATGCCGTATAGTGTACACGTTTATATAGGCTTACCGTATTTGGGAGTAGGCATGCCGTATAGTGTACACACGTTTATATAGGCTTACCGTATTTGAGAGTAGGCATGCCGTATAGAGTACACACGTTTATATAGGCTTACCGTATTTGGGAGTAGGCATGCCGTATAGTGTACACACGTTTATATAGGCTTACCGTATTTGGGAGTAGGCATGCCGTATAGTGTACACGTTTATATAGGCTTACCGTATTTGGGAGTAGGCATGCCGTATAGTGTACACGTTTATATAGGCTTACCGTATTTGAGAGTAGGCATGCCGTATAGAGTACACACGTTTATATAGGCTTACCATATTTGAGAGTAGGCATGCCGTATAGTGTACACGTTTATATAGGCTTACCGTATTTGAGAGTAGGCATGCCGTATAGTGTACACACGTTTATATAGGCTTACCGTATTTGGGAGTAGGCATGCCGTATAGAGTACACACGTTTATATAGGCTTACCATATTTGGGAGTAGGCATGCCGTATAGTGTACACGTTTATATAGGCTTACCGTATTTGAGAGTAGGCAGACCGAATAGTTTAAATATTCTTTCTCTCTTAATTTCTCTTTGATTTTGTTCGTTAGAAATGTGATGAGTCCAGATGTAAGAAATACGTGGATGAAATATGACTATTCAATTTCTAATACATGACCAGAAATGGTGGGTACTTCTGCACTTTTTCTGACGTGAAAACTTTAAACTTTTGTAAGTCTGCTTTTATACAAGGTCTTTCAATCCCACGTGACGTATGCACTAATTACTCGTACAAAAATGACCAAGATGGATATTCTAACTTGTGTTAATTACTGAGATAAAACCGAATTTACACAGTTAAATGAATCACACTGCTTACATTTCAATTTAGGCTGTCCGTTCACTGAGGCTAGGTCAATCATCTTTGATGGACAGTCTATGATACAGTGTAAACTGGAACAAGCACATTGCTACTGTGTTACGATATCTGTATATTACACGCTTTGCACAGTCTTGGTGCCTCGCCGTTTTGAACTCCCACCTTTAGACAGTAAGTTGAAATTCTTTCCCTAAGTCTTTCTACAAGAGATGATCAATGACTATGAATACTTTTTAAAACGCGCCTGCTACACATGTTTTTGATGCAATATGTAAATTGTTTCCTACGGTTGTATAATAAAATAGGAACGATAATGGCAGTATTTTATTTGGAAATGTGTCACATAAACACAAACCGACATGTGGAAATGTGTCACATAAACCCAGATCGACACGTGGAAATGTGTCACATAAAAACATCGACTTACTTTTTCTTTATTACCTCAGCACGCACATTTGTGTGTGGTGGTTGGGGTTAGGTGATAGAATCTCACTAAACGCGATTATCACACGAAACTACTGACCACGATAATAAATATTATATTCGTCGTCTTCCTTGTTATCATCATCATCATCAGCAGCAGCAGCAGCAGCAGCAGCAGCAGCAACAGTCCCAACAATTTCACACATACCAATATCGTTACCATGTACATTACTTATAACATTTTGTCGTCACAATCTTAACATGTTCGCAGTTATGATCATGTTACGTTATATACTGTTATTTACTGTTAATTGATACTACAATCACTGGGCCACCTGCAAAGGTTTAGCACCCAAAGTTGTACCGGACTGGCTATTATATAATTAATATTGTTTACAATGATTGTCTTCCGTAATCATCTCTGTTGGAGATTTTCTAAAAATCTTTCAGGGGTCGATAAGGAGATGTTTATCGTCAAGCTCCATGCTGGGGGATAATATGCTAATTATGGTCAGTTAAGCGATAAGGCTAATATGGATAATTTCCTTACAAGACCTCTACATACACACAAAAGCCATCAACATGAAAAGTTTGACGTTACAAGAAGAAATACCAAAGTTTTGGGAAATAACCCAGCCAGTGCTCTGAATTCGGATTCATTCAAATAATTTTCTAAACATATATACTCCACATCACACAGGTATATGTTAGCCTTCAATATTTTTTTTATAATTTTAAAAAAAATTAAACTTTTACTATATAAATTATGACTTGGTAGAAAGATATTCACGTTGTTAAGTCAAAGTAAAGTCGCTGACTACTTAACAAACTTTTTTTAAAAGAAAAAAAACGTACATAAAACTATGAGCACTATGGATAAAACAATTTAAACTGTCTAAATTTAATTATGTAAATGAATGAAGTGCCTTTTGAAACATGTTGTTTTTTATTATGTCTAAATTGGTTATGAAAATGAATGAAATGCCTTTTAAATTAAGTTGTTCTTCTATATGTCTAAATTGGTTATGAAAATGAATGAAATGTAAATCAAGTTGTTCTTTGTTATGTCAAAATTAGTTATGAAAATATATGAAATGCCCTTTAAATCAAGTTGGCTTTTGTATTCAGTGATTGTATTATAATGACGGATTCGGCCCTACTTTGTCAGAAATAGATGATTCCACTTTACAAAATGTAAAGTTATAGATATGAATTACAATGACTTCATTATTATACACTTAAATATCTTGTAAATAGATTATATGCAGTTAGCAAACACATGAAATGCTTAATTATCCTTAATGGTGTGTATGTGTGTGTCTGTGTGTGTCTTTTTGTGTCTTTTTGTGTACAATTGGAAATATATTGAAGATTACAAATAATAATTCAACTCTTTTAAGAAAGAAACCCAGTGGCTCACTGAAAAAATGAAGGAAATACCATATTTAATGCAATCAGGGATTATAAATGCTTCCCCGACGACTCAGAATGACTCATTTATCCAGACTATAGCGTGCCTTTAACAGATTTTTGATCAGAGAGCATGAATGGAAGAGACTACAGATCAGAGAAAAGGACGATACAGACTGCATCTCAGAAAACATTGCAACAAAGTTTGCATGTCAGAAAACATAGCAACAAAGTTTGCATATCAGAAAACATAGCAACAAAATTTGCATGTCAGAAAACACAGCAACAAAGTTTGCATATCAAAAAACATAGCAACAAAGTTTGCATGTCAGAAAACATTGCAACAAAGTTTGTATGTCAGAAAACATTGCAACAAAGTTTGCATGTCAGAAAACTGGGCGACTCAGACTGCATATCACATAAATGGATGTTGCAGACTGCATGTCAGAAAAATGGACGATACAGAGAGCATGTCAGAGAATACGACGACACAGAATGCATATCATAGAAATGCACGACACAGACTACAGATTTCAGGACATGTGGTATATACTACATGCACTAAAAATAACATGGCATTTAAAGTGTTGTTATAAAGCAATTTGATATACCAATACTGTTGGCATATCAAATGGTGGTCCGCCCATGGCGCAACAATACGCATGTATAAACATTCTAGCGATTTTCTGCAGTTGATTCTTGATCAATAATGAATTTTCACACATTAATCATTAGGGACGTATGAAAATAGCAATAAAAAGTAATATTTCCTCGGTTTCTGAATATATTTAATATGGTACACATTTTCATCACAATCCTTTCTGCTTTCTCTTACCCCTCCCCTCTCATGCATAACGGACATACTACGAAGAAATGTGGAGTGAGAGAGAAAAGTAATTTGGGCTGGATTAAAACATTGAAATACAAATTACACCAAGTAACCTACAGAAATATGGTTCGTCGTAACGATACGTGTGCAGTTCCCTTCTTTTTCTGTTTTACTCTCCCCTCTCAATCACAAGGGACAAAATATGCAGAAATATGGAGTGAGAAAGAAAAAGAAATTAGGTTGGATAAAATACTTGAAAACTTAGCTTGCACCAAATAACCCACAATATCGTTCTTCATAACGGTATGTTTACACTTCCTTCGGACTTATCTAAAGTGTTTATATAATCAATCATACAAAGTGGCAATTGCCGGTCGACACAGTAAGGTAAATATATTGGTTACAGTGCACATATATGTAAAGTATTTAAGGCTTTGTTGCTGCTGCAGTTTCTTAAACTTATTATAAGGTTAAAAAAAGTTGACTATTATTAATTAAATATGAAAATATCCGAAGGCACCCCCCACTCTGTTGACTATCGTCTTAAGATAAAGGCAAAAATCCAGGAAAATAAGAGATTAGAGGACTTTCGCTTATGTAATACTACAACTTCTCTGATCTATGAAGAATGATGGTAAATGTTAAGTCAAACCGACCGAGAGAGAGAGAGAGAGAGAGAGAGAGAGAGAGAGAGAGAGAGAGAGAGAGAGAGAGAGAGAGAGAGAGAGAGAAGTTGAATATTGACTTAGATTAACGTTAAATATATTAAACAATTTAATTACCTCTTGTTGGTACGTAGATTCTATTCCGCGCTAATTTCCTTGCGCGTGTACGTTAACGCATTGATGAGCGTTCAGTATTCAAAAATCAACTATGTCTGTAGGCGTAGTACTCTGCTTTCTTCATTAAAACCATCTCTCAAGTATAAATCATAAGTGTAACTTAGATTGATTTAATCAATATGAATAAAAAATAGAAGCTAAAAATATGAAAACAATCAACTTACCAATAGGCACAAAAAGACAGAACTACATTTTGTAGCGTACACACTCGGTAAGGATGTGAGTTCATTCATCCAGTCAATACATAGCTACTTCTTGTCACTCTAACTCCGTTCAAATGGCAAATATGTGTATTTATATGTGACATAAATAAAATATATATGTATAGTATGTACGCTGTATCAATGAGATGCCACAAGATGTATAAATTTTTCATTCAATGAAAAAATTATACATCTCGTGCTATATAATTGATACAGAGAGAGAGAGAGAGTATGTATGTATGTATGTATGTATGTATGTATGTATGTATGTATGTATGTATGTATGTATGTATGTATGTATGTATGTATGTATGTATGTATGTATGTATGTATGTATGTATGTATGTATGTATGTATGTATGTATGTATGTATGTATGTATGTATGTATGTATGTATGTATGTATGTATGTATGTATGTATGTATGTATGTATGATGTTACGTATAGGTGATTTAATTGCTTGTAAGTTTTAAATTCTTTTTGGGATTCTTTTTTTAGTAGTGAGATATATATTTTAGCACAAAGTTTGTTTATTCAAGACGAAGATGTAATAAGTGAGGGTTGGCACTTAGTTCGTCTTACCTTGGGAACCAATCAACAGGAAGTTAATTGATTGATCAGCATCACGGACATATTTTCTCCATGTGATCAATGTTTGTAAACAACATTTTATATGATTTGGTTTTTAGTGGAGTGACATTGGTCTTCGTGTGAAGTTTAGCGTAATAAGAGACCACATGACCAATCTCTCGAGGTTTGAAGTGATGTTTTGAGTGTAAATACGCATTCTTAATATTGGTTTTGCCAGAGTCATTCAAAACCTTGAAGGAAAAAGGTGTATATATGTATTTATTTTTAATTTGTTGCCAGAATATTTTATTCTATGTCATACTTTTGGATTCAATAATTTATTTCCTGGACACTCAACAAATTGAATTTCTTATAAAAAAATATTCTGAAAGATATTCAAGGAAATAAATTCTGGAATTATTCGGAAACAAAGACTGTTATTCAAGTGAATAATTATTGTTATTCATACATTAAACTATAGTTGACGGCATCCCCCTCCATATTCGTACGTCGTCGGGACTCGAACCTGGATTCTTATAGGACTATTTAGTGATAGGACTTGTGTTTTTTTAATCATATTTTAATTATATTCACATATTGTAAGTCCTATTTACAAGTTTTTAATTGCTGTCTAGGGAAATAAATTGTTTTGTTGAAATATACAAAACTTGTTGGCTTTCTTTCTTTTCTTTATTACTGAGTACGAGCCCTTGTCACGTAACAATGTATGTATGTATGTATGTATGTATGTATGTATGTATGTATGTATGTATGTATGTATGTATGTATGTATGTATGTATGTATGTATGTATGTATGTATGTATGTAAGTATGTATGTATGTATGTATGTATGTATGTATGTATGTATGTATGTATGTATGTATGTATGTATGTATGTATGTATGTATGTATGTATGTATGTATGTATGTATGTATGTATGTATGTATGTATGTATATGTGTGTGTGTGTGTGTGTGTGTGTAATAATGTTGAACATATGGTATATATTATTTTTGGATAGCCACCTGTATCTAAAGCATCCAAAGTCATGTGGGATGAATTTTCTTTTAGCCTAATTGACTCAAAATAATTGAACAATTTTAACACAATGTTAGTTGCTTGAGTTTAAATTGGTGTTGCAGTTTTATAACTTCTGAGTATTCAGTTTGGAGTTAATATATAATATTAGGACTGAAATGGTTTTCTCATACCATTCTTTTTTTTTACTTCTTTGGAAAGGACATGCAACGAAAACCTCTTATAACACAGTACGGAGTTTTTCAGTTCATCGACTTACTTGACAGAAATTTTCAATGAAAAAGCAAAGTGTGATATGATTAGGTATTAAAAATATGGAAATGACTACTTAGAATCCGCATTATCTTCTGACTTACATTTCGTACACAACTTCTAGCAATCCTTTCGTGTGCACAAGAAGGTAAACTTTCACATCGAAAACCTAACGAAATTCAAGCGAAATGTCATCGACAAGGACGACTGTTATCACCCAGTAACCCATTAAGTAGTTATTTACTTTTCCAACGACCAGACTGTGAAATAGTTTGTTTCATACGGATGAGCTCATCTGGAAGACGACTTCATGGACTTTATTATAAGAAAAGCTGTTTATACAGTTCGGTAATGAGAGAATGCAAGGATAAAATTATTGTGTGCGGAGAATATGTTGTATATTTTCACAGTTAGCTCAGTCTTTTAGAGACATGTTTTGACTATGTGTAATTTAGGAACGATTATTACAAATAGAAAGGTGGTTTAGTGAAACTCAAGTTTATCAAAATTCTTTAGAACAGAATGAAGTTAGTAATACTAGTAAAATGGCGTTATATCTGATCATTGAACATGAGTCCACATCGTCAATGTTTGCTGAAGCAAAAATTTTGTCTGAAGATGCGCTTTCACACTTTCTCTGAAGATTCACGTCCGCGCCTCCGATACCTTTTTGATTGCTTAGCAAGGATGCAATATTGTTCACTGAAAACAATTTGAAAATGTGGATTTTGTTGTACGGATTTGACAGATTTTTAAAAATAAATTATTTTTGTTTTCTTTTTGTATAACAGTTTGTAAAATATTTTAAACTATTAAAAAATGTTCCATTCATTTTTTTAAACATCGCTTCTTTCAGTTAATTTCTTCCTTTTTAAGTTGGGAAAAAATGTTGACTTGTAATTCTTTTACTTTCATTTTTCTTTTTCATTTTTAAAATTTCTGTTTACAATTTTTAAATTTTGGGTGAAATTTGCTTTTAGTAGTCTAGGTTACAATTTGAAGTATTTTCATTTAGTCAAACACATGTATTTTAAGACATTTGGATTTTTGTTTAGTCTCTGCAAACATCTAGTAGTTTTGCAAATGTGCTACTATTTTTAGCATAGACCAATGTATTTTCGCTTCTCTTTCAGATTGCTTTTACGGTTTCCGCTATTTTAACTATTCAACATACACAATATCATCACTGATCCACAATGGTTTAGTGGTTAGGTTACTGGACTTGCGACAGAAATGGTTTGGGTTCGAATCTTACCATTAAATCAGCTAAGGTTGTCTACCGTGGTGTGTCGTTGGGCAGGGCATTTGAGTGCAATTGTCTCGGCATTAAACAACCTACCTGTGTTGCTGTTCCATTAAACGCCATTTTCGTCATAATATGGTATATTCCCAATGCATTATGAAATATGATCCATAAAAGTAAAATACACGATTCAATTGTATAATGTTACTAGACTTCTATTATTGTGCCACCTGCAAAGTAAATTCTTTGGTATAATGACTTGGATTATTAACGATATTATCTCACAAAAATTCTCTCCGGTATCCGGTTTATAGGACTGCCGTTTTATCATGCGGGTAGCGTCAAGTTCTTTGCAAGAGACTACGCAGGAGATATCAGGAAATAATTATTACATTGGTCTAATATAGATAACATTTCAGTCAGTCCCAAATTTCGATAACACATGCAAAGTGGGCATTTAATTAGCAGTAATAATCAAATTATGATTAATAACATTAGGCATTATAAGCAGACACATTTGTTTAATCTTTCTTAACAAAGGATGAAAATCGTTTTAATTTGTAATTTGTTAGGGTGGTAGTAGTACTTATATATATATATATATATATATATATATATATATATATATATATATAGATATATATATATATATATATATATATATATATATATATATATATATATATATATATATATATATATATATACAGAGAGAGAGAGAGAGAGAGATTTTAATTGAGAAAATATGACAAAACTTTCAGCTTTCCTAAAATGTGTACGTGTGTGCGCTCGCATTTATTATTATTATTATTATTATTATTATTATTATTATTATTATTATTATTATTATTATTATTATTATTATTATTATCATCATCATCATCATCATCATCATCATCATCATCATCATCATCATCATCATTATTATTATTATTATTATTATTATTATTATTATTATTATTATTATTATTATTATTATTATTATTATTATTATTATTATTATTATTACGGAATAGCGCTGTCCCGCAACTTGTTGAACATTCAATTATTCACTCTTTTTGTCCGATAAACTCTTCTTAGAATAAAGGCATGGGTCAAGCACGGGTCAACTTGGACCTATACTCCAAGAGGTCTCTGTGACTCTGATAAAGTGAAGTCATTACCATAAGAATGGGACTAGTGATGAAATGGAAGTGGACAATCCGTTCTATAAGATTGGGACTAGGGTGAAATGCAGATTAAAATTTATGTTCCATCTGATTTATTACTATCACAAAATAAAAAAAAAAGTTACCTTTTTATTTGTTAACTGCCTTACATAGTGTGTGTGTGTGTGTGTGTGTGTGTGTGTGTGTGTGTGTGTGTGTGTGTGTGTGTGTGTGTTTGAGATATTTTGATTTTTAACGTAGCTTTTAAAAACATTCAGCCATATCTCTACGATGTCTGCAGTGTGGCAGTTTATATTGATGTCTAGTACTGGAACATCATGCCGCAGACATGTAGCATGATGTCCCACCCAGTCATATTAATCCGACTCCAGACCGACCAGTCCTAACACTAACCTCTTAATGGTGAGCGCCTATCGAGGCAGCTATTAGCACTGTTACAAGCCAGGGGTCTTTGCTTGACCGAGCGGTTTCAAGTCTCTGGCGCGATTCCCGCTAGAAGTCATAAGTTTACCCCAAATTTCCAAAGACTTCTATACAACTTTATTTGTAAGTTAGAAAGCCCGACATGTCCATTCTATACATAAATTTTACTCTAATCAATGCAAGACTATATTATTCACAACTTGCCAAATATCTAACAACCGCATATCCGCATAGTTTCTCTACATCAACATTCCATACCGTCAGCAGTTCACACCGTAGGAACTCTACAGCTAAGACAGGGAACTATTTTAACTACTCCAATGGCACAGACAAGCAGGGAAAAAACTCGGCTGTAAGTTGGGTATTAATCACATGAAAAATTTTACAAGCATGCGCTTAAAGGGGTAACCATACCTGGTTAGTGATGATAACAAAACCAAATAATAATTGTGATTCAAAACCTAGATTTTTTAAAAATGCATTAGATAGGAGCCCATTCAACAAATATATGTCTAATCAAATAGTTGATACTGCGAGCTACTGGCGGGAGTGTTCCGTGTGCCAAACCAGAAAACGAGGCTGATGCTAAGGAGTGTTGTGTCATGGAATCTTGGAATTTTACGCGCCAAGTCACTTAGTTTCCACTTTTCAGAAATATACTATTTTCAAAGTAATATCTCTCACTAGTTTAGAAACATCAGTTATTTTAGAAAGGTGTAGATAACAAATAACAATGATATATTGCCTCATATTTGCCTTAGTTTGCCGGCAATCATCACAGGGATCTGACGTTTCATCAATAAATCTGAAAACACGACATCACCTTGTTGAAAAGATCATGCATGGGGTCACTCATTTTTAATCACGTGACATAATTTTATTTCTTCCTCTGAAACCACTCTACATATGCTTCAGTGAAAATAGTATGTTTGCAGAGCAACATTAAAAGCACGCAGATAATTCATGTTTAAAGGAATAATTACGTAAACAAAATTCACTTAATATTCTAAAGCTCTTCATATATTTATCATAATCTTCATTATATTACATTTTGTTGCAAATGCTAAAAAGTCAAATTAGACAAATTTTGTATTGGTATTATGATCAAATTATTTACGTATAAATATATATTATTGTATTTTTCAATATTTAATAGATATTGTTGATATGCAGAACCTCAGTCCTTGAATGCACTGTTTTGGAACTTAGAACTGAGTTGCAACCAGCACAGCTTATGTCTCTAATAGTGCAAATAATCAGTGACAGAGGACATACTGTTACAAGAGAATGTTTCATTTTCAATTATTGTAATTCTTACCATTATCAAACTAATTCATTAAATAAACGGGTCAATGAAGTTAATTATCGAGATTTTTCTAAAAAGGCTAATATAAAATTTACTATTGAAATAAAAGTGCTTACTCATGGAATAGGAAATCTTGCTACTATTGTATTAAAAAGCAAGAATATAAAAAATGCTGATTTAATTATAAAACATGTCTTGCAAATAAGTTTTTTGTGTCAATTTCCATAATATTAAAGCAACAAAGAACCATCTCTGAAAATCAGAAATGACATACATATAAAATCAGTAATGACAGATCCATGTACAAATACATATAAAACTTCATAATTTTGTAAACCATCCTAAAACATGTTGAGTAACAGATTGAATGTTTATTATGACAGAAAGTCGATTTTCTCATTCCGAATGACTGATTAGCATCTTTATTAGAACATAGTAACTGAAACCAAGAGAATTAGTGAAACGCGTTTCTTTTTTATGGTATGTATCTTTTGTTTTATTTCATAACTGATAATGAAGGAAGCATTCTCTCAAGAACTGCGAGTTTATGACACTGCGCCAAAAAGGTTGTGAGATGATACATCGATTCATGTCATTATTATGTATATTTAATTTTCATTGTTAGTTATTAAGGCTTTTTCATTACAATATATGCTATTGATAACTTAACTTTGTATGTTGGACTTGAACTTTTCCAAAATCAAGGTAAATTTCTACTTTACACGAATCGTTGCTTTTATAAACATTTAATACATATATATAATAGTATCTATGTGTAAGGGCTAACAAAAACGATTATCTTTTGCCCAACCACTAGAACTTTGTGTTTTTAAAATTTTATATTCTAATTATAATTGTTTTTGTTACATTTTATATTCTAATTATAATTGTTTTTGTTACATTTTATATTCTAATTATAATTGTTTTTGTTACATTTTATATTCTAATTATAATGGTTTTTATTACATTTTATATTCTAATTATAATTGTTTTTGTTACATTTTATATTCTAATTATAATTGTTTTTGTTACATTTTATATTCTATTATAATTATAATTATTACATTATAATTTTTAAGATGGTTAATTTACATTAGGCAAGATTTTATTATAAGAAAATAATAATTTCAACCTGAGGTTAAGTAGAGGACTAATTAATCTTGTTTTTCTTGAAATTATTATTCGTGCTTCAAGATCTTATCAGAATCGATTGAATTATTGTTATGTCCAGTAATTCTTTTAGGACAGAATTTATTTATTCCGATTATTTGATAAATGGAAATACGAAGTATTATTCAAACATAAGATTCTTGCAAATAAAAGAGGCTGAATTTATAGTGAAATTTCCAATAAAGATATGTTTTGGATTGTATTATTATGATCCAACATTGACTTTTGGTACATCGCCACTGCACGAGCCACCGCAAGCACACCATCACTTCAAGCGTTGGATTTAATTTGGATTTCTACTAATGTTTATTGAGAACTTTAATTATTAGGACTTGTGTCTATAATTCTAAGATTATTTAGAGTTGATTCAAAATACCGCAAGTTCCTGTTTTTACATATTCACTTTGTATTCTAGGGAAATAAATTATTTGCTGAATTTTACAAGCCCAGTTGCTTCTCACTTCTATTACTTGTTTTAGGACCATGAGGTGGAAATAGCAACACATCGCTAGTTTAAATAGTTTAAATGATGATTTATGATCAGTTCACATTGTTTGTTGGCTTTTCCTATTGATTATATGTTATGTACATAAGTATTTTGCACTTGTCCTTAGATCAAAATCAAGTTGATGGTTTACCTGACCAGGGACATTTTTTTTCCATCAACAACATACGGAATAGTTAATATTTGTCTATCATTGTGGATTAAATATTCAGATCATTATCAGTGGAGGTATACATGTATATTTGAACCAGAGTATTGGACATCAGTTTTACACTTGGAAATTCTTACACTTGTTGACAAATTTGAATCTTTTTAATGTTTTATAAGGAAACCGACATACATTCCGGCTCTGTTACTGTGTCTTAACTGTTTACCGCAGGTTGTTTACTTTTAAATTATTTATTATTGCCTTAACATCTACACCAGAATCAGTCTTTATGTTGTGTTCAGTTTTTAATTTGGTTGAATTTATTTATTCAAAAATTATTATTCACTGAACATTCACTGTGCTCAATAATATTATTGGACTGGAACATCAATTTGGTATTATAGGTAATTCAGAAATGACATTTTGAACTATAGTATTGTGATATATCAAGAGACTGTTTAGCACATCATCACACCCGAGGATATTTTCACACTCGAGACTACAGGCCTATAAACACATTCAGTATATGTATGTATGTATGTATGTATGTATGTATGTATGTATGTATGTATGTATGTATGTATGTATGTATGTATGTATGTATGTATGTATGTATGTATGTATGTATGTATGTATGTATGTATGTATGTATGTATGTATGTATGTATGTATATATATA
>JAEAOA010001828.1:1027500-1072500 GCA_016746295.1 Potamilus streckersoni
ATCCTAAGGCCAAGAATCTAGTACAAATGAGTAATTGATCGTCATCTTGCATTATTACAAAGCAGTCGTGTCAAAACCTAATGCCAAGAATCCAGTACAAATTAGTAATTGATCGTCATCTTTCATTGTTACGAAGCAACCGATTGAACATGTTTAATACCCACCAAGTTACATAAAATGTATTTCTTATCAAGTTTTTTTCTTCAAAAATGTTCAGTGTTCTGTTTCAAGGACGGAAGAGAAACTAACTGACGCAAGATCCTTTATACCGTTAATCCTAAAAGAATGTTAATCTCTACACAAGCAAACACGCCGCTTGAACTGGGTAGCTAGTGATATATATTGGAGTCAGCCGCACGAGTCTTCTCACTTTACATTGATATTATTCCTCAAATGTGCCGCATATTCACCTTCCAGAGCGGTTGAATCCCATCCTCTGATGCGCTATCATCTACTGAGAGATGGAGGGCTCCTAAATAGGCGAAAGGATACAAAGTATAACTGTCGGGGTTGGGAATCGAACCAGGTTTGTTCGTTTCACAGTGAGGCGTTTCAAAGATCCAGTCCAGGCCACATATAAACGACCACTGCAAAAGAACAAAGTCTGAAATTTGTTAATGCATCTTAATAGCACAATGTATAAATAATGATTTATACCACTATGTATGGCTAATGATTTATACCACTATGTATGGCTAATGATTTATACCACTATGTATGGCTTATGATTTATACCACTATGTATGGCTAATGATTTATACCACTATGTATGGCTAATGATTTATAACACTAAGTAATGCTAATTATTTATCACACTATGCATAGCTAATGATTTATACCACTATGTATGGCTAATGATTTATACCACTATTTATGGCTAATGATTTATAGCACTATATCTAGCTAATGATTTATACCACTATGTATGGCTAATGATTTTTAACACTAAGTAATGCTAATTATTTATCCCACTATGCATTACTAATGATTTAATGCACTATATCTAGCGAGTGATTTATAGCACTATGTAGGTAATGATTTATAGCACTGTATAGCTAATGATTTATAGTACTGTATAGCTAATGATTTATAGCAATATGTGTGGCTAATGATTTATAGTACTGTGTATATCTAATGATTTTAGCATGGTGCATAGTTAATGATTTATGTCAGTGATAAGACGTGTTTCGCAAGAAGTGAATTTGCTAATATTGTACCGGCGTTACTTGACGATTGTTTTTCAGATATATAGCTTCCGAGTACAGTGCATATTTTTGTAAAGAATAACGGTAAACTTGTTTTAGCCACATTATAAAATTAAAATGTAGCGATATCTTCCAAAGTGACGAAAAAAAAAAAAGAAACATCCCAAACATAATTTGCATCATAAGCCCTATATCTGGTCAGCACGGCATATTTATCTCTTACCTTCCATTATAAATAAGGCAAAAATAAAAAGGAAATGTAGTTCGGTTAATGTTTAGGCACCAGAAGGAAGTGACGGTTTAAGAGAGGTAATTGCGTGATATGCGTAGCCTCTTCGAAAAATTCGCTTCTCTTTCCACGATCGATACACATGATCTGCGGGCCTGGGATGACGAGTGAACTAAAGCATTATCTTTATGGAACACTGCCATCACACCCTCTATCAGCGTGGGTTCCAATCCCAGGCTCAGCCAATGTAGGTATGTGAGAAAGCTTGCCAGTAAGTTCCCTTGGGTAGGTGGTTTTTGCTGGGTTTTCCTCCACCAGTTGTACTGGCCGCTATGTAGAGCCGATCATGCGCTGAAAATTGGAGTCAAACCCAACACATCAACAACAACGAATGCATTTTGCGATACGAATAGTCAAACACGGTTCGTACTCACACGAATACAAGTTCACCGTTAGTCTGAGATAAATTTTCGTGCCCAGTAAACTGTCAAATTTCCGTCGCAATGAGGATGCAACTTGTTTATGGACACAACGTTTTGGAGTTTGGAGAGGCTGGTTATAAAAGTGATTAACTTTTCTGATATTTGGAATAAGCTTTCACACTTGCTCAGTTGTCAGATCAACGTTGAACAATGAGTGTGCTATAATGTTTCTGTTCCATTCTCGGATGTCTTTGACAATCACACACTACGTACGGACTTAACTTTGGTAAACTTGGCAAGGAAGTAGTGATAATTTTCGTATCAAAGAGAAGTTTTGTATTCTTAATCCACCTGTTTGCCCTGAGGTTAAAAAGTGGAATACACGCTGGTTAATGGACTATGTACAATCATTGAGTGTATTATAAGCAATAAAAGGGTAAGATGAGATTATAGTTAACTGGATTCGTGGTTAATGTGGCAAAACTGGACCCCTTGTAGACAACAGTTTTGTACTTCAATATTTAAGTTCTTTGTGTAAATAAGTGATTTTGCTGATTGATGTTATTACAGGCAATTTGTGCATAAAACCGATTGCTTTCTTCATCACATTAAAAAATACTTAAAAATTTCAATCAACTCTACGTGCCTTCATCTATATTTTTAATGCTATTTTAATTAAAATATGTATTGATTATAGGAAGACTAAGATATTTCTTGAATAACTACACTCATATTTTAGTAGATGCTGAACTACACTCGTATGTTTAATAGATTCTGAACTACACTCATAGTTTTAGATGATCAACTGCACATATGTTTTGTAAATGCTGAATTATACTCGAATGTTTAGTAAATGCTGAATTATACTAGTATGTTTAGTAAATGCTGAACTATACTAATTTTTATAGATATTGAACTACACTCGTATATTTAGTAGATGCTGGGCTACACTAGTATTTTAGTTAATGCTCAACTACACTCATATTTATAGATGTTCATCTACATTTGTATGTTTAGTAGATACTGAACTACACTCATATTTAAGTAAATGCTCAGCTACATACATGTTTAGTAAATGCTGAACTACACTCATACTTGTAGATGCTGAACTAAACTCATATTTTCCTAGATGCTAAACTACTCATAGTTTTATAAATGCTGAATTATACTCATATTTTAGTAGATGCTGAACTACACTCATATTTTCCTAGATGCTGAACTACTCATAGTTATGTAAATGCTGAATTATACTCATATTTTAGTAGATGCTGAACTACACTCATATTTTGCTAGATGCTGAACTACTCATAGTTTTGTAAATGCTGAACTACACTCATATTTAGTAGATGCTGAACTACACTCATATTTAGTAAATGCTGAACTACACTCATATATTAGTAAATGCTGAACTACACATATTTTAGTAGATGCTGAACTATACTCATATTTTAGTAGATGCTGAACTACACTCATATTTTATTAAATGCTGCACTACACTCATATTTTAGTAGATGCTGACCTACACTTATATTTTGTAAATGCTGAACTACACTCATATATTTGTAGATGCTGAACTACACTCATATTTTAGTAGATGCTGAACTACACTCATATTTTAGTAAATGCTGAACTACACTCATATTTTGTAAATGCTGAACTACACATATTTTAGTAGATGCTGACCTACACTCATATTTTCTAAATGCTGAACTACACTCATATTTTGTAAATGCTGCACTACACTCATATTTTAGTAAATGCTGCACTACACTCATATTTTAGTAAATGCTGAACTACACTCATATTTTGTAAATGCTGAACTACACTCATATTTTAGTAGATGCTGAACTACACTCATATTTTGTAAATGCTGAACTACACTCATATTTTAATAGATGCTGAATTACACTCATATTTTAGTAGATGCTGAACAATACATTATTTGTTAGATGCTGAACTACGCTCGTATATTATTAAATGTTTTATTTCCTGCTTTTTCTTGTACTTTTGTGTTGCCATCTTCGTAATAATAATTCAGCGATTATATTATTTTTACGTAATTATTTCTGCTCAGAATATTACTGAATTTAAAATAGAGTGTAAATTGTCACTGCATCTACCACCTTTAAAATGCTCACTACGTTTAGAATTTGAATGTTGGTTCATCGGCATTTCCATCTGTGGTTTACTTAAGTTAATACTTTGCTAGTATCATGGTTCTTCCAAATTGTTAGATATTTGTTTAATTCAAGTTGCTGACGGTCACATAGTATCTAACTAGGGTGCATTTGCTTTCAATAAATTCAATGATTGTTTATTTGTCCAGATTTTACAGCCTTATTTCATTCATAACGTTTGTCACTTTACTTGTATATCAAAATTAATTCTTTTTTCAGTCAATTTTGTTAGCTTTCTCGGGTTGGCTTTAGGTTGTGTTAATTTTCATATTAATATACGTTAAACATTATTATGAAATACTTAACATCTGTAGAAAGATTATATCAGTGTCAATAATTTGACAGTGTGTAACAATTGCCAAAAAAGAATTAAAATGCCCGTGCAAAATACAAAATGCTTTTACCCCACCCCTTCAAAAGCATTTAATTAATTTTTGTAACTGTTACCTGCCTTTGGCATTCTGGCAATTAAATATTCAATAGGTATATGTTACATGGATTTAGTTTTACTCCGAAAAATAAAGAAACTAAGCCAACGCCATTTTTGCCGTTACTGTAGAAGTATTTGCATAAGATTATACAAATCTATCATTTCTAATTAAGCATAATGCAATGTAATTACTGTCTTAACCAGGTAGCATGCATCAGTCTCATGTGTCTTACTATTAGAATAAAAAAATATGTTTCCTTGGTAACATTTTCATTAAAAACAAAAGACTTAAGAAACCATTGATTTAATAACGTGTCAGTATAACAAGAGGCTGAGTAGAGAGCCTTGAACGACACTAAATGTAAATTCACGCATGCCTTGCAGTGCAATAATGCTCCTCGTGTTAGGCTTGTAATGAATACTGACGTAGTGAGTCCAATATTTTATTTAACTTTATATATATATATATATATATATATATATATATATATATATATATATATATATATATATAATTTTCATCCATTTTACACTAGTAAAATAACCCTAGATATAACTAATATTTCCAATACTCAACATAATAATTAGTTGAAGTCAAGAAATGATTGATGTCACAATATATGATCTGTTAAGACAAATGCAATTTGGAATTTTTGTACAATTGTTTTTAAAGAATATATAATGAGGCCCAAAACACACACACACAGACACACACACACACACACACACACACATATATATATATATATATATATATATATATATATATATATATATATATATATATATATATATATATATATATATATATATATATGTTCATTTTATTTTTTGTTGTTTATTAATAACTTTACAAGGCATTCTTTACAACAGAGACATGGGTCTGGGATAATCCATTTGATACGGCGTTGGATTTGTAATGCAAGTGTTGCAGGTTCAATGTTCAATGCAATTGATTTGGACTTGAACACAAGAGACTTTCAGCAAAGTTTAGAAATGTATGATCAAAACATGTCTTCGTATATTGTAAATGAGATTTGTTTCTCTTATTAAATGTTAGACTTTTTAATTCAATATTTACCCGACCTTTAATGCTATTAAGGTTGATGAAATGTCCTATAATTCTCAGCGCAATTCTTTAAATTCATCAAATTGTTATTTTCACTTAAGAAGTTTTGTATTATAAGATAAAGGAATGCTGTTTCTAATGAGAACCTAATTTAAGACTTAATCGAGTCACAGTGCATATTAATAATGTCGCAATTTGCACATTCCAGGAGATTTTCTCGTGAAACAGAATATTGGTGGAAACTCTCAACAATTTTTTTGAATAACATTTATATATTCAGGTATATTCGTGTTGTTTTAGCTGGTATTTCGTTCGATACCTCTGTTGGTTGCATTTGTTTGTTTTGATTTTCTGAGTTTAAGAGTTTGCTAGAAATAAAACAACAACCTGGAATTAAAATTCGGGGTCATAATATCCGTCCCACCCCTATAGTCATCATTACTGAGCCAAGGTAAAAAAAACATGGTGTCGGATATGCCGATGTGCAGCACAGTAGAAGGTACAATTGCCTGACAAATGAAATACTAGTACGGCAGATTATATTACAAGTCATATAGATAGCTTAGATGTTGAAAACCTGCTCAGATGTGCCGAAGTTTCATCTTATCCCAAGTATGCACCGCCCTGTGTCTTCAAGGTCTTTAAACATTGCATTATTGTCCAGTCAAAGTGAGCAGGATGATCACACAGATCAGTTAACATTGTTAACATTGTTTTCTTTTTACAGTCAAAACGTCATTACGCGTCGAGCAACTTCTACATTGTGTGAGGAAATGATCTATAGACATTGAGATATGGTTGTCGCAGACCTGTCGATTTGGACGGTTGCTAGATTTAGATCAATCGTGTGACCTATAGAGGATGGGGTAATTTTGTAAACGGCGGAACGAAACGTGGGTAGATACAGCTATCCCGAAGTCCAATTTAAACTGAAATTTATTTGAACATGATATTGAATTACAAACAAACCTTACTATGTTTGGTAATTATATTAATTTTTAATACAAAAAATATAAGCTAGAATATTTAGTATCATTATAATGCTTTCGATAGCTTATTCGTAAATATGTAAAACTTTGCAAAATGTAATCTTTTGCTTGTTGACTCAATAACAAATAAAAAATAGCAATGATACAATAAAAAATCTATAACCGTAAATTATCGCAAAATATATTACTAGGAAGCCTTGAATTGACAAGGTTGACATTTGCATCATTCCAAAAGTTGTTTGGAATGTATCTTAAAATTAACTATGATAGTGTACGTAAAAATATGTTCTCACTCATTTAATGTATATTTTCCAGTACAAGAATTCAAATTATCAAGTCATACGAACAATCATCCTGTTTTAAAATGACTACTAGTTTATAAGAATAATCGAAATTTTATCGAGTCAAACAAATGGTGGTTTGGAATCTCTTGCGTGTAATCGTCTTTATTCCTTTCTCTTCATTCTCTCTGCACTGTATAACTATTTAGGAGATTCACTTAATATCACTGTCATTTCTTCCAATCTGAGATCGATAATGCCGTCAAGCCATTGTTGGGCAAGTAAAAGAAGTTAACGGACTTAGAGAGAGAGAGAGAGAGAGAGAGAGAGAGAGAGAGAGAGAGAGAGAGAGAGAGAGAGAGAGAGAGAGAGAGAGAGAGAGAGAGAGAGAGAGAGAGAGAGAGAGAGAGAGGAAGTCTTCTTCAATACGCCTATCTGAGAGCTACGAGGATTGATAAGGAACTTGTAGAGCTACCATAAGACACGAGCAAACGAAATAGCAACGCGTTCCAGTCTGAGTGGAGTTTTATGTTCCCAGTCATAAAGTCCAATATACATGAAATAGTCTTTGCCATCCTTGTATAGAGTACTACAGCCCTTGACATCTACTAGATGGTCGTGTAAGCTTGCCAAAAGTCTTTAGCTTAATTTTTTGAGTTGTCTTTTCTTGGATCTCGGACGACATTTATCTCACCTCTCACGTCGTCCCGAAGAACGCAAGCGAGAAGAGGAAGATCAAGGCGAGAATCAGTTTCATGCTATTCTTCTTTCGAGTCCGTTAGGGTTAAAGTATGGGTGACTAACCAGCATCCCATTGGCTACGAGGCCCATGTCGGCACAAAGGAAACACGAATCACACTCGTCTGGTCATCGGCTCAAATCCTCTGATATTGTCTCCAGCACTTGTTCAAAATCCCGGTGTTTATGATTGTTATATGTCCTGATCAGGCCGAATATGGAGTCTACCGGCTGTTTTCACAATCGCCACAAACCAACACTTAAGTATGATGTGCTGGCTACTTGTTGTCGGTCAGGCGATGAAATATCCAGTGGGTTTTCATCAGGCCATCAATGGGCAGAGGTGAGCTCTGCACAGCTGTCAAAGGCTCTTGTAGCCGTGGGAGAGCTGCTTCAGATCATTAAAGAAGATGGTGTTAGTCTGATTGGTGACAGCAGAACAGCGAATGGGCGCAAACTCCTTATGATCATGAGATAACTCGTTCTCTGCTCCATAATTATATAGAACGTACAGCGATTGATGGCAATTTGGCAGTTGTCCAGGATGTGAGCTTGGGCATGTTCGATGTACTAAATGCTTCAGACTTTACCTAGCTGTTTTTTAGCATGTGGCGCACATGTAGCTCTGTGAAACCACATTCTGCCGCCCCAGTATACTAACAGGCTGTCTGTCGCTTCGAAGCTACAAATGCGTTTTTCGTTCGCTTCGAAGCTACAAATGCGTTTTTCGTTAAGTCGCACAGACGCCCAGCATTTGGCAGCGCTGAAGGGCATACAAAGCTAGCAGGTGGTTTTCGGGCGATTGTTGGCGTCATGAATGTGGACCGTGCTGAGTGGTGTCTGGCTTTTGACTGCGTGAACTAGACGACAACACGGCTGGCGAATGATTTTTGGAGCACTGACGATTATTTGAGTGCGATCTACACAATCCAGGTCTATGATGGAAAGGTGGATGTCTGTGACCTGCTGCACCTTGTACTGGGAACGGATTTTGCGTTTCTCGGTGATGGGCGAATACGTGTGCCTTGACACAAGGACATCCAGACGAAACTTGTCAGTGTCTCGTACTGTGTGCTGAAGCTAAATATGAATCATAACCACACCGTTCGTTGATAATGCAATGCTACGGTGTACGATATGGCTTAAAATTTTAGTTCCTTACCTACGTCATCAAACTTTTTTGTATACTCCTCTTTATTGATTGATTTATTAAATCTACTCTTAAATGGTGGAAATAAACATAACAGTCATTCATTATTGTGCTTTCTGCCATCTCACTCATACATTATCTAACTGATAGACCGATCAATTTTTCAAATCGATAGGTCCTGTCAGTGTTTACAGTAGTAAACGTACTCGTCATAAACTCCCTGCGCAAGGTTATGACAGTAATATTTAACAGATATAAAAACAGTATGGATAAAGGATAATCTAAAACGACCTCCTATCATGATATCATCTTTGTATTGCCACAAAGACAGGTGTTCGAATTTATGTAAGTTCCATCGTCCAGTATCCTTTCTTAGCATTCCGCAATATTTCCACTGCTGGACAAGTAATCCTTTTTCAATTTCGTTGTAACATTAATTTGACATATAATAGAGGTAGTTTAATTTTGTGTAGGAAAAAAAAAACAAAAATAAACGGAAAGCAGACATAGGAATTTTCAATAAAAGTTAAGTTCACTTGTCAGATGCATTGCTGAACATATTATTACCTGTACGATGTTGAAATGACTAGATGTATGTATATGTTGTACAAAGACCTGGGTTATACGTTTTAGCGATGGATCAGAAGTATCAGCAGAAATATGGTGCTATTTAATCGGAGTCAGATTGGAGATACCAGTTGAAATAGGGTACGACTTGATCTCAGGTCAGATCCGATTTACCAGTAGAAATAGGTTACGATTTGATCTCAGGTCAGATCAGATGTACCAGTAGAAATATGATGCTTTTATTTTATGTCAAATCAGAGTTACCAAACGAAATATTGTCCGTCCTAATTTTGTTCACTCTTATAGTATTACTCTCTTCTGCTGCAATGCATATATGATTGCTACCTTTTACAATCGAAGTCGTTACAAGGTCATGATTGACATATAATTTTATTCGAAATACCAATAAATATTAAAATCTATATTCGTACTTCATTTTCTGGAAATGACAATACATGTTATGTACTCTTAAGTAATACACCAAATATTGTCAAAGCTGTAAATATCATCGGACTTTCTGAAATCCAGAATACATTGGGAAAGAATAGTGGACAGGATATGTTTATTGTTTCTTCCATTCAACAATCTAAAGTATGATAAAAAAAAATTCATTATAGTTGTACTTTCTTTTTTTATGAATTTGTGCCTTATTTTGTTACTGCTTGAAAGCAACAAAAACAAGAAAAGACATATATCGAAATCTAAGCATTGAGGCGGTTTTAGTATAGACATTTGGCACTTCTTTCACAGTACAGAAATATGGAAGAAAGCAGGTATGCAAAATTGGCAGTGAAATTGACCTAGATACAGCACCAGACTATTTTGACATATATATGGCATGATTTTGGCACAGATATGACATTTTATTTCCACCAGGTTGGTTTTCTTCCAGTTTTTCCCTAAGTTATGATGAAGACGTGTTTCATCAATTTATAAACGTTAATACGCTTCTAAAAAAAAATCAGATCTAAAAGCAATTATATACATAGATGTTTCTCCTCTGTTTCATTACTTAGTAAATGAAAACGTTGGGCACAGGAGAAATGTAAAAAAAAGTCCACAATTATTATAGTAATCGAAGGATGAAAGAAAAAAAAAAGAAACCATGAGTGCAAAATCAGCACAAAGAATTATGGGAAAGTTTGGAAGAGAGACTTAATCACTACACAGCCTTCAATCTTTGACAGCTATTTTGTCTTTTTAACGAAAAACCTCGTACTTTGCTTTTAGCGGGGATAAAATCTCATAGTGTGAAATACTTGTGTTGTACGGTATAAGCAATTTTGTCGCTGACCATTCAGATCCAAATGTCGTCGTCATTTATAAACTTAATGATAATAATAAACAAATTCGTGTCTGGTATTTGCACATTATTCCTGGATGGAATTTCCCTCTTTTATTTATTATTCTCTGAATATAAGTTTCTTATCCTTTCGCAATATGCAATAAATATTCTGCATGCTCTATTTACTTTTACAAGTTTCCATAATCACAAGTATGTGTTTATATATCAAACACAATCATATAATTCGTAGTTTAGTATATTTGGAATGTTACTATGAGAGATGGATAGACAGTTCAGGCTACACCTGCTACCGTAAGTAACAGTAGATAGCATCACCTGTGATTGTTCACACAAAGTAGACGGATACAACACTTTCTTGTTTTGTTATCGTTTCACAGTTAGTGAGCAAGATAATCTATAAAAGCTTCAGTACTTATGTAAAATAAATAAAAACTGTTTATTTAATCTTTCAACTGACTTGTAACGTTTGAGGTATGATTAAAGACCTTCATCGTTAATTTGTGATTCTACATGCAAATAGAAACAAATCTTGCGTATTCAGTCTATATAGTAGTCGCACACCCTCCAGTATGTCTGTACCCCCTATCGATTTTAAGAACGAAAAGCACCAAAAGTATAAATAGTGCAATAACTAATTCATTCATTGTTTTAAAATTTCTAACCTGTCTGTCGCAATGGGGTCCCCAACACTGTCGACTTATAGGCGTTTCAAAGCAAACGGAAGCTCTCGGTGCAACAAGCAGATTGCCTATCCCATTCTGGTTTCTAAAACAGACAATTTCAGTAAAAAACTGTGTCGTCTGTGTCCAATATTCGCAATGTTAAGTTTTAATATAACTCAAACAAATTTAAAAAAATAAACGAAATTATTGAGATTATCAAAGATAATGAACTACCTCATATATGGTGCTTGAAAAATAAACATACCCATACAAACAGGGCAAGTACGTTACTACAAAAACTCCCATTAAATTCAAAATGTCAACAAGTTGACAACGTTTATACCTCCTGGCAACAACCAGGTTAGAATTTATAAATAAATAAATAAATAATATGACGGAGTTTTGTGCATTTATTATATCTTTGTGCCTTTAGTTTTTAAAATCGGTAGGGAGTATAAACATACGGGAGGGTATGCAAATTCTATAGGAGGAAAAGTCCATTTATCATGCGAGTATTTTCATCAGCATGTCACTGTCATTGATTTCTTCAAATCTATATTTTAATTTCCTTGTCCAATTTAAGTTTATGCTTCTGAATTAGGTCCACGTTTTTATTAGGTCACGGATGACAAACTAACACATTTTAATAATCAAGTGAGTGAATATAAACGATATCGACAATACTTTATGGCGTGCTTAAATTCAATTTAAATAGTAAGTCCACATCTTCCATGCTGTAATAAAATTTAAATAAATTATTACCACAGTACAACCAGAATGTATCACATTGAAGTCACAGTACAAATAGAATGTATCACATTGAAGTCGCAGTACAAATAGAATGTATCACATTGAAGTCACAGTACAACCAGAATGTATCACATTGAAGTCACAGTACAAATAGAATGTATCACATTGAAGTCACAGTACAAATAGAATGTATCACATTGAAGTCACAGTACAAATAGAATGTATCACATTGAAGTCACAGAAAAAGAAGACGAATCATACTGATATTATGTTTGCTGGTCCTTGGGCGATGCGAACAGTTGCAAATTGTACAATATTATTACTCACTGCGGAGATTCTAAACCTGTATCAGCATCCAATACAATGTTCCAGATTAGAGTCAGGAAACGTACCCTTTACAATAAGTTGTTTAAAAATGATATATAAAAGCTGTTTTTTCATTAGAGCATATTTTTTTCGTTCAACTCCTTTATTATTTCCGTGTCTTTACATGAAAACTTTCAACTCTATTACCGCCACTTTAATAAAATGTTTAGACTACAATCCATCTCAAATGAAGAAAGAAAAGAAATCGGTATCATTGTCAGCATGGACCACCGACCTCTACAAACGTCAGATTGTCTGATATTGTTTCAGCAGCTACAATTTAAAATCTGCCATTAGTTTTAATGTACTCGTCTTTTCCAATGTTCTTGCCCAGTTTTACTCTACAATTCACGACATACAGACCAGTTTGCCAGCAAAAAATAAACACGCGAATAACCATTTGCATTTGGTGGTGTATCTTGAAATGAACACTTAAACAAGTTTTTGACATATAATTATTAGATGTATAATCATTAGGTATATAATCATTGGGTGTATAAACATTAGGTATATAATCATAGGTATATAATTATTAGGATTATAATCATTAGGTATATAATCAATTATGTGTATAATCACTGGGTGTATAATCATTAGGTATATAATCAATTATGTGTTTAATCATTAGGTATATAACCAATTAGGTATATAATCAATTATGTGTATAATCACTGGGTATATAATCATTAGGTATATAATCAATTATGTGTTTAATCATTAGGTATATAACCAATTAGGTATATAATCAATTATGTGTATAATCACTGGGTGTTTAATCATTAGGTATATAATCAATTATGTGTATAATCATTGGGTGTATAATCATTAGGTATATAATCAATTATGTGTATAATCATTAGGTATATAATCAATTATGTGTATAATCATTAGGTATATAACCAATTAGGTATATAATCAATTATGTGTATAATCACTGGGTGTATAATCATTAGGTATATAATTATTACAATATATCAATGAAATGTATTTTTCCTCTAAAACATAATGTGGTACAATGGATGTTTGGCTTTCGCATATTCACGTCAAGAATAAATAATTCCTGATATATTCATAAATATGACAATATGTACCACATATGCTTTAGTCTGGGCCAAAAACTAGAAATATCATTAACTCTTTCATAATGGTTTAATTATTCCAACTGACCATTCCTTAGGAATGATACCTGAATGAGCCTGGCGTTGTATAAATAGAAATAACTGCAACATTCACTGATATTGTGGTTTATTAACCAACAGGAAATACTCGAAAAAGAAACCTAAAACAAAACACAAAAATGCTTAAATATACAACACTACAATAACGATTCCCTACCCGCATAACACATAAATATTATACCACCTGAAACGAAAACTAGAAATCTAGAGTTGTTACGATTCTCTAGAATTATGACTATCATTACGGGTCAGTGCAAAAGTAGGACGAGTAAGGTGTTGTTCATCTGGACACAACAGAAGTGCTAAGGACTTTTTTTTATCAGGTAGCATGGATTTGACGTTAGTGTGTACTTCGTAAGCTGTGATCGATCGCTCACTCACTCACTCACTCATTCACGCCAAACACATACCTGGGTCATACCTGCGTCAAGATTATGTAAGGATGTGATGTGAGTATGATTTTTAACATAGCTTTAAAAAAAAATTCAGTCATATCGCTACAATGTCAGTAGTGTGGAGTTTATAGTGATATCTAGCACTGGTGCATCATGCCGCATACATGTAGCATGATGTCCCACCCAGTCACATTATCCTGACACCAGGCTGACCAGTCCTAAAACTAACCTCTTAATGATGAGTGTCAAGCGAGGCAGCTGTTAGTACCATTTTTGTAAGTCATTGGTATGACTCAATTCGGGAAAAAAAAACCACGACCACCCGCATCCGAGGCGGACTCTCTAACCACTAGGCCACAAGAGCGGTTAGATTATGTAAGGAAGTGTTACACGTATTTGTAGCATAAGTGATTCCGTGTCTGAATATTTATTGATAACTCCGTAGATGTCTTCTGTTTTGCTGTTTTCAATGATTTTAATATCTTCTGATATCTCATTTTCAGTTATCTTATCATTTATCTGTTTCTCAAAAACTCGTCTAGTACAAAAATTAAGCAAGCATTAGAATCGTCGGTTTTGTTGAAACTCAATTTTATGGAAGGGAAATTCTTTAAATTTGTGTCGCTGCTTCCATTTTTAAGTCTACAATTTATTTTCCTCTTTTTATGATTGTTTTTGTTTTCGATACTTGTTTAAAAAGCCTTACGTATGCATTGATTAAGTGTCGTCTGATTTTTAATTGCTACTTGCCTGAAGCATTTTTCGTGTAATATTTGCATTTCGTCTTAATAAGTAAACCAGCTTCGTTTAGTGGAATGTTTTCCTCACAATTCAACAATTTCCGTAACCATATTACCTATGTAAAGACCTTTTATTGGGTTAAAAACTTTATGAAAAAGATAATTTGCACTTTAAAGGAAAATTGAGATGAATTCACTAGCTAACAGTAGAGTTGTCTTAAAATCGCCTTTCAATTAAAAAAGGAAGCAAAATGACTTCATAGTTAGTTAAGGAACACAAACATGGAATATACTTCCAAAACGGTAATTCTAAACACAAATATCAATACAAACGTTATTTAAAAACAAGATTAACTTAAATCGTGTTTTAGTTATATAGCCTTTGTCAGTTTTCAAGAATATTATGTATGGAAAGAACGTACTACGAATATAAATAACTAAACATACCCAATCCCTTTTTTTTGTTATTATTTTGCTTCAAGTCATTTGTGTGTGCGTGTGTGTGTGTGTGTGTGATTTAGATTTTTAGCTAACACAAAGCTCTTAATAATGAGTGCCAACCGAGGCAGCTCTTAGTACCATTTTTGTAAGTCTTTGGCATGACTCAGCCGGTGGATCGAACCCACGACAACCCGCATACGAGGCGGATGCTTTAACCATTAGGCCACCGGAGCGGTCGAATAATATATATTTAAAAGCAGTAATAATTAGAATAGTTTGAAATACAGCTAGCTTTCACCACATTTGTATTCCATTCAAACTTGTAAACAAATATAATATACCAGCGGGTATTAATATAATAATTAATATAATACCAGCAGTGATGCCGTATTTTCCTAAACTCATGAAATATTCGTATCCCATCTCTAAAATTCTTAAATGCAGTGCCGAAAAGCATGTGTCATTATTTATGATGCAAAACATATCAAATTATTTTGCATGAGAAGAAAGGACAGAGAGAATATAGACAGTATAGATGTTTGCATTTTCGTCAAAAGAAAGCAAAATAAACAGTACATCTGTTATATGTAAACTTGTCAATAGTACTTATACAGTGATTAAGGCAATCTGTATTTATATGAAGACTTTTTTTAACATTCGTAGTAATAATGTTATTATCTGTTTTAATCAGGTGTAAATTTGAACCGGCTGTCCTTATCATCCAGTGTTCACTCAAAAACATCCTTTATTATACTCTATCCATGTTGACATGGCTCAGGAGCACAGTCCCTCATGAATAAAAGAAATATAGCTTGTTTAGAAATATTATTTGCCAAGCGAAAAGCAGACCAAAGACTTGTCCTGTATTATAACAAATAGACTTTGCTACAAATGAAAAGGACATACCAATGGTATTTGTTTTATAAACACAGTATTCGATTACAACGGATAGGGAAGAAAACCAGCACAAACGCATCTATATATATATATATATATATATATATATATATATATATATATATATATATATATATATATATATATATATATATATATATATATATATATATAATGATTTATACCGAGGTCTTCCCGTTTTTTTTTCTCCTTCAGTTATACTGGCCGCCATGCCGTGTATAACCCAGCTTGCGCCGAGAAATATCATTAAACCTTAAAACAACAACATCCATAACAACATTACTTAAACTGACACTTATTCTGGTGACTATTCGGTTATCTAACATTTATATTCCAGTTTCAGCAGTCCCTACTGTTCGTTTTTAAAGTTTTTTATTCATTTGTAGTTGACTTATTTTTAAACATTTCCGCTAAAAAGAGCGTCTCTGTTTGACAGGTACAACAAACTTAGAAAAGACATCGTTATCAGCTGTAGTCAAGCTTCAAGAGACATCATTCATCATCATTGATAGATCTTCCTCGAAAGACCACGCGAGTAGCGCCCTTGGAATGTCGTCTCTTTCTGGGGTTCTGGTATCGTCTTTTGTGGTTGTGCAGGTCAATGGGCGAGTGACAGTCCCTATTGCAGTTTTTTCAGACGTACTGGGAAGTCTGAGTTGCTTGGGTTGCTGTTGCACTCTTCTTTCTCACACGTTCCTCTGCGTACAGCTAGTCTCACCTCACATCAGCGACTGCTATATCATTGCTGACTTCAGTCTCCATGTGTCTCGGTCCTCGGCCAACACACAGCCCTAATGAGTCTGACCAGGATCCATCATACAGGACTGTTCCTTTCGTATCGGCATGGAAAGAGATTATCCTGCTGCGAAGTTTTTTTGGGTGGATGGGTGGGGTGGGAGAGTTCAAATAGGCCCTTCCTGCTGACCAGGTCGAAGCCCTTGCTGAGTTCGATGAACATCATGTAGAGTGGCTGATCTTGCTTTTTACGCTTATCTTGAAATTCTCGGAGGGAGAAGATCATGTCTGTTGTCAAACTGCCTGCTCTGAAGCCGCACTGTGATTCCGGGTACACGCGGTCCGCTATCAGCTGCCACTTTGCCAGAGATGGTCAGGAATGAGATTCTTCTGTAATTGTTACAGTCTTTGTGGTCGTCCTTATTTTTGTAAAGGGTCACAATAGTGGCGTCGCTAATGTCTTGGAAGACTGTCCCTTCCTCCCAGCAGACGCAGGGTGGCTCATGCAACGGTTATATCAGTGTTGGTTTCCCACGTTTGATGGCTTCAGGAGGGATGCTGTCGCTACCTGGTGCTTTATCGTTTGGGAGGGAGTAGATGGCTTTGTTCCTGTACGTTGCTAAGGGCCGCATCGGTGACTGCCGTTTCTTGGGAGTACAGCTCTGAGTAGTGCTCCATCCATCTGGCCATTTGTTGCTCGCGGTCTGTGATCTTTGATTCTGTCAGAGATTTTAAGGGGCAACCCATTTCACTGTCGAGCCTATGACCTTCTTGATGCCACTGTACATGCCTTGGATGTTTCCCGATTCGGCACTGTGCTGAATTCCTTTACATAATTACTGCCAGTACTCGTTTGCGTACTGTCTAGCGATGCATTGGGTGGTGCTTCGGGATCTTCTGAGGGTAGCAAGCGTCCATTCATTGGTGAATTTTATGTAAACTATGAAGGCTTCTAGTTTGTCCTCGATTACTGATTACATCATTAAAAGATCTTAGTTTGAACCAGTCCTGTAAGGGCCGTTCCTTGTTTACAAACGCGGTCATGGCTGTGCTATAGATGGCATCCTTCATGGCGTTACACTTGACTGTGGCATCGTGCTCCTGGAGAGTCTAGTTAGGGGAGGACACATACGTCGGAGGAGATAGACATCTGCGCAGTGTTGATGCGAGAGCGATATTATGGTTGAAGTGGTGTAGTGTACGTGGCTGTAGGCGCACCCTGCTACTCACGAGGGCGTGTTCGGAGTCGGAGCACTCCTTTTCTACGCCAATTTGGTGGGACTTATAACTTGTAGATGCCAGCTTCCGTGTTGTTTCCTTGCTCAAGAGCGAGGCTGGAGTGGCCTTTCCAGGGCGCATGCCTGGGCGTGTGGTATGGAAATCCTGCTGGGCTGCCCAGACGTCAGGATCCCCCTCTCGTCTTTGCTCGTAGTGTCCAAAAGAGTGCTGAACATGACGTTTGGCACCAGTTCGGATGCAGGAACTGCCGGAAGGAAGTTGCAATTGACACACAGCCACATTAAGGCCTCCACTGTTAATTTTCTGTCTTGGTTTACTCAAGTAGAATTTCCGTCTCCCAAAGTAATCCACAAGGCAGCGGAGTCATCATCCAGTGGCACTTCGTTCGTTTTGTATTGGAGTTTCCATCTCCTAGACGAACTGCCTGACGAGGCTAACTAGCTTCATCTGCCCAGGTCAGAGTTTTCCTTCTCTTAGAATGGCTGCCTGCCAATGCTAACGAGCCCAGTCTGCCCACCCAGTTATACCACCAGGCACTCAGTCGAGTCACACAGCAGGCTTTGTGAAAATGGGGCCCCGCATGAAGGTGTTGCTATGGACGCAATAGTGTATGAGAGGCCATATGCAAGTACCTCCTGCCCAGCAAAGTCAGACAGTGGTCCCTGAGCAATCAATACTAATGGAAAGGAGAAGCTATGAAAGACGCTTCACTTTCCTTTAGCGAGCGGGACGTTAGGCCCTGACCTCGCACACCCCCAGATTCACCATTAATAAAAGTATAATAATTGCATTAACAAGAACAATGTTTTGTTTTTTTAGGGTAACCTTAGAAAAGTATCCGATCATTTTTTTTTACTTATGTTTTGAGTTCGGTTATTGATTCCATCTTGCCAATTGACCTTCAGTAAGGACGGGTAGCAAAGATAATTCTTTATGCCATATGTTGCTTAACGTGCGCCCAAAGGCGGATCGTTGGAAGAAATGGTGATCTTATAACCTTAATTTCCAACCCGTTATCTCCATGGAAATAACCCTACTATATGAACCACACATATATACTGTAATGTTTGATATTCCTGAATGCATAAGTTCACAAGGAATACAGTTGATAGGTAAATAACCGTGAAGAATTATTTGTATCAAATCTTTTTGCCAAAAGAGGGATTTTACGCTTACAAATGCAGGAATACAGCCAGACTATACGCAACTAGTCAATTCAATAAAGCAATAGTCCAAGCAAAACACAACCACAATTTATTGGATATATAAACGCATACATGTAACTGGAAAAATCCCCCAGACCACCCAAACCCCCTTCAGTATATTAACAGTCATGGCTAAACTGTCAATTAAAATAAAATAAAGTATAAACTCAGAAGAGAAAGAACATTACACCTCAATTATAGACATGTATAAAACATATATGTCTATCTCACACACTCTAGATGAAACTATTTAGGTCTTTTTTTACCGTGTTCTGAATTAAACTCTTTGTTATATCACATATTGTTTTATTTCTATTTACGCAGCATAGATTATTATATAGATTTAAATTGTATTGTGTGATTGACATTTGTCCATATTCGAGGGTAGGAGTTTGGGCCTCCTAGACTAATGTCTTTTTTTAAAACAACACATTACATAGATATGTTTTCTATGATTGTAGATATTATTATTATTATTATTATTATTATTATTATTATTATTATTATTATTAATTATTATTATTATTTGTAGGTAAACATTCTTATTCGGACTTGAGTTCAGGAAATTGGTTTTCCCCCCGGGAATTCCTCGTGAAACTAATATTTGCCATGTTTTTTTGTTAATTTAAACTCTATTAATTTACCTGATATTGTTTAAAACTTAAAATGTTCTGGAATTTAACTTATGATTCTTATGCTTGTCCTTTTATTGTGTCTTACGATTTATCTTAAGGTTATTTATATTAGAATTATTCACTCGTATCTTTACTTCTGAAGTGGAATCAATATTTTAGTTGTATTTATTATGAGAGGATCAACTTATTTTGAATTATTCATTGGAATTATGAAGTGCTCAAAATTACTTTCGGACTAATTTATTATTACATGGATAATTATGAATTCATTTAAAGACACTTTTGATTTTATCATTGCAATATATCAAGACCGTTAGCAAACAAACACTTTTCCCAGGCTGTTGGTATATCAGCACATTCTAGTTTCGAATGCATTCAGAAAACTCTATATTTTGGTCTTGATATATAACGTTCAGGATTACTTGGGATTTAATTCACAATACTGTAAGATATTTTCTTTCAAGTTTTCACTTTTTGTATTCTAGGGAAAAAAATTATTTGTTGAATTTTACAAAACATGTTCGTTTTCGCCATTTTTGTTACTTAGTTTAAGACCACAGAGTCGTAAGAAGATACATTGTACATAGCCTAAAAAGAATGTTATGTTATGAACACAAAACCACGTTTACATTTTGCTTATAATCGGAGGAAAGAACTCGTTTTAAATGGTGTATGAATACATCTCGTCCTGATTAATTTGTCATATCCCTATGCTATATCCAATTCGTCTTCTTCACGGTCTCAGACGAAACTCCTGTATTTTTGTACAAAAAAGGGTGAACACTTTAAGATTGAATGCTGATTTGATTATCTTCCTTTTCACCAGACTTCATGGGATTGTTTTGCATCTTGAACTTTGATTTTACTTTTGTTCGGGTCATTTTTGTCTCTTTTTTTTGCGAGATTCTTCCAAAAGTGTGGTAAATCCCTTTCGTATTTTGTCTTTATGCTTCCTGGTTTAATGCAATTTTCAACTAATTTTATTTTTACTGAAAACAAAACTTGAAAAGTCTCACGAGCAAATAAGTGTATTAAATATGAAGAAAGACGCATCATGCAAAATAGTCACGTGATGGTACTAAGTTAATTTGTTAGTCTTATATCCAATATGGTTTGTGACGTATATCAGAGGTGTAGAATCTCCATTATGCCTTTGATACCGATGCTGAAGAAAACAAAAGCGTACGAACATTACTATGGTAATGTTTATATTTTCTGTTACATTACATTTTTGTATATTTTTTTATGGCGTCCAAATGTTAGATGAACTAAACACTGAACAAACTCTTAGCACGAGTTATAAGGGCCTGTAAAAGTATATCGAAGTGACCAGTAGAAGGGCCAGCAAAAGCAGATAATAGTGACAAGTCATAAGGGCCTGTAAAAGTATATCGAAGTGACCAGTAGAAGGGCCAGAAAAAGCAGATAATAGTGACAAGTCATAAGGGCCTGTAAAATTATATAATAGTGACGAGTCACAAGGGCCTATAAAATTTTATAATAGTGACGAGTCATAAGGTCCTGTAAAAGTATGTAGAAGTGACGAGTCATAAGGGCCTGTAAAAGTAGATAAGAGTGACGAGTCAGAATTTGCGTAGATAATAGTGACAAGTCATACGGGCCTGTATAACTAAATAATAGTGACAAGTCATACGGGCCTGTATAACTAAATAATAGTGACAAGTCATACGGACCATTATAACTAAATAATAGTGACACCGGAATTTTAATTGCAATGAGATCTCTAATTAGATAAAATATAAATGAATCATATTGATATGGCATCGAATTTAGAATTCCATATGTGTTGGAAACAAAAAAAAATTAATTTTAAACATAAAAAGCTAGTGTCGGCCAATAATTCTGTGTTTATCATGCAAAGTCTTCAGTTATTCATAAGGAGTAAATTACCTCGCAGACATACTGGCACAACTATTTGGTCCGTCGACTAATGAGTGGTTGATTTTATTGATTTGTCGATTTTTGATAGGCTTCGATAAGTACACAGAAGAAACCACCAGCGCTTTAAAAGCGCAATCAGAACATCACGTGACCTTTTTTTAACAAATTCCAATTGGAAATACTTCGGTGGAATGTTACAGCATAAAAAATGGAAATTCGACGAAAACATTGTGCTACTTTAATGAAATTATTAAGCCCCAAGTGGTCTAAAGCGCTCTCCGTTACGGATCATTGCAATCTCACCTCTGTCTACGTGGATTCGAGTTTAAGATTCGGCGAATGTGGATATCTGAGAAAGCTTGCCAGTAGCTTCTAGTAGGTCGGTGGTTCTTTTCGTGGATTTCCTGGTTTCTTCCTCAACCATCAATACTGGCCGCCATGTATAGCCTATCGTGTGCTGAAAAATGGCGTTAAACCCCACACCACCACCACCACCAACAACAAACAGCAATAATTAATGAAATTATTTGCATAAGTTTAATGTAAGCAAGTACTTGAAACGGGAACGTTACAGCCTAGAACGATGTATCTCAGTCGTTTCGGTCCTAATGAACGGTATGATAGTGATATACACAGGCTGAACAACTATAATTACATAATAATAAAAAATATAATTACTAAACCAGCACAAAATTATATCTCGCTGGAGCATACACGTTATTTGTACATCCCACTTAAAAATCAAAGTTAACTAATAAAAATATAACATAAATTTTGGAAAAATGATACGTGATACTGCATTTAAAATTTTACAGAACGATGACATATATAGTTTTTGAGTTTGTAATAAAATGAAGTATGAAAATGTTCTTATCCAGATATCCTTTTTCATGTTTAGACGAGACAAAGACCTATTTCATGTTGAACAATAGCATTGAAGATAAAACAATAATATACAAAAAATATATAAAAGCATTTCGGAAAACATGGCTATTTATATATTACATTGACTGACGAATACGTTGACATTTAAGCATCTACCATGGTTAAAGTAATCCAATTGAGCATGGTGATTGATTATGTAATTATGATTTTTAGAGTAGCTTTCCCAATTACGATGTCTGCAGTATGGCAGTTTATAGTGATGTCTAGCAGTGGGGTATCATGCCGCAGACATGTAGCATGATGTCCCACCCAGTCACATTATCCAAACATGTAGCATGGTGTCCCACCCAGTCACATTATCCAGACATGTAGCATGATGTCCCACCCAGTCACATTATCCAGACATGTAGCATGCTGTCCCACCCAGTCACATTAATAACCGACGAACTACGAAATTAGAAATGGTTCAACAGTTAGAATTTCAGACAGTAAAGCAATTTCTGAAATAGACTATCGGTTTAACATTACTGAGGAATTACCTGAAATGAGGCAAGATAAAAATTTACCATCGCAGTAGAAAATGATGAAGATAAACACACAAGGCATGCGAATCTGTGGTTAATTCCAAAACGAGGTTAGCGACGGTATATTCATAAACATAGCAAATAAAAAAAAACAAATTGTCGATTGGGCAAAAACAAGGTAACTAATGCCCGTACATTGTAATAAGTGATAATACAGCTGAAATAAACTACATCTCAAAATGACTGACAAATTGATGCCTTGTAGAAGAAAGAAACTTTAAATAGTTGCATCCTTCACAACCAATTACAGACCAAACCCACAGTATCGTATTTTTTATGTTGATGGATGATTATGTAGGGCAAGTGACATTTTCTGACGAATGTTGTACATGCTGATTCATATTACACACAGCAGAAGTGCTTACTTTGTCAGGCCAGACATAACTAGTATGTCTTACTGATAAAAACACTCTTGTAAAATATATCCCAGTCATCCAGTATATAGCAGCACAATCTTCCAGGGACCGGGCCGAATGGCAACTTTTGAAGCCATACCGAATGATATCAATAACACCGGTTAAAAGCAGGTCATGAGCAGTAGGTTGCACATGTCTGCAATACAGTGTGTTAAATCGGTTCTTACAATTAAAGAGTCTGTGAAACCCCAATTTTGAAATGAGTTTTGCACTGACTCATTAAATTCAAATATTTTATATTATTTCTCTTTTTCTTGAAATAAATGATGCAACTGAACAAACCATCTGAAGTGGCACCATCAACAATTTTAATGAACCAAATAGCCAAGAACAATATTTCATCAAGTCTTAATATGGTTGATACTTGGATTCTTATTGAAGGATTTGACATATAAACAGTATTTTTTCTGGTCTGAATATTTTTGAGATTTAATGTATTACTGGAGGATCTGGCAGATAGACTTTGCGTATCCAATATGTTCAACAATTTTTTTACCATTGGTCGTATTATATGTAGTTGTATCGTTTTATTTCATTTCCTTCGAGAATAGTGTGAATAATTTAGCCATCCTCAATAAATTCAAAACAAAATATCAATGATATCGTTTGATTCATTGCGATAAAACAGTGACTTATAAAGAAGTCACTAGATGTAAATCTCAAAGGATATACAAAGAACGCATTTGTATAAGTCCAGCTGGCGCAGTAACATTATGTCCAAGGACTGGTAAGGCAGCATATGTGACAAACAAATGACAAAACGTTGTGGTGTATCAAATTTATGTGAAAGATGTGGTCACATTTTTGTTGTCAAGGGTTTTTTTAACAACCAGGTATGGGTTTCAATCTTTCAAAAACTAAAAATTTGTCTGTGTGTGACATAGAGGGATTTATATACATTGGTAATTGGAGAATTGATATGGAGAGGACAGTGTAGGAAAATTATTTTATGATTTTGCGTGGTGTCACTCCAATAACATAGACAAATGCCTAAAATGTGGGAATATGTGTTTTATTTACCTTGGTGACATAATGAAATTAATGAATATTTAAAAAAAAATGTCTTATAACACCTGCATGTATTTGTACAGTAATAAATTTTTGGTTCGACGCACTGACTTCAACTCCAGTTTATCTTCTACCTTCCAATGGTCATTCTACAGTGCATCATCTTGTTCAAATTACGATTTGTCTTGAGAGAGAGAGAGAGAGAGAGAGAGAGAGAGAGAGAGAGAGAGAGAGAGAGAGAGAGAGAGAGAGAGAGAGAGAGAGAGAGAGAGAGAGAGAGAGAGAGAGAGAGAGGTCTGCACTTTAATCCTAAAATAGATCCATTATATGAGCAGACGATTAAAAATTATTTGTAATCAGCTCTAGTTACGATATCGCATGCAAACAATTTTTTTTCTGGTTTCATTAGTGATACATTGGTAATACTGCGTCAAACATGAAAGAACCAAAAGAGGTTTCAATATAATATTATGTACTCCATCCACCCCAACCCCAGAATCCCAGCTCCAAACAATTAGCGTTCATTTAAATTGCTTTAAATAATCTGAAAAAAATGTTAACAATGAATGAAATTCATGATTATTATTAATTATCGTCTTATTTAAACGATGATTTCAGTTACGATGGCAATTAAATATTTTCTTATGAATACAACCAACTCTATCACCATCACCAACAGCACAACAACAACAACACAGTCAAAGTAACAATAACAGCATTATAATAGCAACTGAAATTGGTTATAAAATCAATTCCAATAATAATAACTATCATACTTATCGATATCATCGTTATTATCACTGTTACCATCGACATCTAAATTAAATCAATGTATTTTATAACGTAACAAGCATTATCATTTGTATAATGAAAACGAAAATAGCAACAATAACCATGAAATATTGCCAGAAAATAAATCAGTGCATGTAAAAATTTTCCTTGCGATTTAAACTTAATTTAAGTTATTAATTAATTAATTAGCGTTATTTAGCAAAGAATCCTTTCACATGATGTCCATTTATTTGATGATTTTGTTTAAGTCCAGTTCAAATTCACTATTCTGTGTCTAACCGGCCCAAGATGACTTCTCCATTTTATATTCATTTGACGAATAAAATGATTTCTAGAATCAGAACGCAGTTAATTTTACTATATATTCTCAACATTTATTTTTCGGTACTGAACTTTCTACTGAACGATTATCAATATAAATCATGTTTTAATCTAAAATGCATTGAAAGATGACTTCACGGTGAGGTTCTTTTCACAGGTTCACTGGCATTTCTTTGAAAGGCTGGACTGAAAAATAAAGCACTGAAACACACAACCACACCATAAGCTTATATTCTGAAGAATAAACAATTATATTTAAAACCTAAAACTAACTCTTGTCTCACCACCAAAAGGAGAAAAGACAATAATTGCTCTAAAATAGACGAGGACTACATTCGTGGATACTGAACGGGAACTATTTATTGTGACCTGATTCCTAACAGGCCAAATTATTTATGGCCATTTTTTTAACCAAACATTTTCAACTTTATACATTAAATGTGTTTGAAGTTCCTTGACAAGAAGACAAGTTACAGCTGTCAGAAAGTGTCCCATAGTGTGAAAATTTTGGTACAGGTACTCTTGAGAAACCAAAACTAAATTTGCTATATCTTCCTTAATTACAGGAACTTTTCAATGCAGTAAGAGCTAAATTACAATATAAGATGAGACTTGTCTGAAAATGATTTGAAATATAAAAATATTGATAGATTATATTTTAAAGAAAATTGAAATAAACGTTTAACTTTAAAGAATACAATTTTAAATAAAAATTACATTTTCGTACAATTTTTAAAATTCGAACTGACAAATTTAGACAGTAAAGATGACTAATGAATTGCACTTAAAACAAATGGTAGTTTGGGTTTGTACAAGCGATAAAATTTTTCCAATGGGGGGAGGAGTAAAGCAAATGAGCATACAATCATTTTTGGAGCCTGTCCAAATGCATATAGGTGTACACACTAAAAACAAATGCAGGTGTTATGTTCTATATTTATTATGTCAGATACTTATGCTGTTATTCTAATAATAGCGCACTCAAATTTAAAATTTTGATGGGACCATTACCATGTTTTATAGCATAAATTCATTCCATTCAAGATCGATAACCATAAAAGTCGACAGTGTGAAAGGAAAATACAGTTCCAGGGAGGCTCTACCTAACAGAACAATGGTGCTAATCTCTCTCCTTAAGACCCAAGCCTCGTATTTGAGGTGTTATATATCAGGGTGGTGATGTGAACTATGTCCTTATGAAACCTTGCTATCACCACCTGACTGCTAGAGAGCTTTCAAACTGATCCAACTCTAACACGTTGTTCCAGGTACAGGCTATACCTGAATGATATAACAAGTTTCATTTAATTCTAGAAAACAGTAAGATGTAGACAAATGAGGTTAATATGTGTTAGATATGGATATTTGAAAATATGAAGCAATCGCCGTGTATTAAATTCATCCCCCAAAATATACAGGGCTTCAAGGTGTATGCTTATTCCTTTACAGACCAATTAACTAATTAGGTTGACTGTGTATCATAAAGTTTATGGCAATGTGGGGTCGGTGAGGTTTAGTCATTGTTGCAAACATTATTGAATGCCAATATACAGGAAAGACAATTGGCAATGTACTATATTTAAAATATATTACTGCAATGTACTATATTTAAAATATATTACTGTAAGCAATTTTATTCATGATGAAAAACACTTTTGGATATTGCAAGTGAATAAAGCCAATTGTGGACACATATGAACTATAGGTACCATTATATCCTATATCATCAACCAAATGTGAAATTCTGATCACCAAAAATTGTAAAAAAGGATAGACATTTACACATATGGGACATGTGCAATACGCTTGGTAAGATGAAATGTGCAAACATAATTCAAATGATCTGTTTGAATATTTTTAGTGTACTCTGAAGAGTGTTGGCTACCAATTATTAAATTCAATGATTCCGTGGAATCAGATATCAGCCAATGCTACAATACCACACTCTGTCAAAGTACTAAATTGACATGTGTTACCATAAATAAGCATATTCCTGATGAAAATAACATTTTGTGATATTTTAAGTGCACTCATTCAGATATGTGCTTTACAGATTTACTATAGGTACAATGACTGCATATATGATGTACTGAATGTGAACGTTTGACCCCCCAAACATTCTAAAATATATGGCTATTTGTTTATGTGACCATGTTAAGAACAGTTGTACAGTTAAATTCAAATAATCTGTGATCAATAAAGTAAAATGATTCATCAGACTTCCAAATTAAGCCACAAAATCTCAGTTCTGAACTTTCCACTGTAAAACAATGAATATAAATCATATGTTAATCTAAAATACATTCAAAGATGACTTCACATTGACGTTTTTGTCATAGGTTCCCCGCATTTCACTGAGAGGCTGAATAGTCAACAAAACAACCTGCAATAGAACACATATTTCATTCCCGGATCATCACCATCGCCTTTTTGCTCTCTGTGCCGAAACACACACAGGCAACCACACCATAAGCTCGACTTATAAAGAATAGACAATTGCCTTTAAATCCATACCAGCAATGCCTAAATCTTAATCTTGTATCTGCACCCAAAGAAGACAGTAAAAAAGGCTATAAAATAGACGGGGACTACATTCGTCCTGAACTGGAACTGGAACTAATAATTGTGATCTGATTCCTTCTCAGTCACGCGGCTTCACGTATCTTCTTAGATGCATTCAGGGTATATCCGAGTTTTGCCTAGTTATTATGTACATGGAATTTAATTATTTGTTTATTAGATTTTAATTTTTTACTTCCATTATATATTATTGTAATGCAACTTTATTTACTTGATTTTGAAATTGTCCAGAAATGTATTTAAGTTATGTTTGACTTTACTGTTAATTTTGATAACAGTTAATTTTGATAAACAACTTATAACTGAAACAATGTTATCTAGTTTCTGACCTTGATTCAGAACCAGTAAAGGTTCTGGTAAACAATTTGAGTTAAAGTTTTTTTTTATTGATTTTCACGTGGTTATTTCCCTGGAAAACGAGTGATCCTACAAAATTCTAGGATAAAAACAGTCACTGAAAATTACTCGGGATTCCAAACTGGAATATTATTTTAAAGTGATTCAACAAGGAACTTTGACTCAAAAACACTTTGAAGGTTAAGACAGATGTCATCGCCCTCCATTTTGAATTTCATCGGGACTCGCAGTTAATTTTTTTAGGACCTTTTAACAATAGGACTCCTATTTTTTAATTCTTGTACTAAGTTATTTTTCTTATTTTTACATTGGTTTTATAATTAAAAAAAAATTCTTTGTCAAATTTTACAAAACTTGTCTTCACTTTGCTCTTGTTACTTTTTGTAACTGCCTAGACAATTACTATAGCACAATAGTTTGTTCTCTGTAGTAACTTTCTTGTCCAGAAAAGTGCACTACATCGTTTAGTCGAGAAAACAGAAGAGCATTTCTAATTTAAAAGTGTACAAGAAGTATTTACATGAATATGTCTATCTGACCCTATGTATGTATGTATGTATGTATGTATGTATGTATGTATGTATGTATGTATGTATGTATGTATGTATGTATGTATGTATGTATGTATGTATGTATGTATGTATGTATGTATGTATGTATGTATGTATGTATGTATGTATATGTGTGTGTGTGTGTGTGTGTGTGTGCGTGCGTGCGTGCGTGCATGCATGCATGCATGCATGCATGCATGCATGCATGTATGTATGTATGTATGTATGTATGTATGTATGTATGTATGTATGTATGTATGTATGTATGTATGTATGTATGTATGTATGTATGTATGCGCATATATATGTATGTATGTATGTATGTATGTATGTATGTATGTATGTATGTATGTATGTATGTATGTATGTATGTATGTATGTATGTATGTATGTATGTATGTATGTATGTATGTATGTATGTATGTATGTATGTATGTATGTATGTATGTATATATATATATATATATATATATATATATATATATATATATATATATATATATATATATATATATATATATATATTTGTGTGTGTATATATGTATATATGTATATGTATATATGTATATGTCTATATAAATGTATATGTATATATGTATGTCTATATAAATGTAAAACTCAAATTAATTATATTAGGCTTGTTATTGATACAAAAGTATATTTACTGTACGAATTGTTTGCATTCAGCGTACGTAGCTCCTTAACTATACACCTGGGCTTATATACCACCCTGACCAAAGAACCGGACCTCCTTATCTCCATGATTTTGGCAACTTGCATATATAGTACATCAATCTTTAAACTGAGGAAACTCTACCTCCCTAACTTTAGTACCTGGTCTATTTAAACCCCGAATATTACCACCATATATATATATATATATATATATACATATATACACACACAAATATATATATATATATATATATATATATATATATATATATATATATATTTACCTTCCTGATTGTATTGCCTACCTTGTTGACTTCTTCACAAATAATTTCTCTGACGTTAACATCTGAAGACTGATGTCAGCGTTGGTATAATTAATATTTTTGATCACATACCATTTTATGAAAACTAAGACACAAAAAGGCGACCAGGATATGGGTAATTTTTCTTTTCTATAATTTTCTAAGTTCAAAAGGTCATGTAAATATATGTACAAAATAATATCTTTAAGTTCAACCAGCAACCATGGAATAAACGTTAGATATGTCATATGTTGTGTACAAATGCCCCTGACAACCTACGATCATGGATAAAATTCATTTGGACAAGCTGTCATAAATGACGATATCAAGATTCCAAGAAAACTTACATAGTTCATCATTTGAACACAAATGAAACGAGCATGTCTATATTCATGTTATCATGTCTTATCAATATCGTTCATTATATACAGTCTGAATATCCATGCCAACGTCACATTCAACGTCATAAAGTCAGATTTTACAGACTTTACAAAGACTGAGGTACGGATGATTTTATACAAATAAATGCCATGTCGTGTACTACTAGTCTTGAATGCATAACGTTGTCATCTGCCTATCGAAGCATCGAGGTTTCGCACAAACTTGTATCAGTCTAAGTACATTAATCGACATGGTTCAATAGAAATCTGTTCTTAAGTACAGTGTATCGGGTGTTTTCAGCTAAATCAAATCAGATACCACTTGAATAAGACAATACTGATGTATCGATAAATATCATGTCGGTAGGAACTTACATACTATCTTTGTTCGAAGTCTGTACAAAGATGTGTGTGTGTGTGTGTGTGTGTGTGTGTGTGTGTGTGTGTGTGTGTGATTTAAATTTTTCACTTACCTTTAAAATTGTTTCATTCCTATCGTTACGATGTCTGCAGTGTGGCAGTTTATAGTGATGTCTAGCTCTGGAGCATCATGCCGCAGACATGTAACATGACGTCCCACCAAGTCATATTATCCTAACACCAGATTGACCAGTCCTAACACTAACCCCTTAATGCTGAGCACCTATCGAGGCAGCTAATTCTACCATCATTTTTATCAGTCTTCGGTATGACTCGGCCGGGGTTCAAACCTGCGACCTCCAGCATCCGAGGTGGACGCTCTAATCACTTAGGTGACAAGAGCGGTCGGTAAAAGAACGTCACCTTTTAGTTACATGTAGAAGGGGTAAGAGAAAACCACCCTATAGTTACCTGTGAAGTTGTTGTAGGATTTAACGCCATTTTCAGCACAAGATAGGCTATACATGGCGGCCAGTATTAATGGTGCAGGAAGAACCCTGGAAAATCCAAAAATGACCACCGACCCATGAGAAGCTAATGACAGGCTTTCGCACGTACCCACGTTAGCCGAACCTGAGACTCGAACCCACAAAATGTGTCTTTTATAAAATTAAAAAGTGTTGTTCGACCTGGACCCTGGGGTTATATCTTCAGTTCCCCTCCCCATTGTCGACCCTCATAGTGAGCTTCACAGCCACTCTCCCATCAATTAAAATAACTTGAATATCATGGCAATTTAAAATAGTTCATTACCTTGACGAGCAGTCTTCTGTTTGAAGAGCTAAAAACAAAATAGTATTTTACCGTCTATACTCGCTTATATATCGATTCCAAACGCAAACTTCACAGACCCATGTGTACATAATACGCCGGCAGATGTGGGTTTTTACAGTCTGTTAGGAGCAATTAGTAAACCAAACAGCTACCGCAGATCGGGTTCTGTGTTGATTGTATTATTTCTTGACTTATAACCGATTACATACGGTATATTTCTTTGTTAGTGGGAGGTTAAACTGGGTGCAAGTCAATGAAGATTGCTTACCTGTCAACGAATAGTCTTAAAATAAAGCAAATAGTATATCTTTAATTTCATCGTTATGAACTTATTTCGAGGTTTACCTAGACCTGACAGTTAGGGTAATTATGGTTCGTCATACCTGTCAAATGAGGTACTCTTCTTGATTGATCGGGTCTGCGAATTCGCCGATTCCAGATATATGATAATGCCCTTTACAATAGAGATTGCTGAAAAAAGGGAGGAATGCGTGAGAAACAATACGCTTTTGCCAATGGATAATATACAAATCAAGTGGAATCTCGCTTCTTCAGATACGAGAAAGCCGTCCTGTTACCTGCATCAGACTTGTTTTGTTTGTTTAGTGTCAATCTAAAGATTCTCCGTTCCCTGCGCAGAGGGGCCATAAAACAATAACAATGAATCAAAACCTAATATTATTAACTCTAGCGGCAAGAACTGAAGCAACAGCAACGGTAGCAGTGGCAGTAGACCAAATATCATCCACTTGTTTTTCTGCACTTTAAAAAAATTAGAGGGGACTGCGTGTATCTGAGCTGCTTATACCTGCATTTTTGTGTAATAATTAATTTTGGACACTTGTACATGAAAACTACATAAAATCACGTGACTATTTGCAGCACATGCCATAGCAAACGCGGGGCCCGTTTTTGATAGTTTTGGAGGGGCACCCTGGATTTACGCGTGGGGCACCCTGTGAGCGATGCATTTTGAAATAACCTTTCAAACATGTTTTATATGATACTGAACTTAAAAGTTTCTTACAGCACTTTAAAATTACTTTCTCTCCATAGATATATATCTTTTTTAAATTACACGCGTTGCCTCCTTGAGCGCCTGATAAAAATCGGTCCAATCGGCCTAAGGCCGGCCCTGTTCAACTGTATTGGTTTTCGAAGGTACTGCTGATCAAACTGTCCTGGTTTCGTACATTTGCATCAGATTTTGAACGTAATTTATTGCAAGGTAAACACGATGATCCAACCTTTAATCAGTTACGTCGAGTTTCAATACATAGTATTTAATGACAAATCCATTTCAATATTTACATATTTAATCCGTATTCAAACATTTTTAATTTTTTTTAATTTGAAGTCAAGATAATGACTGGTATTAAGTTTTATCGAGGAGTAAAATTAAAACTAGCATTTAAAATGGACTAGACAGCAATCAATATTTCATCAAAAGAGAACGGAATTGTGTTACTAATCTCCCAGCATGAATAAGTTTGACACCATTTAAGGTTAACACTCCAATGTATTGTTCAAACGTAAGTATAAGTTCCAATCGTTTATCAATGAAACGTAGTTGAGTCAGGAAAAATATTTAAAAAAAATCATTAATTCCTTTGTGAGTGAAAAACTGTGAGAAAATATACATCAGAGCTCACAGAGAAATTTAATCAAAGATATGTTTTTTGAATTAAATGTGATCAATTACAAAACTCGTCAAGGTCACCGCTCTAACTTTTGAAGAAAAGTGTTAATAAACGACACACTATTTTTGTCAATTGTGCATCAGGTCGTTTTTAATCATCACAGAAGCAATACAAATCCCATAGAACAAGCATCTAAGATAGTCACAAAGAGACTCTAACGGAGCTAGTCACAAAGAGACTCTAACGGAACGAGTCACAAAGAGACTCCAACTGAGCTAGTCAGAAAGAGATTCTAGCGGAGTTAGTCACAAAGAGACTCTAACGGAGCTAGTCACAAAGAGATTCTAGCGGAGTTAGTCACAAAGAGACTCTAACGGAGCTAGTCACAAAGAGATTCTAACGGAGTTAGTCACAAAGAGACTCTAACGGAGCTAGTTACAAAGAGACTCTAACGGAGCAAGTCACATAAAGATTCTAACGGAGCTAGTCACAGAGACTCTAAAGGAGCTAGTCACAAAGAGACTCTAACGGAGCTAGTCACAAAGAGACTCTAGTCCTTTGAAAATCTACCGTGGAAGTTAGTAAGAATGATCTTTACATGCAAAATGGAGTTTGCTTAATACCTACAGCATCTTTTTCAAGTACTGATCAGGTCATTGGAGTATAAGAGATGGTGTTCATAATTTCTTACAGTACGCTTTGTCAATCCAGAACGTCTTATTGGCAAGAAAAAGACTAGTAAATCAAGTTAAATACCAAAATATCAAGTTAAAGAATATAAAAATTAAGGAAATGAGTCATCTAATGTGTTTATATTAACTCCACCAACATTCAGTGTGTGTGTGTGTGTGTGTGTGTGTGTGTGTGTGTGTGTGTGTGTGTAAAGAGTTTGGCATTAAACGATGGCCTGTTTGTGACTCCCTTTTACCTATATTTCAAGATGACACGCTTTGCAAAAGTATGTTTGCAATTAAACATATAAAAGACACTTCTGGCAAATCAGATAATCTTCTTGGGAATAATCAATGAAGCATTATATACGTCAGGATGTGTTATTACCGTTTACTTAAAAGGTAGGTCAGAGCGTGACTAGAAAAATATATGCAAGCAAACGAAAACACATATACAGGCAATCACATTCACACACAAAATCAAAAACCAGAAAAAACAAACAAACGAACAAAATACAAGGAAAAATACAAAGCGGTTTTGTTTGTTTTTAAATAAATTCCATATAGTTTGATTGACTTGATGAAATGGTTGTTAGTCATATTTCAAAAAGCGAGTGACATTATGTTATCGTCTTAAGCGCCTTTGTATTATTATATTCCTTTTATTTCTACCATTAAAAAGGTACCTGTTAAAAATATTTCTATGAAACATGTGGTGGTATAAACACATTTTGAGCCACAATAAATGTGGATGTTTAATTAGGGCTAGCAAAAACATTTCACATTCTTTTCCTTCTGTTTACAGTTGTAGGATCTGAATAAAATTTTATGTTTCATTTCCAGGAATGTTTTGGAAAGATTTAAAAACGATAAAAAAAGTATAGCATAAGAAACAAAAACGTATTTAACAACGTATTTAACATCTGAATTTGGTGCGAAATTTAGATATCGCAACAAAGAAAACTAGCTACTCATCAAGCTGTTATCATCAAATCTGTCGTATTTATCTAAACCGTTCGTTATGCTAGTGGATAGAGCGTCCGCCTCGGATGCTTGATGTCGCGGGTTTGAACCCCGGCCGAGTCATACCAAAGAATTATAACAATAGTACTAACAGCTACCATGCTATGTGCTCAGCATTAAGAGGTTAGTGTTAGCTGGTCGGCCCGGTATCAGAATAATTTGACTGAGTGGGAAATAATGATATATGTCTGCAGCATGATGCCCCAGTGGTAAACATCACTATAAACTGTCACACTGCAGACATCGTAGATATATAGGACTGAAAAATTGTTAAAGCTACGTAAAAAATCCAATTAACACCCCCCACCCCCACCCCCACCCCACACACATCTTATTTACCGAACAGAAACACAGTTCTAGGATTCGGTCAAAGTTTTCTTCATTAACCTTCCAAAAATATTGTTGACACCTTGTATGTGGTGAAAGCTTTACATTGCGGCACGTAAGAAACATCATTTCGCCTATTGAAGAAAAACTAAGTTACGTTACATCAGTATGTAAGAAAAAAATATGCATAAAATAAGTTGATTAGTTATTTAAAATTTTCTGTCTTTATGTCCTCCGAAAACTTGAAAAGCCTGCAATACTTTTTGTCCCGTTTTCTATATTTATTATTTGCATTATCTTAACATTGGTTTAATGAAAATTTAATTTGCCTTTTCATCTGAACAAACTGAATCTGTAGAAAACATAGCATCCAAAGGTGATCTTACATAATTCGTCCATATTTTTTTACTTTCCAAAAGTGTCGGAGAAAATTTTAAACCTCAATAAGTACAAACCTTTCGTAATATAGCATGTCAGTGTGTTCAACGGGAAGATAATATAAAACAAAATGAACGATCCTTATTTTCCACCATTTGAGGAGTTAAAAAAAAACAATACTCTAAGGTATGCCATGAATTAATGAAAATACCAAGCTAATTGAAACATATACCAAAATTGTGTTACTCTCACTTATGCCTCGAACGAATGAAAATACGAAGCTAATGGAAACATATACCGAACCTGTGTTACATCTACTGAGCCATTTTAAAGATGCGGCACATTTATTCTAAAAGAAAACACACATTTATTAAAAAAGCACACCCAAAAAAGAGTCCATATTCATCGTTAAGAGTGGCAATGATCTAAGTAGTTGTGACATCACTACAAAGATTCCGGTATTTCGCTGATAATTTTTCGGCCTATTCACTGTTGTTTGGTTGATGTTTGAAAGAAATTCATACAGAGCAACGACATTAAACTTAATGGTAAATAATTAAGACAAATACAAATTTAACATATAACTTTCATCTTTTCACCACCACAAAAAAGTGAGATAAGTGCCCATTTATTCGCTGGAAAAGTGGTAAACCATTTTTGTGGTAAATACAGAATTTCATTGACATTGTATGCCTTATAATATTATTTGTCATAGAAGTTCGTTTTGTTTTAGGTGAAACACATTCCCTTGTAGCAGACTGCCAATGGAATAGCTGGTTATGCTGTCGCCATTAATTATTCATGTCGTTTCTAGTTAGATACACTTTTTCTTTCATTGGTGCACGTATAGTTATCGATTACAGAAATCGCACAGACGACGCAAATATAACAATCAGGCAAATGCAACAGCATATGGACGTATGATTGAGTAGATTAGAGCCTTGGTACATAAAAACGAGGTGTTGGTTGCTGTTATTGTCAGTGTGAGTTCAATTCCTACTTGGATCAAATTATAACTTTCTAACCAAGTTGAATTCGTTTGTGACTTTTTATCTATATCTCTGGCACCCAGTTGGGAATCCATGCATTTAAAATGCGCCAGCTGTTACATATTCTTTTTTCATTAATGACCTGATTAGAGTCTCACAAGCATATGTGTATTATTTGGTTCAATAAAATATATGAAAGTTATAGTCGATATCATGTACATTAAACGTATGTTTCTTCAGGCACACGGATAATGAGTAACATGCAAATAAACGAACAGAGAGACGGACATAAAGCATGAACAGAGACAGACACAGAGAGGCGAACAAAAAATATACAAGAGGAGACGTTATGAGAGAGATATAGAGACACACAGAAAGACAGACATAACCACAGATGGGCTGTAGCTGAAATTATACAATGCAATTTAAATAGAAAACACATAAGGAACTCCAAAACTGATATCGTTTACAATACATGCTAATTTATTTTTACCCATGAAATAGTTCTTAATCAAGAAAGCTTTACATGTAGAGTAGATAAATCTATTTCTTTCATCTGTTAACTAATATGTATACACGTTCTTGCAGCAATAGACATACAAATTTAATACAATATGGTCCAAAAGAAGGAAGTTCTTGCAGCAATAGACATACAAATTTAATACAATATGGTCCAAAAAAATGGAAGTTCTTGCAGCAATAGACATACAAATTTAATACAATATGGTCCAAAAAAATGGAAGTTCTTGTAGCAATAGACATACAAATTTAATACAATATGGTCCAAAAAAGGAAGTTCTTGCAGCAATAGACATACAAATTTAATACAATATGGTCCAAAAAAATGGAAGTTCTTGTAGCAATAGACATACAAATTTAATACAATATGGTCCAAAAAAGGAAGTTCTTGCAGCAATAGACATACAAATTTAATACAATATGGTCCAAAAAAAGGAAGTTCTTGCAGCAATAGACATACAAATTTAATACAATATGGTCCAAAAAATGGAAGTTCTTGCAGCAATAGACATACAGATTTAATACAATATGGTCCAAAAAAAGGAAGTTCTTGCAGCAATAGACATACAAATTTAATACAATATGGTCCAAAAAAAGGAAGTTCTTGCAGCAATAGATATACAAATTTAATACAATATGGTCCAAAAAATGGAAGTTCTTGCAGCAATAGACATACAAATTTAATACAATATGGTCCAAAAAATGGAAGTTCTTGCAGCAATAGACATACTAATTTAATACAATATGGTCCAAAAAAAGGAAGTCATCACTGCTACCAAGGTAAGTTCTATTCTAGTGCCAGAAGACAAATATGTATTAATACTGGACCATTAAAAATTAAAAGATGTTAAAAGATGCTATATGAGGTATGCAGGACAATAGACAAATATTGCATAAGGTGTATTACACTTTACAATGTTTCCTTTTTAGTTTACACACTTTATCATTATCATTTGCTGTTTTAAAGTCTCAAAAGGTATGAAGCCAACGTGCTCTTTTGCTTCAAAAGGTAAATGTCTTTTGTTACAAAAGTTAAAATGCCAATGTGATTTTCTGTTGTAAAAAGGTAATATGTCAATTTGGTCTTTTGTCTCAAAAGGTACGATGCCACTGTGGTCTTCTGTCTCAAAAGGTACGAGGCCACTGTGGTCTTCTGTCTCAAAAGGTACGAGGCCACTGTGGTCTTCTGTGTCAAAAGGTACGATGACACTGTGGTCTTTTGTCTGTCAGATGGTGTCATTTTAGTTAACATATTTTTAGGCTTACGTCTTTAAGGCGATGTCCAACAGTTAACAACCCAAGCAGTCGATTTAGTTCTTTGGTACGAAATATTTCTTGTGGTCTAAAGATCATAACACTTTTGTCATGCTAATATATGCTAACGTTTAACCCATTGACCCCTGGATGTTTTTGTCGTTTTCGACTGAAATACGAGTAGGAAATCGATTTTGGGAGATATTTCTGAATACATTATAATACATCAACTTCTAAGACATCTTCGGTTAAATTAATGCCTATTTGCGTTAGAAGCGTCGATTTTCATTGGCTCTTTCGCCTGAGCATGAGAAGCAGGGTAAAAATTTGAGTTCTTTTTTTTTTGTTAAACGGACTCACCGTTTTCGTGTCGAGACCACTCTTCTTTCTAAATGCCCATCTTATCCTACTTTTTGCAAAGGTTCAACCGTCTGTATACAGTTCAGACTGGTCTGACTTATATCTAAGGCCAGAAAGGCCACAAAACCGAATCACGACCTCGGGCGAATTTCGGCTGGAAAAAAACTCGGATAAAAAAGTGAAGTTTTTCCTTTTGTTTTTTGTAGTGCAACAAGAACATTCATATGTTTTGGTATCATCGTAAAGCTACAACTGTCTACCTTTCTATAATACCACCCACTCTATTGTGTCGCACATGACCTTAACGCTACAGAGCTCAGAAGTAGGTTAACACCTCCTGCCCGTAAACACGGCGTTAGGGGTTAATGAGTTAAACAAGAATTTTGGAAACTTTTATAAATTATCAAAAAATGACGAAATTTGTAACTGATGTGCAATATAAATGCACAAGAGATAAAAAAGAAATATTCAAATTTGGTGACATCATCAAATACGCAAGAAATATTCAATTTAGTGACATCATCAAAATGCACATTAAATCCAGGAGGTTTTTGTCGTTTTCGCCTGAAATGCGAGTTTGGGAGATATTTAACAACCCAAGCAGTCTATTTAGTTCTTTGGTACGATAGATTTCTTGTGGTCTAAAGATCATAACACTTTTGTTATGCTAACATATGCTAACGTTTAACCCATTGACCCCTGGATGTTTTTGTCGTTATCGACTGAAATGCGAGTAGGAAATCGATTTTAGGAGATATTTCTGAATACATTATAATACATCGACTTCCAAGACATTTTCGGTTAACTTAATGCCTATTTGCGTTAGAAGCGTCTATTTTCATGGGCTCTTTCGCCTGAGTATGAGCAAAAGGGAAAAAATTGGAGTTCTTTTCTTTTTTTGTTTAACGGATTCATCATTTTCGTGTTTAGACAACTCTTCGTTCTAAATGTCCATCTTATTCTACTTTTTGCAAAGGTTCACATGTCTGTGTGCAATTCAGACTGGTCTGTCTTAGATCTAAGGCCCAAAAGTCTAAATTCCGGACACAAAACCGGATCACGATCTCGGGCGAATTTAGGCTGGACAAAAACTCGTGTCCAAAAAGTGACGTTTTTCCCTCTGTATTTTGTAGTGCAACTAGAACATCCATATTATTTGGTATCATCGTAAAGCTACATCTGTCTACCTTTCTATAATACCACACACTTTATTGTGTCACACATGGATGTAATGCTACAGAGCTCAGAAGTAGGTTACAACCTCTTGCCCCGTAAACGCGGCATTAGGGGTTAATGAGTTGATGATGATGATGATGATGATGATGATGATGATGATGATGATGATGATGATGATGATGATGATTTTTATTATAATAATAATAATAATAATAATAATAATAATAATAATAATAATAATAATAATAATAATAATGATAATAATAATAATGATAATGATAATAATAATAATAATAATAATAATAATAATAATAATAATAATAATAATAATAATAATAATAATAATATTATTATTATTATTATTATTATTATTATTATTATTATTATTATTATTATTATTATTATTATTATTATTATTATCATCATTATCATTATTATTATTATTATTGGTGGTGGTGGTGGCGTGTGTACGTCTGCACAAGCTGATAGACCCAATATTTAATCCATTCAACAAAATAACAAAACGGTATTGTAATGCTGACTTATAAAAAAAATCGGTATGGAAAAGAGGAAGCACTCTACCAAATTCATTATTCCACTTTTTTTTCTAAAAATTAAATCAGGCGTACAATAATTTCAAAAGGAAGATTAGAGCATAAAATAAAATGGTATAAAATATAAAACTACACATGTTTGGTTCGAGGAAATATAATTCTTTAAAGGCAAGATTTTATCGCTCTTCTAGTTCTAAAAATAGTCAAAGCATAATTTCAAATCCCCTTGATGATACAAATTTACTTCAGTAGTAATTATTAACATATGCATGACAAATTTGTCCTGTTACTAGACATTCTTATAAGGTTCCAAAAACAAATATTTGGAACAGAAGACCAAATGAAGGAAGGCGGCATATACGCTTTTGTTTTTTACTGCGCGACTTGTGTCAGCAAGATTTCCAATCTTTGAACATCAGTTAAGTGCGAAATACAGAGGAATAATTTTCATATTTTTGTCCTATATTTTCAATTGAAAAAAGATATCTTTATATTTTCACGCGTGAAATAATCTGATTAAAATCAGATCTCCATTTTCCCCCAAGTGAAGATCTGACAGCGACCGCTTATGGGTCATGTTCAGGTCACCTTTGAATTAGCCAATGGAAAATGAGCTTTAAAAAATCTAAAAGTGAATCAAATCTTCAGCCACACTGCTTAGTCTCTCAAATGTGAAGATGAAAGATTTCATCTGACTGGCTGAAACAGTTAGCGATTATGGTGTAATAACATAAGGCACTAGAAAAACACCTCTAAGCAGTCGCCTTCAGATCTTCATGTAGGACAGCAAAATTTTGGTTTTACTCCGATTTAATGTGAAAATTATAGATTTCCCATCATTCTATGCGACTCTTTGTTGTGTGTACCCAAATAAGTTTACTTGCAGCATGAAAACATAACACTTTGTGACCTAGAACAAATAAATGAAAACTTAATTGCCTTTTAGACATGTATATTTTGTTTGGCTGAAGAAATTTGACTCGACGCCGTTATTGTTTCTGTGAAATTATTTTCAATTTCTACCTTGTAAACAAGGATAAAATGATGTGTGCGTTGCTGAACTGGACTAGCTGTGTGGTCATAGAGGTAAAATAGTTTGCAAAATGTCAGTATCTAATTTATGCTGCAGATTCGATCATCCCAGACCGACCGCTCTCTCCAATCACTGATATTTATGTGATAAGCCAATTAAAGTAAGGTGAATTTCCGAATTTAAAAAAGAGGAGAGGGGGTACTAAAGAGTGAATTTAGCCTTCTAAACGTCGATTCCGGAACAAATATGGTTTGTAATTTTAAAAAAATTTCGTTTCTTCTATACATACATAATGTATTTCGTCTTCTAGTATAAAAACGACAAAAGCAACTACAAAAAAACAACAAAACAAAACAACAAAACTCCAAGAAACACACACACACACACACATATATATATATATATATATATATATATATATATATATATATATATATATATATATATATATATATATATATATATATATATATATATATATATATATATATAAAGTTAGCTGCATCACATGATGTAATATATTTGGCCTTCATGTAGGAAAATAAATTCTCTCCATCTCTCAGTGACAAATTTGAATAAATAATGTAAAAATTTAATGCAAGATACCTATGGATTGTTAGAGCTTAAGAAGATGGTATAATTTAAAATCCTTATTTGTAGTTATTATTTAAACATAATTTTAATTTGTTTGATCTAAAACATATATAACAACATCGAAATAAAAATTATTGTTATATATTGAATATTTTAGGTATTCATGTCAACACCCACCCATTCCCAAAATACAAAGCAAAACTTTAAAAGTAGAAATAGTCTAACTTATCATGTTAATATTATAGGAAAAAAAATAAATCCGGAGGATTAGTAATTGGCAGCCAGCAGTAGACCTGAGTTATAGAGAGATATTTTCCTCGTCCTCTTCAATGTGTTACTAATGTACGCTCATGCACATAGCATCTGCTGTAATACTTAACGAAAGAAAAAAATCGGCTACCGTATGTATTTGTTTATAAATCGAATCAAACCTTAAAAAAAACAAACAAACAAAAAAAAAAACAAAGATCCCGATCTGCCGTATTATATAAGCCTGCAGATCAGGGTATATGTTGGTTGGTTTACTGATTACTCCTAAAAACACTGCACAGTTCCAGATCTTCTGGCGCATTATGCAACGGCATATACGAGTCTGTGAAGTTTGCAGTTCAGTCTTCTATGCAAGTACAGGCGGTACAATGAATTGTGTTGTGGTCTATATATTAGCTTTATGCGACACTCGCATTCTATATTTCTTTGATATAAATTTTTAAAAATGTAGACTGGAATCTGGATGTTGTTCAGTCAGTGATTACCAAATTAGTCTCAAACACGGACACGATTTAACAAGCTTCTTAGTTAAACTATTTTGGTTTCTTTTTCAGTATATATATAAACACCTAACATACCAGGCATATCGGTGTTGTCCTTTCAACAAGAGATGGATTTCTCCAGCAATTAGACTACGAGATATGGTTGTGTCGTTTAAAGTATATATTCATAAAAGGCTTTTAACTCAGATTTAGATGATGTTTATTCGTGTGTAATATATATATATATATATATATATATATATATATATATATATATATATATATATATATATATATATATATATATATATATATATATATATATATATATATATATATATATATATATATTTCCTAATATATATATATTTCCTACTCGTTTCTAACAGTAGTATTTTGGGACATACACATAGATAATCGGACGGACGGACGGACGATTGAACCAACATAGATCTGTGTCTGCATGAAAAGTAGGCAAGATTTAATTTCTCATGGCCTTGACCTGACAGTGATTGGTGTTATTTAGGGATCGAAGTCTGCTCCAATTAATCTTATTAATAAATATATACGGCCTACAGATTGAACCAATCCGGTAGCAATGCTGCTTAACTGTACAGGGAGCATTTTATCTCGCTGATCCGACTTGCTATTTGAGGCGAAGTGACAGTGGGCGGGCCGACAGACGGCACGTTGGGAAACCACCTTACGGTTCTGTAGTGCACAGGTCATGTCTCTCCCTCTCAACCTGAACAATTTTCTAGTGTCACAGCATTCTCATTAAACTGGTGGAGATTGATCTATTCCCGTAAAAGGGCTTCTTATAACGCTACTTCAATGTGTATTTAATTCACCCCCAGGTATCACAGTGACTGGAACAGGTGTTTATCGTACACAAAGTTCCAACATGAGGATTCCTTTCCTTGTCCTTGTCACTATCTATCTTATTTTCATTTCGGTTTTAGTGAAATTCCCTTATGTGGATACAAAAAGTGTAAGACCTCGAAAATATTATCCGAAAAATTTCATCCATGTTAAATATAATGCTAGACATGAAAGAGAATTAAGGGTCTCTTATGACAAGATCCTTGCTTTAGAAACTTCAGGATTTCTGGGCAACAAGGCAGAGCTGGAAATACGACAGATGACAGATGGCAAGAAATTGATTCTGGGAATTTACCAAGAGGGACAACTTAAAGAGTGTGACAATTCTAAAAGCCCAAAGCAAATTCTGAGATTCATGGAACAGTTTTTGGCATTCCATATGGACTTTGATGGAAAAGATTCCGGCGATGTCTTTGACGCTTACAATAAAATGAATGAGAACGCAACCTCGGCTATTCAATATTTTGATTCGAATTCTTCTTTAAAACAGTTTCATAATATGGTTGATGTTAAAGGATTCACCAAAATGTGTCGCGAATTTATGGAAAGTGCTAAAAAGGAAGTTCGTAAACATCGCAACGATCCGGAAAGACCACCTTTTGCGGACATTTGGCGATCACCTCTTTATTCTCAGAAAACACTGTCTTCAGAGAAGACGGCTATTGAAAATGGCGAACAAAAACAAAAACAGTACCCTCAAGATTCCATAGCCCCTATTCGCCGATCGCGCTCAAAGAGGGCTGTTTTTGACTTTAACAATGTTCTGATTTTTCCCGGGACAAAATGGTGTGGGAAAGGAGATTTGGCCAAATGTTACGATGATTTGGGGCCTGACCAGGAAACTGACTCCTGTTGCAGAGACCACGACTGTTGCCCCTATATCATTCCTCCCTTTACCTCCCGATACAATGTTTTCAACTACAGGTTTCACTCTCTCATCCACTGCGACTGCGACGACAGGTATGGTGGCAATAGGACACACACACACACACACACATTTACATACATACATACATACATACATACATACATGCATGCATGCATGCATGCATGCATGCATGCATGCATGCATGC